>UESW01004328.1:491717-674973 GCA_900491605.1 Calamus simplicifolius | reverse complement strand
TTGATAACAAAAAAGGGGGAGAGATGAATGTATATGCATATAAGAAAGACGCATATAAGAAAGAGAAAGAGAAAGAGAAAGAAAATGAAGAACAATTCTGAGAATTTTAGAAAGAATTCAGTTTATCTACATAGGGGGAGCTATTCAATGCAGGGGGAGCTTAATAAATTTCTCCATATAAAAGTTAAATCATTTTGATTGATGTCAAGTTTTGTTTATTTTTATTCATTTTGAATATTGGCATCAAATTCTCTATTAGGAAGTCTCTAAGCTTTAACAATGTCTATAATTCTCAATTCAAATGAAATTTTTTAATGCATATACTCAAAGTTTTTGTCATCATCAAAAAGGGGGAGATTGTTGACCCAATTGAGGATTTTGATGATTAACAAAACTATTTGAGTATAACATTTGATGTTACTAATGATTTTGATTAAGTTTTTCAGATTATAAGTCTATTTGATGATCAAAATCAAGAGTCAAATCAAGTTCTGGTTTGAATCTAATGTCAAGGTAAGATTGCAGACATTAGAGTCGACACATGGAATCACAGAGCCGACTCCGAAAAACGGCACAGACTTAGAGTCGACTCCGGGACTGTGAGAGCCGACTCTATCAGAAAAACAGAACGATGGATTTTCAGGCCACGACTTAGAGTCGACTCCCGGACTGTTAGAGTCGACTCCAGAAGAATTTTGTGTCGACCCCAGAAAAGTCAGAGACGACTCCAGATCGAGCGGATTAAATAATTTCGAGTTAGAGCCGACTCCAGAAAAGTTAGAGCCGACTCCAGAATGTCAGACACGGCTCCAGAACTGTCAGAACGACTCTAAACTTTATCTTTATCTATTTTAATCCCAACAGCTATTGTTATTTATGGATCTAATCCTTTTTACACTTGCTTCTAACGGATAGTTTCACACTATTTGTGGATTAATCGGATCTATAAGAAGAGGGTTGATTGCATCCCAAAATGAGAACAAGAGAGAGGCAAAAAGAAAAGAATAGAGAAAATCTTTGAGATCTATCAGAAAAGAAAAGAGGGAAAACTTGTAAGGAAAGATCATACTCATTCCCCAAAAGAAGAGAGAAAGATTTCCAAGCCTTTGCTGTTCTATTTAGAAGAAATCTCAAGAGAAGGAAGAAGCCCTAGTTTTTCTGATCTTCTGAGTCTCAAGAGCATCTTCAAAGGAAGATCCATTCAAAGGAAGAGAAGGAAGAAGCCACCAAGATCTGCGAATCAGGCTTTGGTTCCTAATCTCTTATTATTGTTTCATTATTGTATATTTGCTCATTAAAGGAGCTGTTTTTCTTGTAAAATAAATACTGTTTGCTGGGTCAATCTGGTGATTGATTCAGTTGAGGCTGTTAGCCTTGGGCAAGCATTAGCTTGTGGTGAAAGGTTTTGTGCTGGTGAGCCTTGAAAACCAGCTGGGTTCGTTGTGCACCCGGAAAACAACAAGTTCAAGTTGTGAGCTTGCAAAACAACTCTGCTGTAATCAGTTTGATTATAGTATGGACCCAAGAGGTACTTGGGAGTGGACGTAGGTGTAGGTACACCGAACCACTATAAAATCTCTTGTGTTTGCCGTGATTGTCTCTTTATCTTCAACTCTCTATTTATAGTTGTTAGTTTTAAACTTGTGAATCTAAGTTTTTATTTCCGCTGGGGGTTATCTTTCAAAAGAGTTTAAATTTTAGAAAAACCCAATTCACCCCCCCTCTTGGGTTGCTATCTGGACCAACAGATATATTTTGTTTCATGTGTGGTTTATATCCTAAACCAGCTTTGAATACAGTTTTTTGATTACTTAAAAGCGAAATTTAATATCCACTGGGCGGCCAATTTCGCACCATCATTTCGTCTGTCCGGGCTTTGGGATTGGAGAGGATTTCCTTCGAGTAGTGAGTCGTAAAAAGGCGAGCGTCATCATTGTGGTAAGGCCACCGCCATCTCTCCATTGGTGGAGCTTTTGTGTTTTTCGCGCCGGTAGGCCGCCGAAGCGCCTTCCATTTGAAGGTGGACACATGGCCAAAACGGACGGTCATGGGATGATTTGAAATGGGGCTATAAGAAAAAAAATCATCATTATCCTCCCATCCTCCCTTTTCTTATGCTACTGCTTCCTCTCGAGTCTGCAAGCGTCCATCTGCGTCCCGTGTTTGTTCTCTCCTCGTGCTCCTTCGATCCTAGCTCAAGTTTTCCAGGTTAGTCTCCATGGCTTCCTCGCCTTCTTGTTCTATTTCCGATTCCGGGGGCGTTCCCCCACTCCTTCTCAAACTTCTGCTTCCTTACCAAGCCAATGGTCTACCCCCTCCTCCAATCACTCCTTGCCGGAACAGCGGCCGGTCAGACGCCCCATAGCCGGGAGTCATCTAACCGACGAGCGAACTTTCGCCCGGAGTCGTCCAACGGCTGCTGGTCCTTCCAGCGCTGTCAAGGAGTCCCCCGAAGGGGACTGCCTCCACTATGTCTGCTCAAGACATAGTAAATCTGAAAGCCAAGTATAGTTTTCCGCCAAACCTTCGTCTGTTCTACCCTGCTCCTGATGACAGGGTAACCTCTTCCTGTCCCAGAAGAGTTGCCTTGTACGGAGCCTTCTTTAAGGCCGGACTTCGACTACCTATCCCCCTTTCATCCTCAATTTCTGGACCGATATTCTATAACACCTTCCCAGTTAGTTCCTAACTCGATCGAACCATCGTTGGCTTTCTGGTTCTCTGTCACTGCAAGGCATAGAGGCCAGCATCTCCTTATTCCGTAGTTTTTATACCCTCCGCAAGCAATCAGGTTGGTGGTCCTTCACTCCTAGGTCCAATAGATCTTAAGTTGTACCTTCCACCTCTGTTAAAGGGTGGAAGGATAAGTTCTTTTTTGCTGATATCGATGGGGTGCGCGGAAGCTGGGGGACACAACATTGATGCCAATAGGGATTCTTTTATCCTCCCAAGAGATCGAATGGCATTCGGGCAGCTTCTGACTGCCGATGTCCCTCGATGCAATAAGCTTTTGGTTGATGAAAACCTTCGTCTCGCCGGCCTAATCCCTTCTGGTGGTGAGCACTTGATTACCCACCTTTTCCTTCTTTTCTTTTCCTTTTCTTTTTCTTTTTTTTAATTATCTCCTGCCTTTATAGGGATGATGCCATCGCTTCGCGAGCTCAGGCAGGCAGCCACTAAGAAGAGGAAGGCAACGGGGAATGATTCCCTTGCTGAAAGGAGGGTCGTTGCCAAAATCCCAAGGAGGGCCGACGCAGGGAGGGCCGACGCTGGAGGGGCTAGAGTTGTGAAGCCCCTGCACGCTAAGGTTTTGAAGAAGGCCGACACTAGAAGGGCCGATGCTGGGGAGGCCGATGCTAAAAGGGCCAAAGTTATAGAATCCCCGCTTGTGCGCGAGGCAGCCAGAGCCCAAGCCGACGAGCCTGCCAAGAAAGACACGGTAAGGGCCGAGGCCGGCGAGGAAGTCGGGCGGAGCCAAATAGGAGAAAGAAGATTACCTTCAGTTCCAGCCCCTCCGGTCATCCTGCTCGATCCTTCTCCAGAGCAGGTCGTAAAAGCGTCGTCACCCCCGCTCGAAGCCGTGGAGACGGAGCAGGTCCTCGCAACGGTAGGGCCAACTCCCACAGCTATCCTGCCCCCTGTAGGGGCAACAACCGAAGCGCCTCCACCAGCCAAGGGACTGGAGGCAGCAGAGTCGAAGGCAGAATCCTCCTCCGCGGCCCCCATGCCAAGGGAAAGGAGGGGCATCGACCCTTCCTTCCAATCACTTTTGGCGAACCACAGCCGCTGGGCCGAACGGGCCTTAGATGAAGCATCTGTGGTAGAGGTACAGGAGTTTCTCCGGCATCAAGGGAGAGCCACCTTCTTCCACGAGGCATCTGTGGCACATCTTTGGGTGAGCCTTTGCCCCATTATCATTTTCCTCTTTGTTTTGTTTGTTTTTCTTGCTTTTTAACATTGACATTTCTTTCAGGCACTGAACTCTCTGATTGCCATGAGGAAACTTTGGACCCTGAGTGATGCTGCTCTCGACCAGTCGCGGGAGGAGATGCTATCGCTCCATGTTAGGGCAGAAAAGGCAGAGATGGCCTTGGAGGATACCCGGGCCACCTTAAAGGGCAAATTGAAGCCATCCGACTGAGAGCTGAGAAGGCAGAGTACGCGCTGGAAGTTGCCCAGCGTCGTGCGGCCAATGAGCTGGATAATGCCTAGGTGGCCGAAGAGAGCAAAAAAGGGCCGAGGAGAGGCTGGAAGTAGTGGAATCAAAGATGTGCGTTTTGAAGACTCGATTGGATTCTGCCTCCATTGAAATAGACACAGCCAAAGAGGTCGCCCGCCAGTCCGACGCTAAGATTGCCGACTTGGAGGCGGCGGTGACTGAGGCCAAGAGGGAGGCCATCGAGACCGAGCGGAAAGCCCTCGAGGTGGAGAAAAGAGCTGCAGAGGCCGTAGAGGATTTCAAGAAGTCTAAAGCCTTTAATAAGGAGCTAGCCAAATCGATAGCATTTGCTTACGATGCCGGCTTCCAAGACTGCAAGGAAAAAATCCAAGAACTCTACGACCTCGAGGATATTGAAGGGTTGGAGCCAGATGAGTCCCCGAAGACGATGACCCATCCCCAAATGACCCTTAGTAGTTTTTTTTGTATTGTTCCAAGCCCGACTCAGATCGGAAATTTTGTAAACTTTTAGCCATCAATGAATATTTTAACCCTCATCGCATGCCTTTGGTCATAATCAGTTTTAGCTGTATGAGTTGTCGCGAATCACCAACCAATGGCTGAAAAATACGGGACCAATTTCAGTCGTAGAGGCCACAGTCGAGAACAGTAGGTAGTACAAGACCCTGCTCGTGCAGGCGCGAAGCCATGGAACACTTACTGCCTCGTTAGATATGTCGCGCGAAATGGGATTGTGCGCCGAAACGTTGTCCCTAATTACCGACGCAGGGAGCCGGTCTTTGGTTCCGACATGGGACGCCGGCCTTAATTGCCGAAGCGGAGAGCCGGTCTTTAGTTGCCGACGCGGAGAGCTGGTCTTTAGTGCCTACGTGGAGAGCCGATCTTTAGTTGTCGACGCGGGGCTGGTCTTTAGTGCCAACGCGGAGAGCCAATCTTTAGTTGCCGACGCAGAGAGTCGGTCTTTAGTGCTAACGCGGAGAGCCGTCTTTAGTTGCCAACGCGGAGAGCTGGTCTTTAGTACCGACGCGGGGCCGGTCTTTAGTGCCGACGCAGAGAGCCGATCTTTAGTTGCCGATGCAGGGCCGGTCTTTAGTGCCGACGCGGAGAGCCGGTCTTTAGTTACCGACACGGAGAGCCGGTCTTTAGTGCCGATGCGGAGAGCGGTCTTTAGTTGCCGATGGGGCTGATCTTTAGTGCCGATGCGGAGCCGGTCTTGAGTTGCCGATGCGGGGCCGGTCTTTAGTGTCGACACGGAGAGCCGGTCTTTAGTTGCCGATGCGGAGCCGGTCTTTAGTGTCGACGCAGAGCCGATCTTTAGTTGCCGACGCAGAGCCGGTCTTTAACGCCGATGCGGAGAGTCGATCTTTAGTTGCCGACGCGGGGCCGGTCTTTAGTTCCGACGTGGGGTTGGTCTTTAGTTGCCGACGCGAGAGCCGGTCTTTAGTTGCCGACACGGAGAGCCGGTCTTTAGTTGCCGACGCGGAGAGCCAGTCTTTAGTGCCGACTGGGAGCCGGTCTTTAGTTGCTGACGCGGGCCGGTCTTTAGTGCCAACGCGGAGAGCCGGTCTTTAGTTGCCGATGCGGAGCCGGTCTTTAGTGCCGATGCGGAGCCGGTCTTTAGTTGCCGACGCGGAGCCGGTCTTTAACGCTGATGCGGAGCCGGTCTTTAGTGCCGACGCGGGGCCGATCTTTAGTTGCGATATGGGGCCAGTCTTTGTTGGTGAGCATACTCACTCAAAACTAACGCGAACATTTCGAACAACAATCTGTCAAGTATATTCAAATTAATGAAGATAGCACCTTCCTGATAATACCGGCGTAAATTGTTGGCGTTCCAGGTGCGAGGAAGCGGTTTCCGTCTAGCTCTTCAACTTTGTATGCCCGTGGTGAAGTACCTCCTTGACACGTATGGTCCTTCCCATTTCGGTGCCAGCTTGCCCCCCTCTGTTGGCTTTGATACTTCAGCTCTTCGCAGAACGAGATCTCCAGAGCGGAACGTCTTGGATCGTACTCGAGCATTATAGTATTTGGCCGCTCGCTGACGGAAAGCCGCCATGCGAAGCTGCGCTTGGTCTCGCAATTCTTCCACTAAATCTAGATCGGCTCGCAGCTGGTTTGAGTTGCTTTCTTCGTGGTATAATTCTATCCGGGGACTGGGAACTCCTATCTCCACCGGAATGACTGCTTCGGCCCCAAAGACCAGGCTGAAAGGAGTTTCCCCAGTAGGGGCTCGCGGCGTCGTGTGGTAGGCCCACAGTACACTGGGGAGTTTCTCCACCCAACGCCCTTTGCAGCCATCTAACCGAGCCCTGAGCCCTTGGAGGATGATGCGATTGGTCACCTCGGCTGCGCCGTTGGTCTGGGGTGCCCACGGAGGTAAATCGATGATGGATGCCCAGGCCAACGCAGAATTCTCGAAGGCCGTGTTGTCAAACTGTCGGCCGTTGTCAGTAACGAGGGTGTGCGGTAGCCGAACCGGCACACCATAGACTTCCAGAAGAAAGACCTTATTTTGCCCTCCGTGATCTTAGCGAGAGCCTCCGCCTCGATCCACTTGGTGAAATGGTCAACTGCCACCACTAGGAACTTGCGTTGTCCGGAGGCTGGAGGGAATGGTCCCAGGATGTCCATCCCCACTGGGCGAAGGGCCAGGGTGGGCCAAGGGGGTTAGCTGGGACGCCGGTTGATGTTGAATGTTGGCATGGCGCTGGCAGCTGTCACACCTCTTAACAAGTTCGGATGCGTCCTCCTTCATTGTCAGCCAGTAATACCCCTGCCGTAGGGCTTTGTAGGCAAGAGCTCTGCCCCCCAGATGGCTTCCACATATACCTTCATGTATCTCTCGCAGGATATAATTAGCTTCGGTGGGGCCGACACATCTGAGAACTGGGTATGAGAACGACCTCCGATAGAGCTTTCCCTCCATTATGAAAAATTTCGGGGCCGTCTTTTAAGTTTCCTGGCTTCGGCAGGGTCTTCTGGGAGGGTACCCTTGGTAAAGTACCGAACATAGGCGTCCATCCAGGAAGGCTCCTGCTCAACTGGTAAGTTTCTCTTGATGCGTCAATACTCGGAGCTTCTAAGTGCTCTACATAAGCTCTTCCCAGCATTCCATCAGCTGAGGTGGCAAGATGGGATAAGGCGTCGGCTCTAGCATTCTCCTGTCGAGGGATGTAGCTGACGCTAAAGTAAGCTAAGGGAGAAGCTAGCGATTGCACCATACTTAAGTAGCGGGACATGATGGGATCCCTTGCTTCATATTCCCTGCGATTTGGCCAGCGACCAGTTGGGAGTCGGTGAACGCCCTAAGGCGTTTCACCCCAAGCTCTTGAGCTAATCTCATCCCAGACAGCAGAGCCTCATATTCTGCCTGATTATTAGTGGCTGGAAAGAGGAAGCGGAGTGCACTCGGTTACAACTCCATCCGAGTTGGCCAAGATGAGGCCTGCTCCGCTCCCTTGAGAATTCGACGCCCCGTCTACATGGAGGACCCATTCTTCATCACTGGTTCCGAGAGGCTGGGGGTTTGTAGAAGGTTCTTCAGGTTGCTCCTCTCCCCAAGTGCATTCGACCAAAAATCCGCCAAGACTTGAGATTTCATGGCCGACCGGGGGCGAAAAGACAGATCGAATTCCCCCAACTTAAGCGCCCACTTTGCCAGTCGGCCGGAAGTATCCGGGCGAGCGAGAACTGTCTTAGAGGTTGGTCTGTGATCACCGCGATCGGGTGGGCTTGGAAGTATGGCCGCAGACGCTGGGCAAACACGATTAACGAAGATAATCTTCTCCATCTTCGAGTACCTGTCTCTGCATCGTGGAGCACCTTGCTTGTGTAGTATACTGGCTTTTGCGTGCCATTGGTGTCCACGCGGACCAGCACAGAACTAACGGCTTCAGGAGAGGCCGCAAGGTATAGTAGGAGTTCCACCTGTTGGCTTGGCTAGCAGCGGCGGGGTAGATAAGAATTCCTTTAACCCCTCGAACGCCTCTTGACATTCTTTCGTCCATTCGAATTCATTGACCTTGCGGAGCGCCTTGAAGAAAGGTAGGCATCTTCAGCGGACTTGGACAGGAAGCGGCTTAAGGCGGTCACCCTTCCCGTCAGGCGCTGTATTTCCTTCTTGTTGGCGGGAGGCCTCATGTCCAAGATGGCTTGAACTTTGTCCGGGTTTGCCTCGATCCCCCCGGGTTACCATGAAACCCAAGAACTTTCCGGCTGTCACCCCAAATGCACACTTGCGTGGGTTCAGCTTCATCTGGTACCGACGAAGGTTGTCAAAAGTCTCCATTAAGTCCGCGATATGGTCGGTGGCGTGGACGCTCTTTGTCAACATGTCATCCACGTACACTTCCATGTTGCGCCCTATCTGGCCTTCGAAGACTTTGTTCATCAGCCTTTGGTAGGTGACTCCCGCGTTCTTTAGCCCAAAAGGCATTACCCTAGTAGTACAACCCCTTTCAGTTATGAAGGAGGTAGCTTTTCATCCGCCGGATTCATCCTGATCTGGTTGTACCCAGAGAAAGCATCCATGAAGCTAAGGACCTCATGACCGGATGTAGCGTCCACCAGTTGATCGATCCGGGGTAGGGGAAAGCTGTCCTTAGGGCATGCTTTGTTGAGATCGGTGAAATCCATACACATTCTCCAGCTCCCATTGGTCTTACGGACCATCACCACGTTGGCCAACCATTCGGGGTAATGAACCTCCCGAATATGGCCTGCAGCCGTTAACTTGCGAACTTCTTCGTCGATAGCTTTCTGTCTATCTGGAGCAAGTTTCTTTTCTTCTGTCGGACCGGCCGACACTCTGGCCTGAGGTTGAGCCGATGGGTGATCACTTCCTCGGGGATGCCTGGCATGTCTGAGGACGACCATGCAAAGACGTCGGTGTTGGCACGCAGGAAAGTGAGAAGTCTATCACGTGCCTCTTCTGGAAGCGACGCCCCAACCTGGACAGTCCTTGCCGGGTCATCCCCCAAGGGGAGGGTCAGGAGGTGTTCGGCTGGCTCTCCCCTCCTTCCCAGTTCCCGGGATCGAGCGGCTCAGAGGCTATTGCCGACGCCGCTTCCAGTGGGCTGGGAGACAAATGATAGCAAAGCGGTGGCGGGCTTTGCTCCCCTTTCATCTCTCCGACTCCTTCGTCGGTGGGGAACCTTACCAATAATCTCTTAGTGGAGATCACGACATCTAGCAAATTCAATCATGGTCTCCCCAATATAGCGTTATAAGCCAGCGGGACCCGGACCACCAAGAAATTTATAACCACGGTGCTTTGACATGGAGGGGTTCCAACCGTGACTGGGAGGGCGATCTCTCCCTCAACGCTCACCGAGTCTCCAGTAAAGCCCATTAGAGGTGCGTCGACGGGTCAGAGGGAAGACTTCGACAGATTCATCCGAACAAAAGCCTCGTAGCTCAAAACATCCACCGAACTCCCACTATCAACTAAAATTCTTTTTACAGGATGTTTGGCTATAGTCATGGACACAACGACGCTGTCGTCATGCTTATTAACTACCCCATCTAAATCCTTTCCAAAGAAAGGAATTACAGAATCTATTCCCTCTCGCTGCCTTTTTGAACCACCACCTGCCCCCCAGGAAATCATAGCTATGGTCTTCTCCGTTGGAGCATTGTCCACGCCGGTCGGAAGTGTCGGAGGCACCGACGGGCCTGAAGTGGGAAGGTTTCCCTTCGAAAATTTGCCCAAGTGACCCTGCTGAACCAGCTCCTCAATGGCTTTCTTAGATGGCGGCAGTCCTCGGTGTCGTGACCATAGTCTCGGTGGTACCGGCAGTAAAACTCCTTGTTGCGGGGGGTCCCAATTTCAAGGGAGCCGGACGCTTGAAATAAGGTTCCTCCTCAATCTCTAGTAGAATGTGAGATATAGGAGCCATGAGGGGAGTGAATTGCTCCTTAGAAATAAGCGTCTGTGGTCGGCGATCTGGGCGGTGAGGAGGCTCGGGCTTCCGGGGTCGTGCTCCGGCATGATCAGTAGGCGGTGGTTTCTTACTGGTGTTCTTGTCAGCTTCCCTCCTGGAAGAATCTGCCTCGTCGGTGCGGATGTATTTCTGTGCTCGACTCAGAAGCTCGGCATAAGAACTCGAGGCTTCTTGTCTAGGAATAGGCAAACCTGGAGGGACGAAGTCCTCGTTTTAATGCCAAAGTGGCTACAGAATCATCCAGGTTGTACACCTCCAATGCTGCTTCCTTAAACCGAGCGACAAAGTCCTTCAAGGTCTCGCCACTCCTCTGCTGGACGCAAATAGGCTATCAGCCACTCATGGGATCTTCCGGCATGCATCAAAGTGGGCCAGGAAAGATCGCTCGAGTTGTCGAACGAATTGATGCTACGCGGAGGTAGGCAGGAATACCATGCACGTGCTGCCTTGCGAAGGGTGGCTGGAAAGGCGACACATAAAAGGGAGTATGTCGCTCCCTGGACCTGCATGAGGACCTTGTAGCTCTCCAGGTGGTCCAGTGGGTCCGTCGTGCCATCGTACGGGTCCAGTTGGGGGAGACGGAAGCGGGGCGGGACCGGTTCCTCCATGATGCGCCGAGAAAGTGGGGGGCGATGCTCATAGTCCGTCTCGTGAGGGTTAGCGATCCGGCGGCTAAGCTCCTCAACCGTCGATGATACTCATCGAGCCGTCGCTCGGCCCGACGGGTAGTCTTCCTGAGGGTGCCGTCTTGAGATGAATCAGAAGAGGGAGCCGAAGAAGATCGCCAACGTAGGGAACGCACCCGTCTGGATTCTCTCTCCTTCGGCTGATGATGGGAACGACCGGAGTGGCGAGAGGGGGACCGCCGTCGCTTCGAGGCCTCTCGGCGACGAGGTTCAGGGGGTGAGTGACGGGAACCTGGGTGGGGTCCCGCCTTGGTGAGACTGGACTGTCCCCCGCACCCCTTCATTGGGCGCAGGAGGTTGAGGTGCAGCAGCCAAACAATGTTCTTGCAGTCCTGTACCATTGTCATCAGGTCTTGGACCTGGTGAGCCAGAACCTCAAGCCGGTCAGGCTGGCTCATCCGTGCAGGGGGCGGAACACGGAGGTTGGCCTCCGATTGCTCAGCCCGTGGAATGCGCTCTGCGGCTTGACTGGAGGAAGCCTCCTGTGCTCGTGTGGTCACCATCGTCTCCCTTGCAGAATTGGTGGGGTCACAGGGAGAACCTTCGCCTTCCTCCCATGCGAACGCCCCTACCTGGCAAGCCAATCTGATGCGGACAAATCAACCGTGATGAGCGATGGGCATGCTGAGATTTGTCGTGGGCTTCCAAATGGAATGGAGGGGTCGTCTTCCTTCTTCGGAACCCTGCAAGAAGCCCCCGGCCGGTGTTCCGGCAAGGACCCTCCGACGCTCAAGTTAGTAAACTTGTCGCACAGTTCTATAGTAGTGAGATAGATAGGGAGAGAGAGAAGGGAGATCCCCTTGCATTGAGCTCGGGTCCTCCTCTTATACCTGTCTGGGGGTCCCGTTTACTTCGTTCCGTTGGAACCGTCGAATCTTCCTCATTGGGATAAGTTTCTTTGAACGGCGAGTGGTTAAGCCATTGCTGGATGAGGGCCGCTTGTAGCGGTAACTGCCGAGCGTGCTAGCATTTCCCGTGATTTCAGTGAGCGAGGTACACGGCAATGACCTCGAATCTCGGGATCTGTTGCCTGAGGCGGGTCATTGCGCATGCGAGGAAGGCACCAAGTTAGGACCGAGCCGTTGCTGGAAGCCGGAGCTAGCCAAAGGCCGGAGCTGGAGGCCGGAGCCAAAGGCCGGGGCTGGAGGCCGTCGCCAAAGGCCAGAGCCAAGGCTGGAGGCCAAGGCCGGGGCTGGAGGCCGGAGGCCGCTGGAGGTCGCTGGAGGCCGGAGCCAAGATTCCATTTCTGGGTTTTGCTGTCACATCATTATTTCCAAAATCATGCAGAAGATAATACCACCCAAAGAAGACGGTCAGCCGTATCAGGTATAAACCACAACAAAGGAAATCACAATGCTAAATTTTTTTTTAAAAAAATCTCTTTTCTTATTTCAATTTTTCCACTATTTTTATAATTTCTACTTTTTGAAAATGAGGGATTGCAGTGAATAAGTTTATTAAACAACTAAATATTAAAACAGAGGAATAGTCCTTTTTCAAGTTTACAAAATAACCATGTTTTCTTGGCATCAGCCCTAATATCTCTCTCACTAAATGAAACGCGGTGCACAAAGTTGCATACTGAACGTGCGCATTGGACATACAAATCAATGCACACATTCGATGTGCATCTTTGTGCATCGCCTTTGATGCACAAAAACTTTTCCATGGCCAAAGATGAGTTCAGGCATGCCTCATGAGTCATGATCTCAATCATCTCATATTCCACTCCTTGCTCTTTCGTCGCCGAGTTTAACTGCGCTCCATTGCTCTAACAGGCACTATTATTTTGAAGAGGACGTCTAAACCAGACGCAATCATGCCCTTTCTCATTCTTATTATCATAATTAGGTGAGATTTCATATATCTCACAGCCCTTTCCTACTTTGCTATCCTTCTTCTGAAAGGGATTGCATAATGATCATCATTGTTCGGGATTGGCACATCAAAATTGATCTCCATTGAGAGACGTTCAACATTTTTGTTGATTGGTTTAAGATAAGATACCCCTGAGTGAAGGATCTAGCAGTTGAAACCTCATAAAAGCCTATGGTAGCAAGGTATTGACATCATTTTCTGGCTGATATATATGATGGTGGAAACTAATCACCTCTAAAAATAGTTTAGTTCCATAAATACTACTTGTTTCGTTGGGATTAATAATTTGTCCAGTGGTCTCTTTAGAAAAGAGGCTTGCTGATTTAGGGCATCCATGTTCGCCGGCGTGCCATAGATGGCCAGTGCCATGCACTAATTGCATAACAGTTAAAAATATCACTTGGCACGGAAAGTTTTGGGACATGACTAGAGATTGAATTATTATGGTCCCATTAATAAGGAAAAACTACCCTGCAAGTTTGATTTTTATGGTTGATTCAATGGAATGGAGGAACATGCAAGGCTGTGGCCATCCTAAACAATAAAAGAATAAGGAGTTGATGGATTGTTGAGATTTAATTGCATTTTGTTGTTGTTGTTATTATTGTTTTGATTGCATTAATTTTTGAAAAGCTACAGGGCGATTTTAATGTATGTAAATGATATAAAAAGATCTTATGGATGACCATGAACCTATTAAACAATAGAATGTCACATACAATGTCTCGTGTATGTAGTTGTTGCTGCAGAAATCTGTCCTTCGATTCGGGCGCGATCGAGCTTCAGAGTGGGCTCCCTCTTGAGCGAACCTTCAAAACAGTCCTCACGCAAGAGGCATTGGGGGTGGCCCTCGCGGAAGACCCTCCGATGCTCAAGTCAGCAGAGATCAGCGATCAACAAATATGAGGAGAAGGCTCTCGCTGAAGAGTCTCTCCAGGGTGGCCCTTCGAGAGCTCTGAGCAGAGCGTTAATGACGGAAAGGGGTGAGCAGAGGTAGATGGAAAAGTAGGCCAGTAAGCAAGTGCGCATACCTGAGAAGTCGGAAGACGGTCGTATTTATAGAGGATCATCTGATTCCTTGGAGGCGTCGTGGGTCCGAAAGTCGTTAGGATTCGAATCCAGTTTGTTATGAGGTCAGTAAGATTTGTATCTTGTTGGTTAGAGGATCGACAGCTGGAAGAGCTAGGTTATGTCTTGAGATTCGGCGATCGTATAGGCTCCAGGGCTCTAGGCCACTCTCAGGTATGATTTTTGTTTAGAATCTTACGAATTTAAACTCTCCCGCGTTGGATTCCACAGAGGTGCTTGAGTGTCCGGGTCTGGCCGGGGCATAAGAATAACTCGTACTAGGATCGAGATATAAGGATAGCTCGGCTGGCGAGGTACGGTGAATAGCTCGGCTGGCGATGCACGGTGAATGGCTCGCTTAGGACCGAGGCACGGTGAATAGCTCGGCTGGAGAGGCACGGTGAATAGCTCAGCTGGCGAGGCACGGTGAATAGCTCGGCTGGCGAGGCATGGTGAATAGCTCGGCTGGCGAGGCACGGTGAATGGCTCGGTTAGGACCGAGGCATGATGAATAGCTCGGTTAGGATCGAGATATAGCAGCTGACTCATTTCTAAATGGCATCGCACAGCGAGTGAGAGCCAGGATTCAGGGTTGATCCTAACCTCTTGCACAATTATTAACGATGATGATTTTATCCCTCAACAGTAGCTAACTTAAGATGAAAGATTAACACTAGGATGGCAAACGCTGAATCTTTTCCAAGCCCCTTGACTCCTTACTTCTTTCTTTACCATCATGCCATGAATGTGTATGAATCTATATAACGGGAGCTTTGGATTAATTATATTGTTTTCCTTTCAAAAAATTCCTATCTACGCACATATAAAATCATTTTTGTACGTAACTTTCTTTTATAGACATAAAACTCTAACAGGAGAAAAATGATATGGCTTCACAAAGAGTCAGCCAATTGTTTGGAGAGAAAATAACTGGTTTAATTACTGGTTCAAGTATATCCAGTATTCCTGGTTAAAAGTTCGAACTACAAGCTTTAACATCGAACAGTGAATCAGTATCATTCTGTCCGATATCAGCTATCATCAATTATCTTTTTTCATTAGAATTATTTTCTATTGCTTTATATCCAGTCAGGCCAGTGAAAAATTGCAACCACCTAAAGATATAGGATGAACGGTAGTCTGCCATCTTATTCAGGTTATATTTGTAAAATAATGATGCATAAATGCATAAGTTTATATTTTTTTCTTTCTTAAGTCTTCACATGTTTGTGTTGTATTATATAATTGATCCTTTCAAATGAAATATCATGCAAAACATTCATGTTAGTGGACAAGTTGTTGTGTGAGTAGCGTATTACTAGTCACAACCTCTTTGGAGCGCATTTAGAAACATCTTCTACTAAATGAAATATGCACTAGGTAAAATATTTAAAAAAATACGGTTTTGATACCTTTTATACTTGATAATTTTGAATATTTTATTAGGTTTTAGCTATGCTATATTTTTAAATTCTTTTCAAAATGTAGATACCAATCTTATCCGTTCAAAGCTTTCGTTCAAATGGCTTCGGTCCTTTATACCACATCTTCAATCTTTATTGATGTATAGGCAAAAAAAAGCATAGGAAGTCTTTTATTTTCCTAGTTCTATAAAAAGGATTGGTGGTAAAATATTTTATGTTCTTATGTTCTAAAAGTGAAGGACCTTTCTGGCACGCTTAAGACCAAAGTGATAATTCAACTAAAGTGATAAAAGGAATTACGTCAAGTAAAGATCGATCCAAAATATATCCATCCATATCTAATTTAATAGATAAGATAAAAAATTAAATTTAAATCTAGCATTTTGATTAAATAGGCAGCTGGATCGATCCACCCTAACAGGTCAACTTAGATTAAATGATTTAAATATATTTTAAATAGATTAAAAAAAATTAAATGATTAACCAGGTTCTAATTAAAAGAATTACATCTCAACTCAATTCATCTAAGCCTTTTTCCAACTATATGGGTCGGCTACATGAATATGCTTCCTTCACTCTGTTCTATTCAGGATTAAGTCGACATTCAAATTATAAATAGTTATATCTTTTTTAATTATTTTTCATATTAGTTTAGGTCTACTCTACTCTATTTTTATCATGAATTATTAAAAGATCACTCTTTTTAACGGAGTATATAAAGGACACATTATATATGTCCAAACCGATTTTTCTCATTTTATTTTCAATTTGGACTACTTCTATTATTTCTCTTATATGCTTATTAATTTCTAATTCTATCTTTTACAGTTTTACCACATATCCATCTTAACATATACATTTCTGTTATACTTAATTTATTCACATATTGTTTCAATATTGCCCAACACTTTGTTCATTCAATCTATTTAACAAGCATATGAGTCAACTTTTTATAATGTGGATTCATTTAGATAGACTTTACTCTAAAATGTGTAAGGTTAGGGCACACTCATGTGCTTAACCATCTGCCGATGCGCACTTAATACATCGCACAACATTCTCTACCAGTCCCTCCCAAAAATTAAAAATGATGTGGCTGATAAGCGCAATGTGTAAAGTTAACGGCCAAAAGTTATCCAGGCGGCCCTTGCTCCAAGCGACCTCAGCTCCAGGCGGCCCATGCTCTAGGCGGCCCCTACTCCAGGCGGCCCCGGCTCCAGGCGGCTCCGGCTCCAAGCGGCCTTGCTTCTGGGATAACCTTTGGCTTCTTATATAAGCCTTTATTTCTGTTTAGGCTGGGCCCACCAACCGCCACTGCTTCATATGTCTAATAAGACAAGTTCTATGACTCTGGCATAAGCCTAAAAAGTCATCATTCATCATAAAGTATTAATGATATGGATCAGATGAGCCCTGAAAGTTATCATCCGTCGTAAAAAGTACCAATCATCCGTTCAGACAAGATGGATTCCTACTAATTCTGACATCCCCTTCAAAAAATTAAGGCTCATCATAAAATTACGGGCTTCTCGAGCAAGCTTCTCAGAACCCCATGCATAATCCATCATAAGGTGCTGCATGGCTCCTTTTTCCACAAAAAGACAAGAGCTACGTGTATCTATAAAATGGGTAAGAGGCATGAACACTTAAGCACTGAAAGAGTTCTGGGGTCTTCTGCTGAACTCCATCTAAATCGAGCTTCCTCAAGCTACGACTGTAATTCTGATTACTAACTTGAGCATCGGAGGGTCCCCGTCGGAATATCTGGTTCTGAGACTTCTTGCAGATCTCGGTGCCAAGGCGAAGTTTTCTTCAATCAACTGACGATACGTCCACTGACGTTCAAGGATGCTAGCTCAAGGTGATCAGACATCAACAGATTGGCACGCCAGGTAGGTGGGGCGACGCTGAAGGAAAGGATAACCTCACAATTCCAAGTAGCAAGTTACCTCTTCTTCAAACAATCATGGTAATGACGCTTGTTCAGGAGAGTTCCTCCAGCCATGCTGGGGGGCATCCCCATCATACTTAGCGGTCGGAGGCCAGACTCCCTGCTCCTTCATCACCACCAGTCCCTGTTACTCTTCAAGAACAATTGGCCACCCTTACACAATAAGTCCAAGCTCTTGTTGGGGTAGTTCGAGAACTGCAGGAGTAGCATCTAAGGGAAGTTCGGTAGCAACCTGGATAGCCCATACCGCTCGCAGTGGCTGCACCAACTAGTCATCAATCTACTCATCGGGGACCTTCTCTGGAGAAGCATCGCTACCGCCATGCTCTGTCCAGATTCCACACCAGGACATCACCGAGGGGTCATGGTCGCTCGACTGCCTCTAGATGGTCCCTCTCCTAAGCGGCGATGGGGAAAGAAGCCCCGAGGGATGCATCGCCGGCAGAACTACGTTCTTCTAACTCGTCCTTTGAATCAACAAGTGAGGACCTCAACGATTAGGTGGAAAGGCAATTGGAAGAGCAGGACCGACGGCTGGAAGAGCTCAGCCAAAGGCTTAATGACCGGCCAAGGGTGGATTATGATACTCGTCCACCCCTTACTCGTCAGATTATGAAATAACCTATCCCTAATAGGTTTCGTCTCCCCCAGTCGATCCTTATGACAGCACTACAGATCCACTGGACCATTGGAGAGTTATAAGGCTCTCATGCAAGTTCAGGGGCAATTGATGCCCTCCTATGTGTGGCCTTTTCCGTACCCTTGAAAAGCTGCTCGTATGGTATTCTCGCTTACTTTCGCGCAGCATCGATTTCTTCCGACAATTGAAGAAATCTTTTTTGGCGCACTTTGATGTCTATCGAAAGATTCCTCGGGTAGCGAATAGCTTATCTCTATTCAATAGAAGGAAGGAAGTCTTTGAAGGATTTTATGATCCGATTTAAGGTAGTAGCCCTTGAGGTCTACCATCTTAATGATGCTGTGGTACTCTGGCCCTGAAGCGAGGGCTCCGTCCCTCTTGCTTCATTTACTCACTATATAAGAGGCCCCCCATTTCTTATGCTGATCTTCTTAGTCATGCATAGAAGTATATCCGTACCGATGAAGCTGATTCCACTCGAAGGAGCATTAGGGGAGGACCGGTAAAAGACCAGTCTGCACTGAGCCGAGCGGACCTCCCCTAAGAAGCCTGAACTCCTATCCGATCAAATAACTGACACAAGAATCTTGCTCACAGAGAAGACCATCTTACCCCACTCCTCGCTTCTAGAGCTCATATCCTCCTGGAGATTGAGAATGAGCCTTATTTGCAGTGCCCTTCCCCACTAAAGAAGAACGCTGCATGCGACAAGAGTCGCTATTGCCGCTTCCATCGAAATTATGGTCATGATACAGAAGAATGTTGTAACTTGAAGTGTGCGATGAGAAACTCATCCAAAAGAGTTACCTGGGTAGTTTGTCCAGAAGAGAGGATTTCCGGCTATCCCAGCACTAATGGGGCCTCCATCCGTTCAAACTAATGTTGATAATATTTCAACAGAGCGGACGGTGGGCATGATTTTGAGGGGGCGGCTTATCTCTAAAAGGTCGAGGGGGAGGAGAGAGTAGAAAATATAATCCTCTTTTTTAAAGGAGTTAGCGGAGGGAAACAATCTAAATGATGATAGTATGGTTGTGTCCTAACGTCACTAAACATCCTATAAAAAAACTTTTGGTTTATAGTAAAATTTTTGCTGATATAATAATAATAAAAAGAGACCCGGAAGCTTAGGCCAAGAAGATCTAGTTGTTGGGAAGTATATCCGAGAAGAAAGCGACATGCGGGACCGCGAAGATCTGTAAGGATCCATGGAAAACGCGGTAGACCGTAGAGGGAGAAGGCATGATGGGAGAAGAGAGAAGGTGGTCGGTGGGGCCCGAGGAGTATTGCGGAGGCCGCATCCCCTTCCCCATAAACTGCGTGTGCTCGAATGCAGCCACATGATGGCGACACGTGGCATACCAGAGGCCATCATGGGATTACGTCGGAAATGATTGTGTGGCGGGCCGGCACGGACCCGCCATTTGGTTAATTAGCAGGAGGACATGGACATGGTAACGTTCTCCTTCGTGACCCGGATGAGATGCACCATATATTTGTTTTGCTTTCATAAGTTATGGAACAATATTCTTCTTGGCACTCTTTGACACAGCTCAGTCTACCTTACTACATCATCAATTAGTATATAAACAATGTCTTAAGTAACACAAACTCTAACAGATAATTCTTAAGGAATGGTATCTGCATTTTTTTTCTAGATCAAATTATCAACATAGGAGGATGTAAGGAGCCCACATCCAGCTAGGAGCATGGCCTTTTATCTCTGAAGGTATTTACTTAGCATCAACACTGAACCTTTTGGATCTACTTGTAAGGTAGTGTTTAGTGTTTGCTCATCATGTCAGCTTATCCAAGACGTTCTCCATCTAACTAACGGTGAATTGTTTACGTTAAGTCTAAGGGCACCCATCTCGAAATATTAATGCGAGAGGAATGCGAAGAGTTGGTTTAGATATAGAAGCTAATATTTAATTCATGTTAGATCCCACTAAATATGGTTATCATATTTGCATTTTGAATGTAAATTAGTTTAATAATTATTATGAACCGCCTATGATTATTTTTCTATATGGAAATTGCTTAGAGATTTACAAAATAACGGTGTCATTTTTTTTTTTTTGTGGAAGTTGTGTACCCATATTAATTCCATTATCCATATTATCTTGTATAGCTAGCTAAGCTTTGGACATAGGAATGCTTTCTTACAATATCAACCTATGAATGTAGGTGCGGTATTCTAAAATGAAGCTTTTTTTTTAAAAAAAAAGTGAAACTCGCTATATCACTATTCCACATCATTGCTTGCTTTATATTTCTAAACTATATTTTTAATAGAAAATCTGCATGATTACCGATTTTACTACTTAAACAATAAAATATAGGTTACTATGATATTAATGCAGGGCACATCAGATAAGATTACCTTGGTTACAATACTATAAATACTAGAGCTACATTTTTGAATTACTTGCATGTTCATTAAAATCATTGTTCATGTGTTCAACCAATATTGGCTTCTACTTATTGCATGGCATTCATAGCTAGGGATATGATTGTTGTGTAAACATTTACCTTATTTATCTAGTCATATTATCTTTTGATGGACATAATTATTTTCTTTAATAACTATGTTATTGCTAGAGTTTATCAGCACTGTAAGAGGCAATTGATTTTGATAAACCTCTATGGATAGCCAAGTTGAAGCACTTAATTGGTATATTTAGCTCTTGATATGTATCCTTTTGGAGTATGTCAAGAAGTTAGAGAGAGATTTAAGCTATCTTTTATTTTCAGCATCATTTGAAAATTTAAAATTAAGATAAAAATTTGTTAAAATTTATCTTAATATTTATAAGCTCAATTAGGATATATTTTTATATTTATGAAGAACTTTGGTTCTAACTCGTGTAGTACATTATAAATTTCTCCTCTATATAAGCACATCTAGCTTTGACCTTTAAGGTAATCCCAATAATTCAAGAGAGTTATGAGAGTTCAAGAGAGAGTTCTGTTAAGTGTAAGTAGGTTTAAGGTTTTATGAGAAAGTTTATTGGCGAAACAATCATTGTAATTCCAGATATTTCTAAGTTTGATAGAAATTTTTTTTATAATTTCAAAATTTTTTTATAATAAAATTACTCTACTATTCTTGGCTCATGAACGTAGGTCAATAGTTAAACCACGTTAAATTTTTATGTCTGCTCTCTTGATTCTAATGATATTAGAGCTTCTTTTATATACAACATATGCTGCTCCTACCTCCCTCTCTAAAATATACTTTTTGTCATCAAATGCGATATTAGAGCTTCTTTGGTATATAACATATGCCACCCCCGCCCCACTCTAAAATATACTTTTTGTCATCAAACTTTTACTCAAAATTCATTTCAATCTTCAAACTTTTAATTGTTATATTTTAATCCCTCATATTTTATAAATATTATATTTTTGATGTTTTTTACACAGAACAATTAAAATTAATGAAATAGCCAATGTATTATTTTTACGTGAGAACATAGAATGATTGCAAGGGTGACATATCAACTATTTCATAAAATTTAATTGATCCTATATAATGGGATGTCAAGAATGTAATATTCTCAAAATATGAGTACTAAATTATAATGGTTAAAAGTTTGAAACCAAAATGAAGTTTGAGTGATATTTTTATCAATAATTTATCGGCCTCTAGGCCATTAAGTCAATATATTAGAAACTACTCATGTCATAAATTATTTGAATAATATTTAAATAATTTAATAATATCAATGTCAATTTTAATTATGTTCACCATATCTTCTTCTTTTTTTTTGGCAAATTGATATCTAAAATTCTCATGCTTTATTCTTCCTCTGAACTATGCCTATTTTTATTTACATGCAAATTTTTATGCTTTCATTTTAAGCTTTTGCTATGATATGTCATATTTTTTCTTTTTTTTTTTCCTTATATTTTTTCTCTACCATTTGATTTACTTTTAATGGATTAGATTTAGTGAGGGAGCAACTGATAATTTTGGTGACATGCACTTATGTATAATTAGATCAAACTGAAAGGGGCATTTATAATGGAGCATGGTTGTGAAAAAATACTGGAAAGAAGATACAACATTAGTTATTATTTTGTTGAATAGTATCCTTATGTTGTTCCAATGATCAATAGAGAAAATGAACATGAGGAACACAAGGCTAATTCAAGCAACAAAAAACTAGCATTATAGGGCTTTATTGATGATGGGATAGCTTTGCTCTTGAAAGAGGAGGAATCCATGCATCCAAGTCGAGTTGTGATCTCCTCGAGTTTATTAGGAACATATAATAGTCTTTTTCTCCCTATCTTTTTATGCTTTTTTAATTATCTTTTTTTGCTTATATTGTTCCTCTCTATGATAAGCTGATTCAATTGGTAGGATTTAAATTCACAAGGCTCTATTAAAAATGAGATGGCATCACTTTCGAAGGAGAGAAGAAGAAGCCAATCTAAACTAAGCTGCAATCCCTTTGTGTTCATTATGAGCACGTCATAGGTCTTTTCTTTCTCTTTTTCTCATCTTCTTTATGTCTTTTTTTTTTTTTCTTATTGTTTGTCTCTATTACTAATCTTTCTATTTATTTAAGCCTCAAATTAGTTAACTTGGATCTTTCATTTCGCTATAGTTTTTCTCTTAATGTTCATTCTTTGATACCATAAATATAATTGGATTAAGGTAGATGTCGCTCTATTTTTTTAGCCCACTCATATTTTTGCTATAGCCCAGATGGTATGAGGAGAGAGGGAGGAGAGATTCTCTTGCTAAGATAATGATGCCATGAAATATGAAGGTGGCAATGAAGGAGAGACTAAGAAAAGGATATGAGAATAAAACCTAGCTCGCTCCAAAGAACTTAGAAGGGGATGTGTATAAAGGGAGGTGTATTTATTAGAAAATAAAAGATAACCAAATGATCTAAATAATTATTTATTAAAATATTATAAATAATCTTTCTATAATATACAGTTAAAATGATTTAAAAATATTTATGACACACCAAAACAAACCCCTTCATTTTATTGTACATGGATTGTAATGTACTTGAGAAATATAATGAAGCAGTTATCATCCAAATTTAAATCAAGAACAACTGCCATAGCGAAGCTACTAACTAAGACGAGTCTGATTAACTTTATCTAGCCTAATATAATAGATGATTGGTCTATATAAATCACAAGTCTTAAAATAAAAAAGTTATCTAAACACCTTGTAAATATATATATATATATTGTTACTGCTGCAAACTTTCTTTTTCTTGATTCTACTTGAAGGGTTTGGTTACTTTGCACAAAGATTGGCAGCATATTGATTGGCAATTTTTGCATCTTATAAATAATACAGGTCAAAATAATTTATCTTCGACTCTTTCAGACCAACCTGATACACTACAAGATAGGATAACTTTCGCAAAATTCTTGTGTTAAAATGCAAGTTGAAGATTACTAGAAACTCAAAAATCTAATGGGGAACTTCACGACTTCTCCAAGTTCTCATCAGGAAAAGAAGAAAAATGTGATCAATTGCTTACGTGAGAATTGAATCTAGTGGTTCTAGAGTGCTCATGTAGGTTTAGCGATATGACAAGTTTTGGTTCAAATACGCTGCTTCCCATATCAATTCGGGAGTACTAGTCTAGTTCTTCTCAACATTACTAAAATATTCTGAAAGATTATAATCCATAATCCGTCAAAATTTCTAACTGGTGCTGCACTCGTCTTGCAGTCATAAATAGCAAACAGCACTGATATTTTCGTGAAATAAGAGGGAAGTTTTCAGAACCGGGCAATTTCACTTACTCGGTCGTTACTCAACTTACTTGCAGGCATGGCCGGCCGAGTGCCTCCGGCCAGCTGATGCTGGCCAACTCCTCCTGATGACCGTTGGATCACGTCTGGTTCTTTGCTTCACTTTTCCACCAAAGATATACCTATTTAAATACGTACCTCGAATATTACTTATATCTAGGGCTAAAAACTTGTCAGATAAACTCCGATTGTATCCATATCCGTATTCGAATTATATCATATTCGAATATTTATTTTATAGTTTAATCGGATTCGAATATGAATTCGGATATCTAATCTAAAAATTATTCGGATACGGATATGATATGATTTTATCTATATTTTTAGATACGGATATGGATATTCGTTAAAACAAAAAAGAGCGCTTTATTTATGGCATTTTTTCGAGAGGGGGGCACTTATTACTTACCTTCTCGGAAATTTCCGAGGAGTTTTAACTCATAGAGCCTATTGGTACATACAAAGCTTCGTTTGGAAGGAACCCTACTCACCACCCAAGTCACAATGACGGTCATGCACTTCTCTTTATAACTTCTAAGGCCACCCTCCCTTGCCTAAGGTTAGGCCTTCTTGCTGTTTAGAAGTTCACAATTTATAGAAGAAAATAATTTTTTTATTAAATTAAATAAAAAAATAAAATAAATTTGTATAAATTTTTTAATTTAGAGGTTTAAAAGAGCATTGAAAAGCCTTTTAAATTCTTTCTTTTTTATTTTTTATTTTTTCTTTTCTTTTCAAACAGACTTTTAAGCGAAGCCATTATCTTTACAATTACCCTTCAAATCTTTTATTTGAGAGTGAGGCAATGCTTTATAATTTTTTTTTTTTTATAAATAATTTAGTGCCTACGAGATTTTTTTAAAGTTTAAAGAGATTTTTTAAAGTTTAAAGAATGCGACGGCTTATCCTTAAATATGCATAAATCTACTTTATATACATTAGTTGTTATCTAGGGCTTATTAATTCTTTATTTAAAAAAAAATAAGAAAAAAAAGCTATATCAAAGATATGTATACTAAATGTTTTTATTTTAAAAATTATTTATAAAATTTTTAAAGCTTTTAATACTATAAATTTAGTGTTTTTGTGTAGAAGTGAAAATAAATATTGAAAAACATGGGTTCCAAAGACTTTTTCAGGTGGGGACAGCAAATGAAAGATGAGTTCTAGAAATAATGAAATTGATGTCATTAATGATAATGATAAGCTTAGATGAAAAGAATTTAAAGAGCAACATTAATAATTATTGGACTGTATAAAATTTATTTTGATTTCGATGCTAAGCCAATATGAGATTGTTGTTGACGATAATTTAGAGGAATTCTTTAATTTTTAGGATTTTTCAAAGGCAATAAAAGTTTTGAATTATAATTATTATATTTTGCATGTAATTATGATTATCTTAGATTCTTTATGATCATATCATTATATTTGTTTTTCATTATTAAATTTTTTTAAAATTTAATTAATATTTAAGTAGTACTCAATTTATATCCGTATCTAAATAAACAAGTATGGATATGCTTGATATTCAATTTATATCCGTATCCATTTATAATAAATATGGATATACTTAATATTTTGTATATAACAATATGGATATACTTGATATCCTATTCGTATCCGTATATAACGATATGGATATGCTTGATATCTGATTAATATCCGTATCCGTTTAGAATAAATATGGATATAAATTTAATATTCATTTAATATTCGTATCCATAAAAAAAAATGAATAAAAATATAAATATAATCCGTTTTCAGCCTGTGGACATAACGGTATATTAAATAACTACGAGTGTTTTATTAAGTCATAATAATATAATAAATAATTATGAGTATTTGTCGAGTTTTCTCTCCGCGGACACGAGAGGAAAAGGTTGGCCCGATTTGCGGCACGTGCCTACCGCCCGTCCCAAAAGAGAAGGGAAAGCTGGGCCCCACGGGACAGCCGGCCAGCATCCAAATTGCGAGCCTAATGATCGCGTCGAGCCCACGCCGGACCGAGAGCCGCCACGTACTGACGCTGCGTGCCTCATTTCGGCCTCATGGGCTCCACCGTCCTCCTTTTCTCTCACAGTATTCTTGGAGCCGAGTCTTGGCTCGAGATTTGTTAGCTTGGCTTCCGTTGCCATGGACCGTCTGATTTCCGTTTGGAGAAGAGTCTCCATCCGAATTCTTAAGTTGGTTGGATGGAAAGGAATGGAAGGGGCAGAGAGAAAGGGGAAGGAATTACTCATTGCCAAGAGCCAGCCAGCAGCCAGCCAACCAACCAGAGAGAGGCAAATTGGTCCCCCAGCAACTTGTTCCTTAAAGTTCCCATAATGCCCTCACAGCGCCAAAACCTTCGCTTCAGTACTAACAGCAGCAGTTAGTGGCCACAACTTCAAAACAGAAGAAAATTTGGAAGAAGAAGAAGAAGCTCCTAGAGAAGTTCTTCTATTACGTCGCCTTGGTCGGGGTCTTATTGTGAATATATTTATTTGTTTTCTTCTTTTTTTTTTTTTTTTTGGTGTCTTTTGTCATGGGTGGTGGAGGGGGGAGAGCTCGCAGATACCTTCTGGACGCCAAAACAGAACTCACAGATACCTTTATAAGAAAGGTGCATGGTATCCCGTTATCTGTACTCCGTTACGTTAACTTTTCATCTCTCTCTTTCTCCTGCTCTTTGGTTTGGGACCGTGAAACCAGGGAGGAAGGAAAGGGGGGTATTGCGATAGTTCTGGTCACTATCCGTAGAGGGTGAAGCTAATTAAGGTTGTGGCGGTTGCGGCCAAGAGGGCCAAAGGAAAGGGAAGGGAAGGGCGCTTTCTCTTTCCGGCCCTCCCGGCATTCCTCCCGGACTTGGAGCCTTTTCCCGCAATCTATCCTTCCTTTCCACCGCATCTCTCAGTAGCTCCGCTGGTAGAGAGAGAGCGAACAAGCAAGCGAGAAAAAGAACGAGAGAGTATTAAATATATTATTTACTTGTATTATTGTTGGAATTTGCGGTGGTGTTATTTAAGGCCAAAGCTCTTGCTTTGCCCTACTCCTAAGCCTGCCCTCTGGGTCTTGGGGTTTTGGAATCCGATCGCTCGCGGGGCCACGGCGGAGATAAAGAAAAGGAAGGAGGAAAGACGTACGAGGGGGTACGGAGGTTCAAGTCCCGAGGCGTTGTGTCGACCGAGACAGGATCGAACAAGTGGAACAGCAAAAGCACTCTCCAGTTTCCATCGATGGCATTGCGCATCCTAGCAACAGGCTCCAGAGCGTGGAGTTTTTTTTGTGTTCCTCTTCTTTAACCAGTGAGCTCTCTCTCTCTCTCTCTCTCTCGCCCTCTCTCTCCCCCACCCACCCCCCGCCCCGTCGACGGGGAATTCAGGGTTAGATGCATGTGTGACTATAATCTCGTTGGTGTTTCCTTCTGTTTTGTCTCATTGGTTGAATGTATGGAGAGATTAATGATACCTATACCCTAATATAAGCCTACTTATCGAATGGTTCGTTTCATGCTTGTCTTGTTATTGGATCTTATCTAAGATAGTTCAGAGGAGACATGCATACAAATCTGTAGGTTATGCTTCTGATGAAGCGGACAAAATTTTGCGAAATCAAAGGAGCCTTTGAGGGGAAAAAAAGAAGGCATGCATGCCTTCCTATTAAAACGGGGATGGATAACACATTTATTTTCAATATGTAAACTTTTTCTAGAGGCCTCGTGATGAGCCACACGAACATGAAAACCTCTCTTCATGATTTTCTTTGAAAAAGTATGATATATGTTGATTTGTTGTCTCCTATTTCAGACAACCATATAGACAAAATGATTTAGTTGTTAGGTTTAACAGTTATACGCATTTGCTGCTTTGAAGGAGTGCAGGAGTTTCATTGATCTATGTTATTGGCTGTACAGTAGTAGTCTGCAATGAGAAGAGAGAGAAAAAAGAGAGATGCATTGCCATGTATCTCATTCATGAGGACAGCCACATAATTACTTGGGTAGACATGCAGCAACGACGCTTTTATAATTAGTTGTAATAATTTCATCACAGTTTGCTGAATAAGATGTGAAGTTAATTTCTCTCTCTCACATAATTGTTGGCCACTTATGAGTTACTTGGTTAATCATTGTATTCGTAAATTTCTTTTAGCTTGTATTTCATGTATATCAATTGGTGCTTCTATACATTTTCTTTGGGAAAAATTAAATTTGTAGAAGTATATCTAATATTCTTTTGAACCAATATGATTCTTTTCTATATGGTTTTAGTAAAAGAGGCATTATATGCAATGTTGTGCCATTAATGAAGCAATTTTTTTTATGAGCAAGAATCATACAAGTCAAATTTTATAGTTTATTTTCTTGAGAAATAATTGAATAGTTTGTTTTCAACAGAAGCGATGGAGATATTTCACTGGCTTGCTTGTATTTAATAGCGATATTTGCTCTCACTTGTAGAAATAACACTTTAGGCTAGCCCGCTTGGTTAATACTCAATCTCACAAAATATGAGTCCTAGTTTCAATTTGTCAGTATTTTTGAAGGCCATTCAAATATTGAAATGCTTTATTCATTGGCTAGAAGGAAGATGAAGTGCTTAATCGCTTTCGATGTGTCCACAATTTTTTTTTTAAAAAAAGAAACAAACCGCAGCCATGTAAAAAAGAAGAAACAAAGAAAAAGAGAAGCAATGAAAAGAAGAAATAACAAAGAAATAACTGTTCCGCATGCACTGGATAGACCTATTAATCTACTTGACATTTATGAAATACTAAGCTTCCAACATATATATGCATAATTCTAAATATCGAAAGGACGGTCCCTTTGCTTTTTAACTCCAGCTAGATATATTGTGTTCACATAGATATTTTCAGATGCAAATGCATATATATTTGGAATGAATCCATGAATCAATGGATAATTGTAGAGGAATAGGTTAGCTAACAGGACCAAACATGGTTGAAAAATCTTTATATTTTCGCTTAATTTCAGGTGCCTCGTGTTGATACCAAACTAGAGTCGAAATATTTTATATAGATAAGAATTATTCTGAGAATATGGCAGATTTTTTGTTATTGTTACAGATATAGGATCCATCACCAAATACACTTCACTCCTGTCCACCAAATGTAAATATTTAAAGCATGTTAATTATATATAAAATAGTTAGTTATTTATGCAAGTTAACTTTGAATGAAAGCGTCATCAACTAAAAGTCTGGTGGGGCTTTACCTGTTGTCTCATCTTATTAATGAATATATATCCTGTGGGAAGTAATACACATCCTAAGTTTTATCTCAAATTGAAAGAAAGAATGAAATATTTTGAGTTTATTTCCATTCCATATATTAGCCTGGATATTGCATGTCTCTATCTTATGAACAAATTGCCTTCATTTACAGAAAATGTTTCTATAAATTTAATTTTGTCTAACAATGGACAGTACATTATTCTATATATATATTTCATTCTTGAAAGAATTATTGTTTTGCATTTTGCAATATATTACTCTAGATTGCGTAAAATCCTAAGATCGTTCTGGTGGATCATGCATTAAGCACGCTGTTTTTTGTTGTAGGAATCGTTGTCACTTAAGAACAACTTTCTTACAAAATTTCAGTAACCAACTACTTTTTTGCACCCTCACCCGTAACAGTGAATGACATTGCATTTTTAAATAATTTGTTCATAACTGTTGCCATATATAAAGCGGATATATTTTCACGGTAACCATAAGCATTCTCAAATCCTTTCTCAGTTAGGCCATGACAGGATTGTCAAGTATGTTTCAACCTTTAAATATTTTGAAACAACGGGAACTCCAGCAACGCAAGGTCAAAGACATTCGCATGCATGTATGGACTCCTAGGTTCAAAAGGACGATATTAAGAAACTAAAATGAATTATAATATTATGATACATCTTCTCTTTTCTTTTCATTTTTTTTCTCTTTGAAGTATAGTGCCCAATGTAAAACTAGCAAGGGAATATACTTGCATACTAATCAAGCATTATCATACTAGACCACGAATGATGATGCTGCAAATCAGTCCAAATTTTTTTTTCTTGAAATCATATACCATAATTTGAGAAGATGTTAAAAAAAAAATTAAATCAGTCATTGCCACTTCTGATTATTAAGGATGCTGTTGTCTTTAATGCTTTTGTCTTTGATTGTTAGTTTGAAGGTATCCATGGCTTTGATTACTTTGATGAGGTTTTGAAACATAAAATTATGACTACTGCTCTGATTGCTAAAGTTATAGTTTTTTTTGAGAATGATTAGAGCCCGAGTGAAATTTGTTGGAAGAGTAGGAATTACAATACAGGATTCCTTAAGTTTGAGAAATTATGCATATTCCACTAGTTTATCATGTAGCTCTTCAAAAGAGATTAAACTTTCACAAGTTCATACAATAGTTGCAATTTTCTTGAATTCATAGGTTATTCCATTAAAAACACGGACGATGAGGCTATTTTTGGAGATGGGCATCAATGAGAGCCAATTTGTCTACGATTACTTGAGAGTTTGAAGATATTTGAATATTGACTTGAAATTTTAATGGGTTAGGATAAGTTTTTTCCTTTGAAGCCATGTCTCTTGACCTAGATTGACTAGCATGAAGTTTCTCAAGTTCTGCTAAGTTCCAAAAGAGGATGTGGTTGAGGCAACAAGCCAAAAAATGGTTTTAATTATAAGGCAAAGATTGCATACGATAATAGTTGATCTTGATACTGCCAGTAGATATAATCATATAAGCAGGTTTAGAAAAGAGGTAATCTCATCCTTGACTAAGGTTTGTAATGGACATGGTAGGAATTCATTTATATAATCGAGAAGATCAAAATGAAGGAATAAAGAGTAAAATGTACTCTTCAAGATGGATAATTTGAGGGAGTAAGTTTGAGTGAGAGTTGCACTGTAATATTTATAGATATTAGGATATTAGCAGAGTTAAATGGCATAATGATAGGAACAACTAAAGTATTTTGTTGGGATTCAATCATGGCTAAAGGAATATATTATTCCTTGTTGTAATTAAAAGGCTCTGATACCATAAAGAAACAAAGATATAGATGAAAATAAAAGAATGATAGGCTTAATTTTCATTGTATATTGAGTATGTATGTATGTATGTATACACACATATACACATATATGATTCAAGTTGGCCAAAAAATTAAAAAATATCGAAAGAAATATTTTAGCCTACACTAAAGAAAACTTTGGTAACCCATGATTTTTGATAATTCATAATTCCTTAAATCATGGTACATAAAATATTAAGAAAATCTTAGCATAATTAGCATCCATAAAAGCCTATCATGGTACATAAAATATTAAGAAAATCTTAGCATAATTGGCATCCTTAAAAGCCTATGTAGTTTATAACATTCTTAATAGCTCAATATTTGATTTAAGATCTTTTTACCATAATTTAGAAGAAATATTTGATTGATTTGTAGAAATCTTGGACTGATTTATATTATTTTGATAGCATGCCTAATTTGAAGCATCCTTGATAGTCGGTGTGATCATGCTTAGTTTAAGGTTTTCTTAATATCTCCTCAAACTAAGTCATGGTACATGATTTGAGGAGTAAATCTTTGATTGATTTGTAGTATTTCTGATGGCGTAATATGACAATGCTTGATTTGAAGTTTCCTTAATGTTTCATACCTTGGCTAAATAAAAGTAAAAATACTACCGATAGAAAGCTTTTGGTTAATTTATGACATGTTGCTATTCTTATTTTTTTTCCTGCCATATTAAATCCTTTAGGAAATATCAATTTTTTTTTTTTTGACAATTAGTTCTGGGTCCTGGACCAAAGCCATAACCACACGGTACCACATATTACCCTCCTTAACTTGCATTATAGATCAAATTCTTATGAGATCTTACTTCTGAATCACTAATGAGAATTTGATTGACTCAAGTATTTGCATTTTACATGATTCGCAGGCATTGACTACATCACATAGAGAACATGACCACTTTTTCACATGTTCCCCCAGGATTTCGTTTCCACCCTACTGATGAAGAACTTGTGGATTACTATCTTAGAAAGAAGGTAACATCAAGAAGGTTTGACCTAGACGTCATAAAAGATGTTGATTTGTACAAAATTGAGCCATGGGACCTTCAAGGTAGCATTTTCATGGATGGCTAATGCTGGTTATGCCACAATAATATATTTTGTATTAATGTTTTAACTTTGCATTATCTTGCTTGTTTGATCAGAGAGATGTAAGATAGGGATAGAAGAGCAGAATGAATGGTACTTTTTTAGCCATAAAGATAAGAAATATCCTACTGGAACTCGCACTCATAGGGCAACGACTGCTGGATTTTGGAAGGCAACTGGAAGGGACAAGCCAATATATTCAAAGAACAACTTGATTGGAATGAGGAAGACCTTAGTCTTTTATAAGGGGAGAGCACCAAATGGGCAGAAGTCAGATTGGATCATGCATGAGTACCGGCTTGAAACAAACAAAAATGGGACTCCCCAGGCAAGTTCAATTATTGATCATTGATTGCTTACATATCCAGAAGTTAATTATAATGCAGGGAGATAATAACCAAATAGATTTTCTTGGGACGGCCTGCTTTTTCTTACCAATTATCTGCAAAGGATGATCTGTTAAAAAAGATTTTTTTTTTTTTTTGGAAATAGAATGCAATACGGAACAACTTCCTATATATATATATATATATATATATATATAGTGATAACGCCTGATCATCGATCTTGAACGTCGGAAGAAGAGAACTGCTTAATCCGCCGTCCTGTGCTTGATCGAGTGTCCTGCAAAAAGTCCCAGGACCGGAGGGGTGCTCCGGTGGGGACCCTTCGACGCTCAAGTCAGTAACCTGGGTCACAGCTGAGGGAGAACTCAGACGAGCTCTGGGAGAAGAACGAGATCTCAGAAAGAGAGGAATCCCTTATGGGTATTAGGGTAGTGAGTGTATGAGTTTGCATACCTTGTTTCTGAGTGGACTTACCCTTTTATAGGGGGTTGATACCTGCACGACCACGTGGAGTTTTGTAAGGAAGAAATGTCCGCGGGGTTCGTGGGGTTGCGTGAATTTGGGCTGGTCGGTGGGTTCTATCCCATCGGAGAGGGAAAAACAGCGGTTGGTGGGCTACGTCCCATCAGTCAGCAGAGCTAACAGGTAGTTAAGTCTTGTCCCATCAGCGGCGTGGCCAGTGGATAGTTAGGCCTGGGGATGCCAGGCGGCGTGCGTTAGAAGGACGGCGGTGTGAACCGCCAAGACCATTTTGGGATCGACTTGAAGCAACTTGACCCTCCTGAGGGCGCCGAGGCTGAGCAGGACTGGCTCGACTGACCTGCAGATGCTGGGGCAGGGTCGGCCCGGGAAGGTCGTTGCCGACTTGGAAATACCGGGGCCGAATGGGGTTGACCAGGGAAGGTCAGGGCCGATTCGGCTGACTTAGAGATGCCGGGGCCGAGTAGGGCCGACCAGGGAAGGTCGGTGCCGACTCAGCCGACTTGGAGATGCCGGGGCCGAGCGGGGCTGACCAGGGAAGGTCGGTGCCGACTCAGCCGACTTGGAGATGCCGAGGCCGAGCGGGGCCGACCAGGGAAGGTCGGTGCCGACTCGGCCGACTGGGAGATGCCGGGGCCGAGCGGGGCTGACTAGGAAGGTCGGTGCCAACTCGGCCGACCTGGAGATGCCGGGGCGGGGCTGCCTTAGAATTTTGATTTTGTCATAATTGCCCTCGTGGCTACGTCAGCCACATCAGATGCCCCCCACCCCTGAGCGCGAAGGGCCACGCGCCTGCTGCCCTTTGGGCGAGAGGGGCGCAAGAATTCAAAAAATAATTGCTCTTTAGTGCGCTTTTAATAGCTTGATGAGCTGGCGCATCGTCCGAGGCAGTGTCGCTTCAAAAATCTTTTACAATCATGCGGTAGGTGGGGGCTGATGCTAGCGCCGGACGCCTCGAAGAGGAAGCTTTATTGGGGGAATGTAAAAAGGTGAAGGCCATCATTGTTTCTCCATTTTCTATGCACTGCGATTGGTCGGGGATTACGCTCCTTGAGGCAGATCGAGGCAGCATGTCTCGGGCGCAGGCAAGATTTTCGACGGACAGCTTGTGGCGCAATAGGAGAGCGTCACGTGGTAGGACCTCGATTATCATCGCTCGGAGATAGGGGTATAAAAGTACCCCAAGGGCCCGAGAAAAACTTTTACATTGCCATTGCTTTCTTTCAGCTTTCATTCTCCTGAGTTCTTCTGCGACTTGAGCCCTTTTATCTCCAAATTCCCTTTGATTTTCAGATTAGTTTTATCTTTCCTTTTCATCCATGGACCGTCGTGCCATTAGGGAGGGTAAAAGGCCTGTAGTTGAATCTTCCCCTTCCGATAGTGAAGACCAAACCTCCCTAGTCCATCAGGTTCCTCGTCCGGTGGGCGGAATCGCCATCCGCGGTCGACCAACGGTGACCGGGCCTCCGTCCGCCTTAGCCTCCCCTATTAGGGCAGTCCCTGTATCCTCTCACCATCCGGGAGAACCTCCGGTGGTGAGTTCTGATCCGGCAAGCCCATCCGGAGTGGCCTCAATCGTAACCCCTGAAGACGTAGAGGCCATTAGGGCCAAGTACATGGTCCCTAACTTCATTCATCTGTCTGCGCCGGGGCCCGAAGATAGAGTGAGCTCCACCTACCCTGATCGGGTCGCTCTGTATGAGGAATTTTTTCGGTGCGGGCTGCGCCTTTCTATCCACCCCTTTTTTCTGAATCTTTTAGATAGATATAGGCTAGTGCCGGCGCAGTTGACTCCGAACTCGATTCGGATCATTTGTGCCTTTGTTGTCCTTTGCTATTTTCAAGAGGCCCGATCGGGGTTATCACTGTTCCGGGTGTTTTATAAACTCCGTCGATAAGGTGAGGGGGCCTGGTGGGCCTTCACCGCCAGGCTGGGTAGGGCCTTCCCCTTAGGTCTTCCATCCAAGATTAGGGAATGGAAATCCTGTTTCCTATTTGCCCATGTCGAGGGGGTGAGGACCAATTGGGTGGAGCCGGACACCACCTCCAATGACAATGCCACTGTGGGGGAGAGAGATAGGGAACTCTTCACCCAGTTGTCCAACTGCCAAATACCTGGCTACAAGGAACTCATGTCAGAGGAGAACCTGATAGAAGCCGAGTTGGCCCCAGCGATTGGTGAGCACGACGTCTGATTCCTTCTATCTTGACCGGAGGACTGTTGTATGCTGTTGTTAACACTTCTCGTTTTTGGATGCAATGATGAAGTTCTCCGCCGGAGAGTTTGAGGCCGCCTTGAAGCAAAAAAGGCCGGCATCTGGGGAAACATCAAGGCCGGCGAAGAAAGCTCGAAGAAGAGAGCGGGCCGAGCCAACCCAAGCCGCTGAGGTCCCCAAGGCTCCAGCGCCTACAGGGGAGCCGGCTAAGGAAGCGCCGGCCGGGGAAGTGGTCCTGAGGCTGACCAGGATCGAGATAGAGGAGGGAGAGATTCCAGCCACCCCTAGAGCCACTGTGGTGGTTGTGGATCTTGAGGAGGAAGCTCCTGCCGCTGCCGATGTGCCCGAGGCGGGGCAGGTCACCATTGCCGTTAGCCCTCCGATTGTTGTCGAGCCGGAGATGGAGAGGGCTCCCCCCATTGCTGGAGGAGGGAGCCAGTTGCCGAGAAATCCCATGTTGGGATAGAAGCGACTGGAGAGCAGAGGGATGGGCTAGAGAGCTCATCTCGATGGTTGGTGCACCACTCGACCCGTCCTCGGGTCGAAGGTCCGCAGGAGGGGCCGACGCGGCCGGTCCCTAGGTTCAACTCAATGGCGGACGCCGCGCAAGCCGCCCGTCTTCTGTCAGGTGTTCGGACTGCCGAGTCCGAGGTGGAGATGCGGGGATTGAGCTACTCCACACTCCTGAATTTGGTGATGGTTGCTGTTGTCCATGTAATCTTCTGAGCTCTCTCTGTTTCTGGACGTGTCTTTGGATGCTCCAATCTCTTAGAGTTAACATGTTCCCTTTGCTGCAGATGGCCAACGACGTGATCGGCCTTCGTGAGGCGATGGTCCACTCTTCGGACACGCTCACAAAGGCCATGGCATGGGCCAAAAGGTACAGGAAGGAGAGCGTGATGCAGTCCCAGAGCCTCGCTCGACTTCACCAGGAGGCCAAGGCCCGGGAGGAAAACCTGGGCGGCCGAATAAAGGAGGCGGAATGCTGGGCCGAGGCCGAGAGTGGCTGGGCATCCGCGGTCGAGGCCAGATTGGAGCTGGTCTCGGACCGGCTGAAGGCCACCGCGGCGCAGAATGAGGAGTTAATACACTAGCTCCAACGCGCCGAGAGGGAGGCTGGGGCGGCGCGTGAGGAGGCTCGGGCCACCACGGAGAGAGCCGCTGCTGCAGAGAGGGCGGTGGTTGATGCAGGCCACGAGAAGGCCGGGGCCATGGCCTGCGCGGACGAGGCCCATGCGCGCGCTGAAGAAGCCGAGGGCCGAGCCAGGGAGGCCGAGGCCAGGGCACAGCGGGCCGAGGCCGAGGCGAGGCAGGCCGTTTCCAGCTACAAGTCCTTGCCGGAGTTCGGGAAGGAGGTCCTCGAAGCCAGCCTCGATGCTTATGTCAAGGGCTTCGAGATGTGCAAGACTAAGGTGTCTGCAGCTCTTAAAATCGACATTGCTGAGCTCGAGGGAATCCGGCCCGAGGAATCTGATGAGGAGTCGGCGGAGGAGGGGGACAACAAGGGAGAACCGGGCCCAAACGAGCCCTAAAAAGTTGTTGTTTCTTTTCCTTTTTCTTTTTGTAACCGGCCTCGGGCCAAATTTTGTATTTCAATTTCTTTATCAATGAAGAAGAACTTTTTGTGAAGACACTTTTATCCTTTGTCTTGCTCATTTCTTCTTTCTTCTGAGCTGAATGTTTCCATCATGCGACTAGCAATAAAACGGGTCCCATACCTATTGACGAGAGAGGGCCTTTCTTCTGAGATGCCTCTTTACCCTGAGTGTTGCGCACGTTAATAACGTCGTGGCCAAACCATTGCATCAGGTTGGCCAATGTTGAGATGTGTCTTCGAAGTGTGAGCCGACCGCGTAGGTAATTGCCTAGGATGCCTTGAGCCATCACAGGCCGTTTGAAAAGAGATTCGTCTGTGCTCGAATACTCTAAGAACTTAGAACGATCCGAGGGCAACTTAGCACCGAGATCGGCTTGAAAATGCCGGGGGCTGAGTGGGGCTTGACCGGGAAGGCCTGAACCGACTCGGCCTGATCTTGGATATCACGAGGGTCGGCAAGCTCTTTTAGAACCACCTCGGGGGTTTATGTACTGCCCGAGGGGAGACTCAACCAGGTATGGAGCTCTTAGGGACTTAAACCGACTCGGGGGCGTCTCCAAGCCGGACCGAGTGGTGTCCCGTTAGCCACGATGCTGGTGAGCTCCTTTTGAACCGTCTTGGGGGTTTATGTGCCGTCCGAGGGACAACTCGACCGGGTATAGAGCTATTAGGGACTTGAACTGACTCGGGGGCGTCTCCAAGCCAGACCGAGTGGTGTCACGTTAGCCGCGATGCCGGTGAGCTCCTTTTGAACCGCCTCAGGGGTTTGTCTGCCACCCGAAGGGTGACTCGATCGGGTACGGAGCTGTTAGAGACTTGAACCAACTCGGGGGCGTATCTAAGCCGGACCGAGTGGTGTCTCGTTAGCCGCAATACTGGTGAGCTCCTTTGAATTGCCTCGGGGGTTTGTGTGCCGCCCGAGGGGCGACTCGACCGGGTACGAAGCTGTTAGGGACTTGAACCGACTCGGGGGTGTCTTCAAGTCGGACCGAGTGGTATCCCATTAGCCGCAATGCTGGTGAGCTCCTTTTTAACCACCTCGAGGGTTTGTGTGCCGTCCGAGGGGTGACTTGACCGGGTATAGAGCTGTTAAGAACTTGAACCGACTCGGGGGTGTCTCAAGCCAGACCGAGTGGTGTCCCGTTAGCCGCGATGCCGGTGAGCTCCTTTTGAACAACCTTGGGGGTTTGTGTGCCGCCCGAGGGGTGACTCGACCAGGTACAGAGCTGTTAGGGACTTGAACCGACTCGGGGCGTCTCCAAGCCGGACCGAGTGGTGTTTTGTTTGCCTTTCGTACCATGACCACATTGGCCAGCCAGCTAGGGTAATGCGCTTCTTGGATGTGGCCGGCACTGAGCAATTTGCTGATCTCCTCATCGATTGCTTTTTGCCGCTCGGGAGCGAAACTCCTCTCCTTCTGGCAGGTCGGATGGTGCTTCGAATTGATGTTGAGCTTGTGGGTGATCACTTCTGGAGGGATGCCGAGCATGTCAGATGCTGACCAAGTGAAAACATCTGAGTTGGCCCACAAGAAGGTTAGGAGGCGATCGCATCCTCCAGGAGAGGAGTCCACCGATGCGCACGGTTCTCACCGGATCATTCCCGAGGGGAAAGGCCAGGAGGTGCTCGGTCGGCTCCCCTCTCCTGTCGGACTCCCTGGGGTCAGTGGCTTCTGGGACCGGCTCGGCCTCCAAGGGGCTTGATGCTGTGTGATAGCAGGGTAGAACTGAGCCGATCTCGCCCTTCATCTCCCCAACCCTCTGCTAGTAGGGAACTGCACCAGCAGGCATCGGGTGGAGATAACTGCATCCAATAAGTTTAAGCCCGAGCGCTCAAGAATGGCATTGTATGCCAAGGGAACCCGCACAACCAAGAACTTCATGATCACTATGCTTTGGCATAGTGGTGTCCCTGCTGTCACAGGCAAGGATATCTCACCCTCAACCCTTACCAAATCTCCGGTGAATCCGACCAAAGGGGTTGCCATAGGCTGAAGAGAGTCTAGAGACAATCCCATCCGAACAAAAGCGTCATAAGTAAGGATGTCAGCTGAGCTGCCACTATCAACCAATATCCTTTTTACAGGGTGCTTGGTGATCATCATAGAGACGGCGATGCCTTCATTGTTTACATTCTCAAAATTCACCGGTCCCCCCTCGAGAACTACATTACTCGACGCCTCCTCCCCTCTTGGCCGCTTAGATGCGGAAGCCGCTCCCCAGGACACCATTCCAACTGTTCACTCCGTGGGGGTGTTGTCGACAGCAGCCTGAGCAGGTGGGGGTCCCATGAGTGCCGGCAGCGGCTGTGGCCCCTTCTGGACATATTTGCCGAGTTAGCCCTGCTGGATGAGTTTCTCGATAGCCCGCTTTAGGCTGTAGCAGCTGTCGGTGTCATGGCCATAATCCCGATGGAATCGGCAGTAATGGCTCTTGTCACGGGAAGGACCTTTCTTCATAGAAGGAGGGCGCTGAGATAAGGCTCGCCCTCAATTTCATCAGGATGAGGGATCGAGGGGCGACGAGAGGCGTGAGCTTGCTCTCGTCGGGGATGGGGCTTCGATGCCTGTTGTTGGGTCGGTGAGGCGGGTCAGGCCGCCGATGGCAAGAGGGCCTGCTCGGCTCAGGGTGATCAGGCTTGCGGTTGGAGCTCCTTGATGACTCCCGATGAGTGAGGTCGGCTTCATCCGCGTGGATGTACTTCTGAGCTTGAAGGAGAAGGTCGGAGTAGGAACCCAGGGGCTTCTTGTCCAGAGAAAAGGTGAAGCGGGATGGGAGGAGTCCCCGCTTCAGTGCCAGTGTAGCCACTGCGTCATCCAGATGGTAGACTTCAAGGGTGGCGGTTTTGAATCGGGACACGAAGTCCCGTAGCGATTCCCCCTCCTTTTGGCGCACAGAGAAGAAGCTATCCGCGACCCTCGGGATTCGCCGGCAAGCATCAAAATGTGCCAGGAAGGCCTTTTTCAGCTTCCGAAAGGAGTCGATGCTATGGGGGGATAGGCACGAGTGCCACGCGCGAGCAGCCTTCTGCAGAGTAGCAGGGAAAGCTTTGCAGAGAAAGGCGTCTGACGCACCCTGGACCTACATCATAGCCTTGTAGCTCTCGAGGTGGTCGAGAGGATCCATCGTGCCATCGTACGGATCTATCTGGGGGAATCGGAATCTAGAGGGGATAAGTTCCTCTAGTATTCGGCGAGTATAAGGAGGACGGGTGTCATACTCCTCCTTCAGTTGGTTGTTGATTTTCCTGGCGAGCTAGTCTAGTCGTCGGTTGTACTCGTCCAAGCGCTCCTTCGCCTGGCGGTTGATTGTCGGGGCCCTCCGAGATGGCTTGGAGGATGAGGAAGAGGAAGGGAGGAAGAAGGAGAAGGACGCGGAAGATGGGACTTCCGCTTTGGTTCCTCTTGGTGGGGCGGCTCCAAAGGAAACTTGCTAGGGCCATAATCTGGAGATCGCGGTCACTTGAGGGATTCACAGCGAGGCTTCCTTGGAGAAGCTCGGCGACGACCGATCTCTCGTTGAGGAGAACCTCCCCTTACAGATTGTTGACTTGCAGGGGGAGCGGTCTGATGCTGGGTGGCCACGGACTGTTACTACTGAAGTTCGTGGACCATGGCGGTGAGGGTTTGAACTTGCCGAGTGAGGGTTGCCAGCTGCTTTGCAGTTGGGGCAACCCTTCTGATTGAGGGGGAATGATGGGAGGATCAGCGACAGGTAAGTTGGTCTCCTGCAGCTTAGTCGGGGAAGTTGCCTCCCGCGGTGGCTGACTGAGGCGTCCTGAGCTCGCATCATCACCATTGTTGGGAGAGGGAGAGACAAGAGGAGTATACTGTAGGGTTTGGGCCTTCTTTTCTTGCCTGCTCCCCTACCTGGCACGCCAATCTGATGACGCTTGATCATCGGTTTTGAACGTCGGAAGAAGAGAACTGCTTAATCCGCCGTCCTGCGCTTGATTGAGTGTACTGCAAAAAGTCCCAGGACCGGAGGGGTGCTCCGGTGGGGACCCTCCGACGCTAAAGTCAATAACCTGGGTCACAGCTGAGGGAGAGCTCAGACGAGCTTTGGGAGAAGAACGAGATCTCAGAAAGAGAGGAATCTCTTCTGGGTATTAGGGTAGCGAGTGTATGAGTTTGCATACCTTGTTTCTGAGTGGACTTACCCTTTTATAGGGGGTTGACACCTTCACAACCACGTGGAGTTCCGTAAGGAAGGAATAGCCGCGGGATTCATGGGGTTACGTGAATTTGGGCTGGTTGGTGGGTTCTGTCCCATCAAAGAGGGGAAAACAGCAGTTGGTGGGCTACGTCCCATCAGTCAGCAGAGCTAACAGGTAGTTAGGTCTTGTCCCATCAGTGGCATGGCCAGTGGGTAGTTAGGCCTGCGGATGCCAGGCGGCGTGCATCAGAAGGACAGCGGTGTGAACCGCCAGGACCGTTGTGGGATCGACTTGGGGCAGCCTTGACCCTCCTGAGGGCGCCGAGGCCGAGCATGACTGGCTCGACTGACCTGCAGATGCTAGGTCGTGGCCGGCCCGGGAAGGTCGTGGCCAACTCGGCCGACTTGGAGATGTCGGGGCCGAGCGGGGCCGACCAGGGAAGGTCGGTGCCGACTCGGCCGATTTGGAGATGTCGGGGCCGAGCGGGGCCGACCAGGGAAGGTCGGTGCCGACTTTGCCGACTTGGAGATGCTGGGGCCGAGCGGGGCCGATCAGAAAAAGTCGGTGCCGACTCGACCGACTTGGAGATGCCGGGGCCGAGCGGGGCCGACTAGGGAAGGTCGGTGCCAACTCGGCCGACCTGGAGATGCCGGGGCGGGGCCGCCTTAGAATTTTGATTTTGCTATAATTGCCCTTGTGGCTACGTCAGCCACATATATAGTTTTTCGGTCTACCATAGTCCAAAAGATTTTCTGAAATATTGCGCCCTGATCCTCTGGGCAAAGGAATACAAATCAATAATAAATTTTATGTGAGAAATATAAAGAGCTAGAAGATGGCTTCACTTTGCTAACTAAAATATATATTGGAGATGCCGACTCTTCTCAATATAGAATGGTCTCAGACGTATTTTAATGGTGAGATAAGCTGATGAAATTTGCCATGTGAATTAATAGATCAACCACTGGATGATCACATTTTGTATCTTGTTTTGATGATTAGAGGAGCATGGACCATTGGTGCATATATGGTAACGTATTATTAGGTTCTCCAGTGGAATGTCAAATATTTTATTGTCTTCTCTCTCTCTTTCTCTCTCCCACCCGTCTCTCCTTCTCCCCCTCCCCCACCCCTTCTCTTTCTTTTACAGAAAAAAGAAATGTACTATGAAGACTTCGAGAATTAATCTACACCTAGCTAAATATTGATATTAATGCTGATGATTTTATGGGATATAATTGGTGATTATTTGAGCAAAATTATAATCAACTACTTCATCAACTGATGTTGACATGTTCATTGCTTTGATGATTAGAGGAGTATCTTCAACAAACGTGGTGTAGCTATGTATTATTAGGTTCTATCTCAAGACAAAGGTGGAATACTACTACATTTTTCATTTTTGGAGAAATAATTACTAAGACTTTTAAAATCAAATAACAGTCTTAGTAAATAATGGATGTTGATATGTTTTCTTGGAGCATTTTCTTAGCATAATCACTGAGTATCAGCAGCCAGATCTTTTGTGGATGAGCTTCTGTTTTGTGTGAATGAGTCTCGAGTACGTCAGTGACCGCATTTTTCTCCAGCTTAAGCAGCAACTAGCTAGTTAATGTAACCTTTTCCAATGAATATTTTTCTTTGGAATTGTTATCTGCAGCTGTCTTGACTTTATTACATTTTTTCTTTTCTTTCTTTCTTTCTTTATTTTTCAGGAAGAGGGATGGGTGGTCTGTAGGGTGTTTAAGAAGAGAGTAGCAGCGATGAGAAGAGTGAGCGAGCACGAGTCGCCTTGTTGGTATGATGATGAGCAGACCTCTTTCATTCCGGATTTGGATTCTCCGAAGCGGTTAGCTCCCCATCCCGACATGGCCTACCATCACCACCTCTATCCTGCAAACCGGAGCTATATCAGCTGCACCACCTCATGCCGCATGACTCGTTCCTTCAGCTCTCTCAGCTAGAAAGCCCCAAGCCTCCCAATTATATTAACCATGGACGTGCTCTCCAGTCATCTACAGTGACGCCTGAAGCAGTAGTGCAGCCAGCTGGTCACCAGCTTCAGGTTATCTCAATCTATAACAACACTGGAAACACCGATCTGTCGGTTGAGCAGGTGACTGATTGGAGGGTTCTTGACAAGTTTGTTGCATCTCAGCTTAGCCACGATGATGCCTCCAAAGAACACAACTGCTCCAGTTCAGCCCAAGTCCTTCAAGTTTCTGACAAGCAAGAAGCCGCAGTAGAATATGCTTCAACATCCACCTCCAGTGGGCAAATCGATCTATGGAAGTGAAGCGTACCCTATAGCAAAGGGGCTATATATACATATACATATATACTGATCATATGAATTACAATATTAAACTAATGGACAAGCTACGTACGTGCAAGTTCATGATGTACAAAATGTTCTAAAAACTGCAGGGGGTTGCATCCAAACTTTGTAATATTGGATTAGTATCCCCATCCTAGTTAGACATACAGAATTCTGCTGTTAATAATGTAATGGATGAATCATGAAGCCGGGTGTTTCGGTAACTGTCTCGGCACTCGAAGGAGTAGGCGTCTTGCGGGCAGCGCAGCCTGCATGTAGTGGACTTATATTATGCAGTCCAATGTTCGACAGCCATGTAGGTTGCCAACAAATTAATGTCTACAAATTCTCTAGATGTATTTCTGTTTTACTTTTAATATAAATGGAATTGGATCGAGTAAGTTCTTTATTTGAACTGATATATTTTTTTCCGGATTTTTTTGTTAAAATTATTATTATTATTATTATTGCTGTTTATACTTTGAACTTCTGTCATTGTTTTTCTTTTTTCTTGACTGCCAACAATTATCATGTACTTGATCAAAAGACCAATATGGAATTGGATGAAATAATTTAGGCTATTGATCCTTTACCGTGCAGGCTCTATATCATAAAGTACTGTAAAGTGCTGTGCATGTGTTGTATGTACGTACGTTCTATTTTTTTATTTTAAGCATAGATAGTTGTAATATATTTAAAAAATAAATGATTTATTAGGTTTTGAATAGCTGTTCTTCTCTGAAAAGAAACATATAGCGGCCAACCAAACATTAATTTATGACGCTTTGTGATATAAAGCTTATACCATAAGAAATTTCTTTTGAATAACTTAACTAAAAATTTATGATATATTTATTGGCAATAATATCTAAATGTTAATGAATGGTGATATGGTTTGCTGGAGGATGAGAATTCATGATTGCATGTTTCTGGTTAAATTACGAAAGTGGTGTGAAATGAGTTTATATGCTATATCTCATGCAATATTAGTGGCTCATATTTTGTAATAGAAGCTAATAATTAAAAAAATCAGTATATTTGTTTCAAAAATAGAAATATATTATATAAACGACCTTGAAAAGGGAAGGTTGAAGGGACACTTTAGTATGAGGCAATGGTTTCTGATGTGGCTGATGCAGTCACAAGGATAATTATGGTAAAATCAAAATCTTAAGACGGCCCTGCTCGGCTCCGTTACCTCCAAGTCGGTCAAGTCGGCCCCGACCTGCCCAGGTCGGCCCCTCTCGGCCCTGGCACCTCCAAGTCGGCCCCGGCCTTCTCAGGTCGGCCCCGTTCAACCCCAGCACCTCCGAGTCGGCCAAATCAGCCCTGGCCTTCCCAGGTCGGCCCTGCTCGGCCCCGGCACCTCCAAGTCGACCAAGTCGGCCTTCTCAGGTCGGCCCCACTCGGCCCCGTCACCTCCAAGTCGGCCAAGTCGGCCCCGGCCTTCTCAGGTCGGCCTCGCTCGGCCCCGTAACCTCCGAGTCGGCCAAGTCGGCCCCGCTCAGCCCCGCTCGGCCCCCGGCATCTCCAAGTCGTCCAAGTTGGCCAAGTCGGCCCCGACCTTCTCAGGTCGGCCCCCTCGACCCCGGCACCTCCAAGTCGGCCAAGTCAGCCCCGGCCTTCTCAGGTCGGCCCCGCTCGGTCCTGTCATCTCCAAGTCGTTCAAGTCGGCCAAGTCAGCCCCGGCCTTCTCAGGTCGGCCCCGCTCGGCTTCGGCATCTCCAAGTCGTCCAAGTCGGCCAAGTCGGCCTCGACCTTCTCAGGTCGGCCCCGCTCGGCCTCGACACCTCCAAGTCGGCCAAGTCGGCCCCGCTTGGCCCCGTCATCTTCAAGTCGGCCAAGTTAGCCCCGGCCTTCTCAGGTCGGCCCCGCTCGGCCCCGTCATCTCTAAGTCGTCCAAGTCAACCAAGTCGGCCCCGGCCTTCTCAAGTCGGCCCTGCTCGGCCCCGTCACCTCCAAGTCAGCCAAGTCGGCCCCGACCTTCCCAGGTCGGCCCCTTTGATCCCAGCTTCTCCGGGCCAGCCATGTCGGCCCCGACCATCCCTGGTCGGCCCCGCCCCGGCACCTTCAGGATGGACCCATAACAGTCCTAGCTATTTGCGCCCCCGTCCTTCTGGCCCACGCCGCCTGGCATCCTCAGGCCCAACTACCCGCTGGCCATGCCACTGATGGGACTGGCCTAACTACCTGTCAGCCCCGCTGACTGATGACATGGCTCACCAATCGCCGTTTTTCTCTTGACTGATGGGACGTGGCTCACCAACCGCCGTTTTTCTCCTGACTGATAGGACGTGGCTCACCAACCGCCATTTTTCTCCTTCTCCGATGGGACAGGACCCACCAACCAGCCAAGATTCACACAGCACTCACGAACCCCGCGGACATTCCTTTCTTATGGAACTCCACATGGCCGCGCAGGGGTCAACCCCCTACAAAAGGGAAGGTCCACTCAAGAATAAGGTAATGCAAACTCATACACTTGCTACCCGATACCCAGAAAGAAATTTCTATCTTTCTAAGGACTCATCTTTTCTCCCAGAGCTCGTCTGAGCTCTTCCTCAGCTATGACCCCTGTTACTAACTTGAGCGTCGGAGGGTCTCCACCGGAGTTCCCTCCGGTCTTGGGACTTTTTGCAGGCCATCCGATCAGGCGAAGGATGGCAAATTAAGCAGCTCTCTTCTTCCGACGTTTAGGGCCGATGATCAGGCATCATCAGATTGGCACGCCGGTAGGGAGGAAGCTAAGGTAGACAAAGGAGGTCCAAACCCTATAGTTTATTTCTCTCCCCCTCCCAACAATGGTGATGACATGAGCCCAGGATGCCTCAGTCAGTCACCCTGGGGGGCATCTTCCCCCGTCTAAGCAGCAGGAGACCAACCTCCCTGCCGCTGATCCTCCCGTCATTTCCCTTCAACCGAAAGCGGTTGCCCCGACTGCAGAGCAGCTGGCAACCCTCGCTCGACAAGTTCAGACCCTCACCGCCATGGTCCATGGACTACAGCAGCAGTAGTCCGTGACCACCCAACATCAGACCGCTCCCCTTGCTAGTTAGCAATCTGCAAGGGGAGGCTCTCCTCAGTGAGAGACCGATCGTCGCCGGGCTTCTCCGAAAAGCCCCGCCGTGAGCCCCCCAAACGGCCGTGATCCCCTGATTGCGGCCCGAGCAAGTTCCCTCCGGAGCCGCATCGACAGGAGGAGCCAAAGAGAAAATCCCACTTTCCTCGTCCTTCTCCTTCTTCTTCTTCTTCCTCTTCTTCATCCTCCGAGCCATCTCGGAGAGCCCCGACAATCAGCCGCCAGGTGGAGGAGCACCTGGACGAGTACAACCAGCGACTAGACGAGCTCGCCAGGAAGATCAACAATCAACCAGAGGAGGAATATGACAGCAGTCCTCCTTACACTCGCCGAATACTAGAGGAACCTATTCCCTCTAGATTTCGATTCCCCTAGATAGATCCGTATGATGGTACGATGGATCCTCTTGACCACCTCGAGAGCTAGAAATCCATAATGCAAGTCCAGGGTGCCTCAGACGCCCTTCTCTGCAAGGCTTTCCCCGCCACTCTGCGGAAAGCCGCTCACGCCTAGCACTCGCGCCTGTCCCCTCACAGCATCGACTCTTTTCGAGAGCTGGAAAGGGCTTTTCTGGCGCATTTCAATGACTGCCGGCGCATCCCAAGAGTCACGGACAACCTCTTCTCAGTGCGCCAGAAGGAGGGAGAGCCGTTGCGGGACTTTGTGTCCCGGTTCAAGACCGCCGCCCTCAAAGTTTATCACCTCGATGATGCGGTGGCAACGCTAGCGCTGAAGCGGGGACTCCTCCCATCCCGCTTCACCTTTTCTCTAGACAAGAAGCCCCCAAGTTCCTACTTCGACCTCCTCCTCCGAGCCCAGAAGTACATCCGCGCGGATGAGGCCGACCTCACCCGCCGGGAATCATCAAGAAGCTCCACCGCAAGCCTGCCCGCCCCGAGCCTAGCGGACCCCCTCATCGCCGGTGGTCCGACCTGTCTCGCCGGTCCAACAATAGGCATCGAAGCCCCATCCCCGAAGAGAGCAAGCTCACACCCCTCCTCGCCCTCGATCCCACATCCTGATGGTAATCGAGAGCGAGCCTTATCTCCAGCGCAGGTCTTTCCCGCGACAAGAGCCGTTACTGCCGATTCCACCGGGATTATGGCCAGATACCGATAGCTGCTACAGTCTGAAGCGGGCCATCGAGGAGCTCATCCAGCGGGCTACCTCGGCAAGTATGTCCAAAAGGCACCACAGCCACTGCCGGCACTTATGGGACCCCCGCCTGCTCAGGCCGCGATCAACAACACCCTCACGGAGCAGACGGTTGGAATGGTATCCTGGGGAGCGGCCTCCGCATCTAAGCGACCGAGAGGGGAGGAGGCCGGGTAATGTAGTCTTGGGGGGGGGGGATCGGCAAATATTGAGAATGTAAACAATGAAGGCATTGACGTCTCTATGACGATCGCCAAGCACCCTGTAAAAAGGATATTAGTTGATAGTAGCAGCTCAGCTGACATCCTTACTTACGATGCTTTTGTTTGGATGGGATTGTCTCTAGACTCTCTTCAGCCTATGGCAACCCCTTTGGTCGGGTTCACCGAAGATTCGATAAGGGTTGAAGGTGAGATATCTTTGCCTGTGACGACCGGGACGCCGCCATGCCAAAGCACAGTGATCATGAAGTTCCTAGTCGTGAGGGTCCCTTTGGCATACAACGCCATTCTCGGGCGCCCAGGCTTAAATCTATTAGATGCGGTTATCTCCACCCGGCGCCTGCTGGTGCAGTTTCCCACTAGTAAAGGAGTAGGGGAGATGAAGGGCGAGATCGGCTCAGTTCTGCCCTGCTATCACACGGCGTCAAGCCCCTTGGAGGTCGAGCCGGTCCCAGAAGCAATTGATCCAGGGAATCCAACAGGAGAGGGGAACCGGCCGAGCACCTCCCACTTTTCCACTCGGGGACGATTCGGCGAGGACTGTGCGCATTGGCGGACTCCTCCCCCAGGAGGACCATGATCGCCTCCTAACCTTCCTGCGGGCCAACTCAGACATTTTCGCTTGGTCAGCATCTGACATGCCCGACATCCCTCCAGAAGTAATCACCCATAAACTCAACATTGATCCGAAGCATCGTCCAATCCGCCAGAGGAAGAGGAGCTTCACTCCCGAGCAGCAAAAAGCCATTGATGAGGAGGTCAACAAACTGCTCAATGTCGGCCACATCCGAGAAGCGCATTACCCTAGCTGGTTGGCCAATGTGGTCACCGTGCGAAAGGCAAACGGGAGCTGGAGAATCTGCATCGACTTCACTGACCTTAACAAGGCATGTCCAAAAGATAATTTTCCCTGCCAAGGATAGACCAATTGGTAGATTCCACCTCCGGCCACGAGCTCCTCAGCTTCATGGATGCCTTCTCTGGATATAATCAAATAAGAATGGACCCCATCGACGAAGAGCATACATCCTTTGTGACAGAAAAGGGGATTTATTGCTACAAAGTGATGTCCTTCGGTCTCAAGAACGTGGGGGCGACCTATCAAAGGTTGATGAACAGGGTATTTCAGGATCAGTTGGGCCGGAACATGGAAGTCTACGTGGATGACATGTTGACCAAGAGCATCCGTGCTTTCGATCATGTTTCTGATCTAGAGGAAACCTTCAACAACCTCCACTGCTTCCAAGTCAAGCTGAACCCCAAGAAATGTGCCTTCGGGGTCACGACAGGCAATTTTCTTGGTTTTATGGTGACTCAGCGAGGGATCGAGGCGAACCCAGAGAAAATCAGTGCCATCCTCGACATGAGGCCACCATCCAGCAAGAAGGAAGTACAGCGGCTAACGGGGAGGGTGGCGGCTCTAAGTCGTTTTCTCTCCAAATTGGCTGAGAGGTGCTTGCCCTTCTTCAAGGCCTTGCGGAAGGTGAACAACTTCGAGTGGACGGATGGCTGCCAGAAAGCCCTCGATGGCCTAAAGGTTTCTGTCTTCTCCGCCGCTCTTGTCCAAGCCAAGAGACGAGGAGAGTCTCTTCCTCTACCTAGCTGCTTCTTCAGAGGCTGTTAGCTCAGTCTTGGTGTCTCGATGCTGACGGAACCCACAGGCCAGTCTATTACGTGAGCAAGGTGCTCCACGATGCGGAGGTCAGATACTCCAAGACCGAGAAAATTATCTTTGCCCTGGTCGTCTCCGCCCGACATCTCTCCCATATTTTCAAGCCCATCCTATTGTGGTGCTCACGGACCAGCCCCTCCGAGCCATCCTGGCCTGTCCAGACACCTCAGGCCACTCGCCAAGTGGGGCATCAAGCTAGGGGAATTCGACCTCTCCTTTCAGGCGCGCCGCCTTGAAGTCCCAAGTCCTGGCCGACTTCCTGGTCGAGTGCACTTGGGCAGATGAAGAGATTAGGGAGGTTTCCATGGAGCGGCATGAGCCCGAGCCGAGCGACGATGGAGAATCTGGATCCTTCATGTAGATGGCGCATCAAACTCTCAGGGAAGCGGTGTCGCCTCATTCTCGCTGGGCCAGCTGGAGAGAGAGCGGAATGTGCCTTGCGGTTTCTATTCGAAGCCACCAACAACCAGGCCAAGTATGAAGCTTTGCTAGCAGGGTTGAGGCTAGCCCATGAGTTGAGAATAAGGCATCTCAGAGCTTTCACCGACTCGCAACTCGTCTCCAGAAAAATCAATGGAGAGTACGAGGCGCGTGACCCTACTATGGCTTAGTACCTGGGCAAGGTTCAGCTCTTGGTCTCCCCGTTAGCTTATTTCAGCATTAGTTACATCCCCTGGAGTGAGAACGCCAAGGCCGACATCCTTTCCCGCCTGGCTACCTCCACCGACGGCATCGTAAGGGACCCCTACATTGAATACTTAGAAAGGCCCAGCATAGAAGATGGCGAGGAAGTCCTCCCGCTCACCCACGAGCCTGCATGGATGATGCCTACGTCCACTATCTCACTGATGGCACCCTCCCTGATGAATGCAATGAAGCCAAGCTGCTCAAGTGGAGGGCCTCCAAGTTCGTTCTCCTAGACGGACGCTGTACAGAAGGTCATTATCCTACCCATTGCTCAAATGTGTAGGACCCGCCGACGCTGACTACATCCTTAGAAATCCATGAAGGCATCTATGGAAATCATCTGGGGGGCAGGTCCCTAGCCCAGAAAGCCCTCCGTCAGGGATATTTTTGGCTCACCATAAGAGTGGATGCTGCCAAGTTAGTTCAGAAGTGCGATGGTTGCCAGCGCCATGCACACATTCAGCATCAGTCGTCCACCCCGCTCAACCCACTCTCAGCCCCTTGGCCTTTCGCTCAGTGGGGAATGGACATCCTTGGGCCATTCCCCCAGCCTCGGGACAGCAGAGATTCTTACTAGTAGCCATCGACTACTTTTTCAAGTGGGTCAAGGTCGAGGTGCTAGATAAGATCACCGAGAGTAAAGTCAAAGCCTTCTTCTAGAAGTTGATCATATACCGTTTTGGCCTACCTCACACCCTCGTCACGGACAATGGTCGCCAATTCAACAATGAAGCATTCAAGGCTTTTTGGAGCGAGCTGGGTATCCGCCATCGATTTACCTCTGTCGGCTACCCCCAGACCAATGGGGAGGCCGAGGTCATGAACCGCACCATTCTCAGGGGGCTTAGGACCAGGCTGGATGGATCCAAGGGTCGATGGGTGGAGGAGCTCCCCAGCATGATATGGGCTTACCACACAACTCCCAGAGCCCCAACGGGTGAGACTCCCTTTAGTCTCGTTTTTTGATCCGAGGCCGTCATCCCTGTTGAGATCAGACTACCCAGCCCACGTGTGGAGTCCTTCAATGAAAAGACAACTCCACATTGATATGAGCTAGCCTGGACTTTATCGACGAGGCAACGACCAGGCAAGGATGCGTATGGCGGCCTTCCGTCAACGGGTAACCAAATACTACAACGCCCGAGTTCGTCCTAAAGTCTTCCGCCAGGGAGATCTGGTTTTAAGAAAGGCTGAGGTATCTAAGCCTACGGAGGGGGGCAAACTGTCCCCCAACTGGGAGGGCCCTTACCGCATCGCCGAGACACTCCACCGGGGGCATACAGGCTGGAAGAGCTCAACGGACAATCCATTCCGTGTACCTGGAATGCGGATAACCTCCGCAGATATTATCAATGATGTATCCCCCAGAATACAAGCAATAAAAGAGGTCCCTTCCTGCGTCACAGCCTGCTCTCCCTTGCATCCGAGGACCAATTCTCATAAAAGGAGCTCGCCGGCATCGTGGCCCATGAGACACCACTCGGCCCCGGCACGGAGGTGCCCTCGAGGCGGTTAAGACCCTAAAGGCTCCGTACCCACCGAGTCACCCTCCGGATGGCACACAAACCCCCAAAGTAGTTCTAAAGGAGCTCACCGGCATCGCAGCGAACGGGACACCACTCGGCCCCAGCACAGAGGTGCCCCCGAGGCGGTTAAGACCCTAAAGGCTCCATACCCGCCAAGTCGCCCTCTAGGTGGCACACAAACCTCCGAAGCGGTTCTAAAGGAGCTCGCTGGCATCGCGGTCCATGGGACACCACTCGGCCCCAGCACGGAGGTGCCCCCGAGGCGGTTAAGATCCTAAGGCTCCGTACCTGCCGAGTCGCCCTCCGGGTGGCACGTAAACCCCCAAAGTGGTTCTAAAGGAGCTCGCCGGCATCGCGGCCCACGGAACACCACTCGGCCCCGGCACAGAGGTGCCCCCGAGGCGGTTAAGACCCTAAAGGCTTCGTACCCACCGAGTTTCCCTTCAGATGGCATGCAAACCCCCGAAGTGGTTCTAAAGGAGGTCGTCGGCATCACGGCCCACGAGATACCACTCGGCCCCAGCACGGAGGTGCCCCTGAGGTGGTTAAGACCCTAAAGGCTCCGTACCCGTTGAGTCACCCTTCGGGTGGCACACAAATCCCCCAAAGTAGTTCTAAAGGAGCTCGCCGGCATCGCGGTCCATGGGACACCACTCGGCCCTGGCACGGAGGTGCCCCCGAGGCGGTTAAAACCCTAAAGGCTTCGTACCTGCCGAGTTACCCTCCGGATGGCATGCAAACCCCCGAAGTGATTCTAAAGGAGCTCGCCGGCATCGCGGCCCATGGAACACCACTCGGCCTCGGCACGGAAGTGCCCCCTGAGGCGGTTAAGACCCTAAAGGCTCCATACCTGCCGAGTCGCCCTCCGGATGGCATGCAAACCCCCGAAGTAGTTCTAAAGGAACTCGCCGACATCATAGCCCATGGGACACTACTCGGTCCCCGGCACTCTCAAGCCAATCTCGGCGTTAAGTTGCCCTCGAATCGTTCTAAGTCCTTAGAATATTTTCTGGTCAAATGGCCTACGACAACTCAAGGCATCCTAAGTAGCCTCCTACGCGGCCGGCTTATACTTCGAAGACACATTTCAACATAGGCCAACCTGACGCAGCGGTTCGGCCATGGCATCATCACAAGCACAATGCTCAGAGTCAAAGAGCATATCGAAAGAAAGGTTCCCCCCTTCTTCATCAACATGCACGGGATCCGTCTTATTGTTAGTCGCACAGCAAAATGGTTCGGCTCAGAGGAAAGAAGAAACAGGCAAGGCAAAAATACCGCGATATTCTTAGAGAAAACTTCTCTTCATTGATAATGAAATAGGAATACAAAATTGGCCTAAGGACGATTACAAAATGGAAAAGGAAAAGAAACAACAACTTCTTAGGGCTCGTTCGAGCCCGGCTCTCCTTTGTCGTCTTCTTCCTCCGCCGGCTCCTCATCAGCTTCCCCAGGTCGAATCCTCTTGAACTCAGCAATGTCAATTTTGAGAGCCGTGGACACCTTGGTCTTGCACATCTCAAAGCCCTTGATGTAGGCATTTAAGGCTGGCCTCGAGGACTTCTTTCCTAAATTCCGGCGAGGCCTTGTAGCTGGATACAGCCTGCCCCACCTCGGCCTCGGCTCGCTCGGCCCTGGCCCTGGCCTCTCTAGCTCTGCCTTTGGCTTCCTCGGTGCGTGCGTTGGCCTCGTCCGCATAGGCCACGGCCCCGGCCTTTTCATGATCCGCCTTAACCATCGATTTCTCTGCGGCGACTGCTCTCTTCGCGGTGGCCTTAGCCTCCCCTCGCGCCGCCCTGACCTCCTCCGCGGCTCATTGAAGCTGGCGATTCAGCTCCTCCTTCTGCGCCGTGGCGGCCTTCAACCTCTCCAAAACCAACTCCAACTTCGCCTCGGCCGCGGCAGCCCGGCCACCCTCGGCCCCGGCCTGGCTCTTCGCCTCCTTCAGTCGGCCGCCCAGACTCTCCTCTCGGGCCTTGGCCTCCTGGTGAAGTTGGGCGAGGCTCTGGGACTGCGCTGCACTCTCCTTCCTGTACTTCTCGGCCCACGCCAACGCCCTTGTAAGCGCGTCCGAAGAATGGACACCACCTCACGAAGGCTGATCGCGCCGTTAGCCATCTACAGCAATGGGAACATGATTAGCCCTAAAAGATCAGGGCATCGAAAACACGTCCAGAAACAAAGAAAGCTCAGAAGATTACCTGGACAACGATGGCCATCACCATATCCAGGAGTGCGGAGTGGCTCATTCCTCGCATATCCTCCTCAAACTCGGCAGTCCGGACACCTGACAGAAGGCGGGAGGCTTGCACGGCATCCGCCATTGAGTTGAACCTGGGGACTGGCCGTGTCGTCCCCTCCTGCGGACCCTCAACCTGAGGGCGAGACGAGCGGTGCACCAAATGTTGGGATGAGCTCTCCAGCCCATCCCTCTGCTCTCTGGTCGCCTCTGCCCCGGCTCAGGGTTCCTTGGCGACTGGCTCTCTCTCTCCGATAGGGGGGGAGCCCTCTTCATCTCCGGCTCGGCTGCAGCCGAAGGGCTAACAGCGATAGTTACCTGACCCACCTCGGGCACATCGGCGGTGGTAGGAGCCTCCTCATCGAGATCCACGATCACCACGGTGGTTTGGGTGGTGACCTGGATCTCTCCCTCCTCCACTTCGGTCCCGGCCGGCCTTGGGACCACTTCCCTAGCTGGCGCTTCCCTAGCCGGCTCTTCTGCAGGTGCTGGAGCCTTAGGGGCTTCCGCGGCTCGGGCCGGCTCGGCCCGCTCCCTCCTCCAAAGTTTCTTCACCGGCCTTGATGTTTCCCCGGCTGCCGGCCTCTTCTGCTTCAAGGCGGCTTCAAACTCCCCGGCAGAGAACCTCATCGCTGCATCGAAAAATGAAAAGTGTCAGCAGCAGCACATAGTAACCCCGGGCCGAGACAGAAGGAATCAGATGTCGTGCTCACCAACTGCCGGGGCCAACTCAGCTTCTATCATGTTCTCCTTAGACAGGAGTTCCTTATAGCTAGGGATCTGACAATTGGATAGCTGGGTGAAGAGTTCCCTATCTCTCTCCCCTACGGTGGCATTATCATTGGAGCTTGTGTCCGGCTCCATCCAATCGGGCCTAACCCCCTCAACATGGGCCAAAAGGAAGCATGATTTCCACCCCCTAATCTTAGATGGGAGACCTAGGGGAAAGGCCCTACCCGGCCTGACGGTGAAAGCCCACCATGCCCCCTCACCTTGGCGGCGGAGTTTATAAAATGCTCGGAACAACGATAACCTTGGTTGGGCCCTCTCAAAATAGCAAAGAATTACAAAGGCACAGATGATTCGAATCGAGTTTGGAGTCAATTGCGCTGGCACCAGCTTATATCTATCTAAAAGGTTCAGGAAAAAGGGGTGGAGTGGAAGGCGCAACCCGCACCGGAAGAACTCCTATACAGAGCAATCCGATCGGGGTAGGTGGAGGTTACCCTATCCTTAGGCCCTGACACAGATAGACGAATGAAGCTGGGAACCTGATACTTAGCCCTAATGGTCTCTACGTCCTTTGGGGTCATAGTTGAGGCAACTCCCGTCGGACCCGCAGAATCAAGGCTCACCGCTGAGGGTGGAGCCGGGCGACGGGAAGACACAGAACTACCCCAATGGAAGAGGTTGAGATGGACAGAAGTTTAGTCGACGATGGTTGGCCACGGATGGTAATTCCGCCCACTGGCCGAGACAACTGACGGGCTAAAGGGGTTTGGTCTTCACTGTTGGAATGGGAAGTTTCTACTAAAGGCCTCTTACCCTCCCTAACGGCACGGCGGTCCATGGGTGAAGCTGGACGAAACTAACCTGGGAATCGAAAAGAACTCGAAGGTGGAAAGGCTCAGGTTGCAGAAAAATTTAAGAGAAGGAAGGCTAGAAGAAAGTAATGGCAATGTAAAAGCTTTCCCTAAGCCCTTGGGGTACTTTTATACCCCCATTTCCAAACGGCGATAATCAAGGGCCTGCCATGCGGCACTCTCCTATTGCGCCATGGGCTGTCCGCCGGAAATCTTGCTTGCGCCCGAGATGTGCCACCTCGATTCACCCCAAGGAGCGTGATCCCCGGCCAATCGTAGGGCATAGAAGACGGAGAAGCGATGATGGCGCTCACCTTTTCCTATTCCCCGATAGGCTTCCTCTTCGAGGCGTACGACGCTAATGTCATCTCTAACCTACCGTATGATTACAGAAGATTTTCGAAGCGACACTGCCTCGGAACGATGCGCCAGCTCATCAAGCCATTAAAAGCGCACTAAAGAGCAATCATTCTTTGAATTTTTGCGCCCCTCTCGCCCAAAGGGCAGCGAGCGCGTGGCCCTTCGCGCTCGGGGGCGGGGGCATCTGATGTGGCTGACGTAGCCACAAGGATAATTATGACAAAATTGAAACCTTAAGATGGCCCCGCTCGGCCCCGTCACCTCCAAGTTGGCCAAGTCGGCCCCGGCCTGCCCAGGTCGGCCCCTCTTAGCCCCGGCACCTCCAAGTCGGCCAAGTCGGCCCCGGCCTTCTCAGGTCGGCCCCGCTCGACCCCGGCACCTCCAAGTCGGCCAAGTCGGCCCCGGCCTTCCCAGGTCGGCCCCGCTCGGCCCCGGCACCTCCGAGTCGGCCAAGTCGGCCCCGGCCTTCTCAGGTTGGCCCCGCTCGGCCCCGTCACCTCCAAGTCGGCCAAGTCGGCCCCGACCTTCTCAGGTCGGCCCTGCTCGACCCCGTCACCTTTGAGTCGGCCAAGTCGGCCCCGGCCTTCTCAGGTCGGCCCCGCTCGGCCCCCGACATCTCCAAGTCATCCAAGTCAGCCAAGTCGGCCCTGACCTTCTCATGTCGGCCCCGCTCGACCTCGGCACCTCCAAGTCGGCCAAGTCAGCCCCGGCCTTCTCAGGTCGGCCCCGCTTGGCCCCGTCATCTCCAAGTCATCCAAGTGGCCAAGTCAGCCCCGGCCTTCTCAGGTTGGCCCCTCTCGGCCCCGGCATCTCCAAGTCATCCAAGTCGGCCAAGTCGGTCCCGACCTTCTCAGGTCGGCCCCGCTCGGCCCCGGCACCTCCAAGTCGGCCAAGTTAGCCCCGGCCTTCTCAGGTCGGCCCCGCTCGGCCCCATCATCTTCAAGTCGTCCAAGTCGGCCAAGTCAGCCCCGGCCTTCTCAGGTCGGCCTTGCTCGGCCTCATCATCTCCAAGTCGTCCAAGTCGGCCAAGTCGGCCCCAGCCTTATCAGGTCGGCCCTGCTCGGCCCCGTCACCTCCAAGTCGGCCATGTCGGCCCCGACCTTCCCAGGTCGGCCCCTCTGGTCCCAGCTTCTCCGGGCCAGCCGTGTCGGCCCCGACCATCCCTGGTCGGCCCCACCCCGGCACCTTTAGGACGGACCCAGAACAGTCCTGGCTATTTGCGCCCCCCGTCCTTCTGACCCACGCCGCCTGGCATCCTCAGGCCTAACTACCCGCTGGCCACGCCGCTGATGGGACTGGACCTAACTACCTGTCAGTCCCACTGACTGATGGGACATGGCTCACCAACCACCGTTTTTCTCTGACTGATGTGACGTGGCTCACCAACCGCCGTTTTTCTCCTTCTCCGATGGGACAAGACCCACCAACCAGCCAAGATTCACGCAGCCCTCACAAACCCCACGGACATTCCTTTCTCATGGAACTCCACGTGATTGCACAGGGGTCAACCCCCTACAAAAGGAAAGGTCCACTCAAGAATAAGGTAATGCAAACTCATACACTTGCTACCCCGATACCCAGAAAGAAATTCCTATCTTTCTGAGGACTCATCTTTTCTTCCAGAGCTCGTCTGAGCTCTTCCTCAGCTATGACCCCTGTTACTGACTTGAGTGTCGGAGGGTCCCCACGGAGTTTTCCTCCGGTCTTGGGACTTTTTGCAGGCCATCCGATCAGGCGAAGGACGGCAAATTAAGCAGCTCTCTTCTCCTGACGTTCAGGGCCGGTGATCAGGCGTTATCAGTTTCTGCTATATAATATTAATGTGCGAGCGAAGATTGTAATGATGTGCCTTTACAAGGTTTACTTCTATTAGTTCTCTAATCTGAATATCAGAATGCTTCATTTTCTCAAATCCTAGATAGTTTGAATTTACTTTTGAGAAAGTGAATGCTGATGGAGAGAATACTTCTTGCATTTTAGTTTAAAATGAGGATGAAATGGTGGCTGTAATTGTTGACATGGGCAAGAGTTTCTTTTGATCAATTGGCATTGAATTTGGCAAAATAATTAGTCAAATCAACCAGGAAAAACTATATAAACAAGTTTGATCAAACAGCAGGAATGTTTCAAAAATAGCCTATGTTTTTAAAGGCTTAAACAAAGAATGCTTTTATAGTATTCAAAATCTAGGTCTTTCTATGTCGTTGATTCTGTTGTGACGAAAAATTCCATTCTCTACTCCCGAGAGGCAGGCATGCTTAATTGCATAGGACATCGGGGCTCATCTTAATGTAGCAAATTAATGGGAACGTTGTGATTCGTAGTACCGAGCATTTTAGAATTTCTTATCAGTTTGACGGTTTTAGAGTTGGTATGTTCGTTTCCTAGCTCTTCTTAAGGGGATTAAAAAAAAATAAAAAAGAAAGCGTGATGTAGTGCCTTTCCTCACCATGACTGGTGTTAGACAATGATGTGGCCATGCATCATTAAAGCATGCCAACTTGAAGACGGAGAAGTTTCTACAGTTCTGGTAACATGACAATCTCACACGTGCTGGATTTTAGCTGATCATTCGGTCAAAAGTCGTTACCTGAACACGACATTAAACGTTAAGCTCTGATCCATGAACATATTCGGAGGATCATGCAACCCCAACAGTTGGTTTTAGCTTGGACGCGTGTTAAGTGGCATGAACTTGAGCTCGTTTGCGGCGCAATGTGTATAATGGAAAAGTCTTTGTACATCGCTTCGGTGCAGCAAGTCCTACATGGACTGCACCGCCTTTCCTAATTGATCCACGTGGATCCTACGTGGCTGACGATACGAAATGGTATGGCTCTGCTATGATGTTACGTTTTGATCGTGACGGCCATTAAAAGCGATTCTCCTTTATTTTAAAATTGTTGTGCAGATGAAAATGCCCTTTCCCTCCAGCCTACTTCTACCGCCATTTTTTCTTGGATTTATCTGTGCAAGAAAAACTCTTTCTTCCCCTCGTTCTGGCTTTCGGATGCTAAGGAATCAGTTCAAGGTTTGAGCAAGATCCTGAGCCCTCGCTCTAGCTTTCGGATGCTAAGGAATCAGTCCAAGGTTTGAGCAAGATCCTGAGCCCTCGCTCTGAGGAGTTCAGTCGGAAGAAAACTTCTGAGAAAATGTCATCCAGGAAGTAAAAAGTCCTTATTCCCACTTCTTTGTAAAGCTCATTTATTACACCAATAGTTTTTTATCATTAGAGGAAGTTAATGTGTGACCAAACCGTTTAATGCGCGGGTAACTTCCTTAGACCAAAACAGGTATGACATTCCGGGAGTCATAACTGTTTAGAGTTTACTGTTTTGTAGCACGAATGTCATACTCTTTTAACTAGGATGTTATACCTTATGAACTGGGGTGTCGTCAGAGTGTTTCGGCCTATATTCCCCGTTATTTTCTGTCCATATAGCTCTAGTGTCGTCATAAAAGCTACGACACCCCAGATTTACTGTTAAGACACCGTAGTTACAAGCCTACGACACCCATGCTTATAACTGACCATGGAGAGAGCATGGGAATGGATATAAAGAAGAGGAGAAGAGGCGGGAGGGGCATTCTACGGAGGGCCAAGAGGAGAAGAGGGGGGAGCAACTCCCCAGTTTAAACCTTAAGAGTCCCGGAACGGGTGTCGTCGCCTTAAAGCTAGGGTGTCGTCAGATGAGAGCTGGGGTGTTATAAGAGCCTAAGTCGAGATGTCGTCGGTCCCCGCCTTTTAACAGTCACGGAGTCGTTGCCTTAAAGGTAGGGTGTCGTCGTGCATGAGAGCTGTAGTGTCGTCATAAAAGCTACTGCACCTCAGATTTACTGTTAAGACACCGTAGTTACAAGCCTACGACACCCATGCTCCAAACGAATGCTGGAGAAAAGCCTCACGACATCGTAGGAGAAAATCCGGAGTATTGCGACACCCAAGTTAAAGAAATAAGACACCTCTGTTAAACAAATATGACACCCTTGTTATGCTCGGCTGAAAATCCTTCGTGACACCACAGTTCAAACATCATGACACCCTAGCGACAACGCTACAACACCCATGCTTATAACCTTATGACACCCAAGGAGGAATTCGGCCAAAAATCATTCGTACACCTCAATTGATACCTTACGACACCCTAGCGACAACGCTACGACACCCGTGCTTATAGCTTTAAGGCGACGACACCCTGCTTTAACAGTCACCTCATGGGTGTCATCGCTTTAAAGCTAGGGTGTCGTCAGATGCGAGCTGGGGTGTCATTAACAGCCTGAGTCGGGGATATCGTCGGTCCCCCCTAACAATCCCCGCATGAGAGCCGTTACTGAAACCATTACTGAAGAGAGTGTCGGGAAGCCAAATACCCGGTTACCGTAGTAAGTTTTACGACGTCCCAAGAGGAAACCTCACGACACCCCAGGAGGAATTCGACCGAAAATCCTTCGCGACACCCCAGTTGAAACCTCACGACACCCTAGCACCAATGCTACGATACCTGTGCTTATAACTGACCACGGAGAGAATCCCCACGACACCCCAGGAGGAATTCGGCTAAAAATCCTTTGCGACATCCCAGTTGAAACCTTACGACTCCCTAGCACCAATGCTACGACACCCATGCTTATAACTGACCATGGAGAGAATCCTCACGATACCCCAGGAGGAATTCGGCCGAAAATCCTTTGCGATACCCCAGTTGAAACCTCATGACACCCTAGCACCAATGCTACGACACCTGTGCTTATAACTGACCACGGAGAAAATCCCGCGACACCCTAGGAGGAATTCGGTCAAAAATCCTTCACGACACCCCAGTTGAAACCTCATGACACCCTAGCACCAATGCTACGAACCCATCCTTATAACTGACCACGGAGAGAATTCCACGACACCCCAGGAGGAATTCGACCGAAAATCCTTTTCGACACCCCAGTTGAAACCTCATGACACCCTAGCATCAATGCTACGACACCCGTGCTTATAACTGACCATGGAGAGAATCCCCGCGACACCCGAGGAGGAATTCGGCCGAAAATCCTTCGCGATACCCCAGTTGAAACCTCACAACACCTTAGCACCAATGCTATGACACCCGTGCTTATAACTCACCATGGAGAGAATCCTCGTGACACCCCAGTTGAAACCTCATGACACCCTAGCACCAATGCTACGACACCCGTGCTTATAACTGAACACGGAGAGAATCTCCGCGACACCACAGGAGGATTTTGGCCAAAATCCTTCGCGACACCTCAGTTGAAACCTCACGACACCCTTGGTAAAAATTTATGACACCACTATGATAAATTTGAATTAGGCGAGAATTTTGACGTCACCCTAGTTGTAATTCGACGACACCCTAGTAACTCAGCTATGCCATCTTTTCGAGAAAAGTTGCATAACGTGGCTGGTTCCTGTGGGTTTGCGTATCGGCGATATGATTGTGGCGCTCCTGGTGTCCTTTCATATTTCTCTGAGGTCGGCATAAAAAAATTTCTGAACCCTAGAGGTCCTTCGTTTGTTGCTCGAGAAGCCACCGATGTTCTAGTTCTTTCTTCCATCTACTTCATTCATGGAGATGAGTGCTTTCGTTTGTTGACGAAGACCGCGAACGAAGAAGAACCAGAAGGAGAAAATGGGGAACAGAGCAAGGACATCGTTCTTCATTCGAATGAGGATGCGTCTCCTTTAGGTATTTATCCCTTTGTTAAGATATTATGACATCCTCTCTTAAAATGTCATGACACCCTAGTTCATACATAATGGCACCCAGCTGACTAGTATGTTTTACCCCTTGTTTCAAATGACATGAAAATTATTCCAGTCCCCCGAGTGAAGGCTTCCCAACTATTTAAGAATAGTTGCAGGCCCGCCGTATACGTTCAGAAGGTTTGGAAGATGGGGTTTACCAGATAGCATACAAAACTTATTCGAAGGATCCAATTTGGTGTCTTCGTCGACATGCAGACTTTCACAGTCGATGGGCGACTGCTAGCAGATATCATAAGATGTCACAACGGAGGCGACGAGTTCATTTTCTGTGGTAAGCCGGTTCTATTCAGTGCCGACGAAGTCGCACTTATTTTTGGCCTTCCAGCTCATGGAAAGAAGATCGACACCTCCAGCAGTTGTTCAACGGAAGTGTTGAAGATTATTGAAAAACTATTGACCCAATCCTTTTGATTTTGATGATTACTAAATGTCATTGAGTTCATTAAAAGATATAATGAGTTTATTTAAATAAGCAATATATTTATTTTGAACAATCAATGAAAAATGTTAAAGTTTGAATTTAATCAGTTTTGAAAGTAACTTTAAGCTCAATGTTTAAACTTTCAAAAAAAAATTTATAATTCATGTTTTAATCAATGAGTTTTTGGAATAGTTCTTGAATCGATTCTTAATATCAATTTTATTGAATTCAAGTCAAAACAATGAATTAAAATGAATCTGGAACGATTTTAATGTCAATCAGAAAAGTTTCTGATTTTTGATACGTTCCGGAGCCGACTCCTGAGTTTCAGAGTCGACTCCGCTCAGTGTACAGAAATGTACATCTGTGTCGAGTCGACCCACGAAATTTGTCGAGTCGACCCCTGATTCTGTCGAGCCGACTCCTTGACTGTGCGAGTCGACTCCGCTCAGACACCAGAAGAGTGTTTTTCTGAGCACTTCGCGAGTCGACCCCAAGCCTTTCACGAGTCGACTCCCGACTTTCAGAAGCCGACACTTTACTTTTGGTGAGTCGACCCCTAACCTTTATAAACATTTCTATTTTTGGTAAGACGAGCTCGAGCCGACTCGGGAAAAGCATGAGTCGACTCCAGCAAATCTGGGCGAAATTTTTACGGATGCCAACTCAGCTCCAACGGTTAGTTTTTTGATTAACGGCTATTTTTCTTTGTCTCTAACGGATATATTCTTGCAGAATCTATAAATAGAAGTGCTCTTTTCAAATCAAAGAAGAGAATAGAAAATCAAAAAGAGAGATTACTGCCTTATCCAAAAAGAGGAAAAAACATAGCTTTGTTGGAAAAATCTTCTAGTTCAAAATAGAGTGATTCAAAAGGAGTGAAATCAAAGAGGAAGTTTCATCTGCTCCAGATCATCAATCCACAAGAGTCAAAAGAAAATCCAAAAGCTTTTCAAAGATCAAATCGAAGGATTTTCAACATTCAACAAAAGGAGAAAAAGCTTCATCTCAACTCCAAAGTTTTCAAACGGTCAAGAATCTTGCTGAGGCCGGATTCAATACTTCAAGAGGAGTTAAAGAGGAGAAGGAAGAAAGCCAAAGCAACAACCATCTGCAATCTTATCAGGCTTTTCTAATCCTTTTATACTTTATTTGTATATTTGCTCAAGAGGAGCATTTCCTTACTTAAACGCTATTGTTTTGATTGTTTGCTGATTCAATCAGTGGATTGAATCGGTGGAGGTTATTATACCTCGTTGCAAGCCGGAGTGCTTGTGTTGGGTTAGTTGTGAGCCCGTGAAAAACAACGTGTAGGGTTTTGTGCTGGTGAGCCCAAGTAAAACCGACTGGGTTCGTTGTGCGCCCGGAAAACAACAAGTTTGAGTTGTGAGCTTGGAAAACAACTCGGCTGTAATCTTGATTATAGTGTGGACCCAAGTGAATCTTGGGAGTGGACGTAGGTGTGGTTGCACCGAACCACTATAAAATCTTGTGTTTGCCGTGATTGTCTCTTACTCTATCTCTTTATATTTCTGTTTGTGCATTGCTTCTTTAATTTCTTCACTTGCACATCTTGAGTAAATCTATTTTTCAAAGAGTTTAAATTTTTAAGAACCCAATTCACCCCCCCTCTTGGGTTGCCATCTGGGCCAACAATTGGTATCAGAGCTAGTGCTCATTTAGATTTGATCTCACGATCAAGAGCTAAAGATCCACATGGCAACTCAAGTGGTTCATGTTTTGCTGAAGGTCATTCTACGAATAGACCTCCTTTATTTAATGGAACCAACTATTCATATTGGAAAGCTAGAATGAGAATATTCATTCAAGCTTCTGACTATGAATTATGGGGAGTAATAGTCAATGGACCTAGTACACCCACACACTTAGTTGAATGGCATGGAGTTCCTAAGCCCGAAAGGGATTGGAATGAAATGATAGAAAAATGGCACAACTCAATGCTAAAGCCATTAAATTTTATACTGCTCTTAGATGCAAATGAATTCAATCGAATCTCAACATGTAATTCCGCAAAAGAAATTTGGGATAGACTTGAAATACCCATGAGGGAACAAACCAAGTCAAGGAATCAAGATAACATTTTGGTTCATAAATATGAATTGTTTAAATGGAACAAAATGAAACCATGCATGCATGTTACTAGATTTACTGATATTGTGAATGGTTTAAAAAGTCTTGGTAAATTTATACTAACTCTGATCTTGTGAAAATTCTTAGGTCACTTCCAAGGACTTGGGAAGCCAAGGTGACTGCAATACAAGAAGCAAAGGATCTGAACATCCTACCCATTAGAAGAGCTTCTTGGATCCTGATGACTCATGAGCTTCAATTAAACAACATGTCAATGAGGATGAGTCAAGAAAGAAGAAAACCATCGCCCTCAAAGCTGCAAAAGGAAGAAGCAGCAGCGATGATGAAGATGATGATGATGATGAGACAGCCCTCCTTGCAAGGAAATTCAAGAAGTTTATGCAAAGAAGGAGGCCCTTCCACAAAAAGAGATTTGCAAAAATGGAAGGAGAAAAAGAAAAGGATAAGAAAAAGGAAAAGGACAAAGAGAAAGAGCCCTTAGTATGTTATGAATGTAAAAAGCCAGGGCATTTTAGATATGATGTCCTTTACTAAAGAAGGCCTACAAGAAAAAGAAAAAGGCCTACATGGCAACTTGGACTGACAGTGAAAGTCTTCTTCCGAAGAAGAAGAACAAAAAGAAGTTGCAATGTTTGCTTCATGGCGGACGACAACGATGAGGTAAGTCCGAAACCCCCGATGATGAATTTACATTTGATGAAATGTTTGAAGCTTTCAATGAATTGATGATTGATTTCAAAGCTTTGAAAAAGAAACACAAATTTGAAAACTGAAAACTTAAATTTAATTAAAGAGAAAAATGAATTAAATCTTGTAGTTAAAATTAAAAGATAAAATGGAAAACTTCTTAAAAAGAATGATCATAAGATTGATTTTAAAATCTGAAAATAAAAATCTAATTAAAGAAAAAGAATCAATTCTAATGAAAATGATAAGAAAGATGTTAAAAAGTATAAAGATATTGTTGAGAAATTTACTCTAAGCTCAACTAAACTAATATGATTTTGGAAATCAAAAGCAGTTTTTGACAAAGCTGGTTTAGGATATAACACATTTAAAAGCAAAAATTTTGAAAAATATTTTTGTAAAAGCTAACCAAAGTAATATTACTTGTTTTAAATGTAAAAAAAGGACATAAATCATTTGAGTGCAAAACAATAATAATAATGAAAAGTTAAATGTTAAAGAAAGAAAATATGGGTTCCAAAGGAACAATTTTTATTGCTACTAACCATGAAGGACCCAAGAAAGCTTGGGTACCTAAACATAAAGTTTAAATTATTTGCAGGAATGTCTTGCAGCCAAAAGATCAAAGAAAAAGTGGTACCTTGATAGTGGCTGCTCAAGACATATGACGGGTGACAAAGATCAATTCATCACCCTGAAGAAAAGAAAGGTGGAGTAGTTACGTTTGGTGATAATGGTAAAGGCCAAATTATGGGCCTTGGTAAAGTTCAAATAACTCCATCTACATTTATTGATAATGTACTTTATGTTGATGGTTTAAACATAATCTAATTAGTATTAGCCAATTGTGTGACAAAACTTTAATGTTTCATTTGAATCTTCTATTGCACTGTACTAATCCCATTGATAATAGCATTGTTTTTACTGGTTATAGACATGGCAATGTGTACTTAATTGATTTAGAAAATTATCTCCAAGTAATCATTGCTTAGTTGCTGATAATGCTAATATAAATGAGATTGGTTGGTTGTGGCATCGTAGATTAGGTCATGCAAGCACACACCTTATTTCAAAATTAATTAAAATGGATTTAGTTAAAGGATTACCTAAACTAATTTTGAAAATAAAATATGTGATGCATGTCAATTTGGAAAACAAACTAGAAGTTCTTTCAAATCTAAAAATGTTGTTTCAACTTCTAGGCCACTAGAGCTACTTCACATGGACCTTTTTGGACCAACTAGAACCACAAGTCTAGGAGGAAAGAAATATGGTCTAGTGATTGTAGATGATTACTCTAGATATCACTTGGGTAATGTTTTTAGCTCACAAAGATGAGACTTTCTCGATATTCCTGAAATTCTTCAAGAAAGTCACAAATGAGAAAAACACTACCATAGTGTCTCTAAGAAGTGATCATGGAACTGAATTTGAAAATCACTTATTTGAAAATTTTTGCACTGAAAATGGCATTAATCATAATTTTTCTGCACCTAGAACTCCACAACAAAATGGTGTAGTTGAAAGGAAAAATAGGACTCTAGAAGACATGGCCCGTACCATGCTATGTGAAAGTAACCTACCAAATACTTTTGGGCGGAAGCTATTAACACAGCATGTTACATCTTAAATAGAGCCCTAATAAGACCAATCTTAAAGAAAACACCTTATGAATTATGGAATAAGAAAACCAAATATAAAATACTTTCATGCATTTGGATGTAAATGTTTTATTCATAATAATGGTAAAAATAATTTAGGAAATTTGATGCTAAATCTGATGAAGGAATCTTTTAGGATATTCAACAACTAGTAAAGCATATAGAGTATTTAACAAGAAAACTTAGTAGTTGAAGAATCCATTCATATAGTTTTGATGAGTCTTTAGCATCAAGTTCTGAAAAGCTTGATGATGAGGAAGATACAAACATAATTGAAAAAGATCTTGAAAAACTTAATATTGAAGTATCTTCAGATCATGAGCAAGAAGCTAAAGATGATGATTCACCTAAGGATGATGATGTGATATTGATCATAATGATATAGATCTACCTAGAGATTGGAGATATGCTTATAGTCATCCTAAGGAATTGATTATAGGTGATCCATCTCAAGGAATAAGAACTAGATCATATAAATAATCATCTTGCATTTGTATCTCAAATTGAACCTAAAACTATAGAAGAAGCTGAAAAGATAATAATTGGATGTTAGCAATGCAAGAAGAATTAAATCAATTCACTAGAAATAATGTATGGACCTAGTTGAAAGACCTAAAAATCATTCATAATAGGATCAAAATGGGTTTTTAGAAATAAACTAGATGAAAATGGCATAGTAATTAGAAACAAAGCTAGATTAGTTGCAAAAGGATATAATCAAGAAGAAGGTATTGATTTTGATGAAACCTTTGCACCTGTAGCTAGATTAGAAGCCATTAGGCTTTTACTTGCATTTGCATGTCATATGAATTTCAACTTATTTCAAATGGATGTTAAAAGTGCATTTTTAAATGGTTTTATAAATGAAGAAGTTTATGTTGAACAACCACCAGGTTTTGAAGATCATGAATTTCAAATCACGTCTTTAAATTGCACAAAGCTTTATATGGTTTGAAACAAGCACCTAGAGCTTGGTATGATAGATTAAGTAAATTTTTAATTGAAAATGATTTTCTAAGAGGAAATGTTGATAAAACTTGTTTTTGAAAAGAAAAATAAAGATTTATTGTAGTACAAATATACGTTGATGACATTATTTTTGGTGCTACTAACAATTCTCTTGTCAAGAATTTGCTAAGTTAATGCAGGGAGAATTCGAGATGAGCATGATGGGAGAACTCAACTTCTTCCTTGGACTCCAAATCAAACAAAGCAAAGAGGGAATCTTCATCAACCAAACAAAGTACACAAGAGAAATACTCAAGAAAGTTTGGTATGGAATCAATGAAACCCCTTGGAACACCAATGAGTCCTTCATGCAAGCTGGACAAAGATGAAGAAGGTAAGAAAGGTTGATCAAAATATTATCGAGGTATGATCGGATCCCTTCTTTATTTAACTGCAAGTAGACCAGATATTATGTTTTCTGTATGCTTATGTGCTAGATTTCAATCAGAACCTAAAGAATCACATTTAATTGCTGTTAAAAGAATCTTAAGATACTTAAATGGAACTAAAAATGTAGGTTTATGGTATTCTAGAGACTCAACATTAAATTGATTGCATATTCTGATTCTGATTATGCTGGATGTAATTAGATAGAAAAGCACAAGTGGTGCATGCCAATTTTAGGAAGTAACTTAATCTCATGGTTTAGCAAAAAGCAAAATTCGGTTGCATTATCACTGCTGAAGCAGAATATGTTGCAGCTGGAAGTTGCTGTGCTCAAATCCTATGGATTAAGCGACAACTTGAAGACTATGGTATCACACTTGATAAAACACCTATAAATGTGATAATACTAGTGCAATCAATCTAACTAAAAATCCAATTCAACATTCAAGAACTAAACACATTGAAATTAGATATCACTTTATAAGAGAACATGTAACTAAATAATGAAATTTGTCTTGAATATGTTAATACTGAAGAACAATTAGCTGACATATTTACAAAACCTTTAAATGAAGAAAGATTTTGTTATCTTAGAGGAGATTAGGATTTGTGATCCTTTGGAATGAATTTGAAACCCCTAAGGAAATTTATCTAAGATTCTTTCAAATCTTTGATCTTTAAGGAAATTTATCTAGAATTCATATCTAATTGATTCACTCATATTCAATGATTATTTTATCAATTTTTATGATCAATTCCGGACACATTTCAGAAATTTCATGTTTTTTCTGAAATGGTCTCGGAGCCGACTCGGTGCGTATCGGAGTCGACTCCTGGTTTCGACTGAAACTCTCGGGTCGACCCCTCTCGGCGCGAGTCGACTCCAAGTCGGGATCTTTCTGTGACTGTCCGGAGTCGACCCCTGGATTTGCGCGAGCCGACTCGAAGTGGTCCCAGGTTGATTTATCTAGGGCAGAGTCGACTCGCCGTTCATTTCAAAACTTTCAATCCTTCAAAATACTCTCTCCAAAACTTCCAAACCTTCCAAAACTCCTAAATCCCTTATTCACTTCCAATCGACTAATGGCACCCAAAACCGTGGTTCCAATGTGCGGCCGGCGTGAAGAGGAAGCGAGCCGTTAGGTGAGGCGTCCCGTGCGTGAGCCGTCACCCAGCTCTGATTCTTCATCTTCCTCTTCTACTCCGAATGCTTCTCCTGCTGCTGCTTCTACTCAGGTAGATAGATTAGCGGATAGGATTATAACAACGGGTAGAAAGGTGATTTTGAATTATTTGAAGCTGAGGGTTTTCTTGTTGGGAGACAATTGATTGAGATGGGATGGGAGAAAATATGTTCCCTGGATTGCCCACCTATCCCGCTCTAGTAAAGGAATTTACAAAAATTTGTCTAGAGGAGATCATGGCCTTAGTTAGCATGTGAGAGGCAAGGCTCTCTGTTACTGCCAGCTCTTTCTAGACTGTTTGATTTACCTTTATCTGGACTCCACCTTTTCTTCAGAAGATAGTCCCGCTCTTGCAAGATTATTAAATCGGGATGTAGGGATTTGAAGAGTTTTTGCCAATCAATTTTAGAACTGAGATTATTACATAATATCTGCAGTAGGATACTCTTTCCAAGACTGGAAGATTTGACTATGTATCGGAAAGAGATATCTTTGTGATGGATGCCATTGTGACAGGCAAACCTATAATCTCCCAGATGATACTTGGTACATTGCAGACTGTGGAGGGAAAAGAAAGTCAAGTCTGCCCTATGGCATGATCTAACAAAGATTTTTCTGAGCCAAGGAGTTGTGATTTCAGATAATGAGCCAATGAGGAATCTGGACATACTGATTTTTATAGCTTGGCCACCATTCATCGAATGGGTTTTATCAAGAAGAATGGAAAATGGGAGAGGAAAGGACATTAGAAGAAAGAGCTACAGATGTTGAGGCTGCAGGACCATCTGTCAGACATCCTTCACCTGCACCTCCGAGCCCTTCTGCTTCTGCCCCTGCTCCAGCCCCAGTTCCATCTTTTGATCAAGCTTCATCTTCTGCCGGTTTCTCAGATCAACAACTTATGCAACTCAAAGTTCTATTTGATGATCAATCTGAAAAACTTAAATCTGAATTTGAGAATAAGTTCATGAATTTGAGGGAGACTCTTTATTCATTGGATGATCGTATCTCTAAGATGAGTCTACTCTCAGCTCTTCTTCGGTATCCTTAAGTGGTGATCTCAAAATATATTTGAAGAACTTAAGGATATATGCGGAGATGGAGAGACTTATGCAAAGTGCAATGCGAGCTTCAAGACAAGATTGACTGCTTGCACCTTTGTCGATAAAAGATTAAAAGATTATGTAAAATTCAATCTGAAGGAATGAAGAACATAGTAGATCATTTAACTAGGATTGTTAGAACTCATTTCTGATGTATTAGGTTTTCAATCCTTGCTATGTATTGAAATCTATGTAATGTTTAATTTTTGATATCAATGATGTATTAGACCTTTTGATGAAATGAATTCTCTATGTTGATTACTCAATGTATTTCCTTCTTTCAATGAATGAATGAAATGTTAAATCTTATCTTGATTGAATGAACATTTATGATTCTCTACCTTTTTGTTGATAACAAAAAAGGGGGAGAGTTTTATAGTTTTATGATTGTAATACATTTGAGAAAATCAAAGTAATCAATGAGATTACAATGGGATATTTATTTAAGTTTCATAGGGGGAGCTACCTCATTAGGGGGAGCCTAAGCCTAACTATGAAAACAAAATAAATTCACTAATCAATCATGCATAAACTCAATGTTTTTGTCATCATCAAAAAGGGGGAGATTGTTGGAAGATTATTGAAAAATATTGACCCAATCCTTTTGATTTTGATGATTACAAAAGCCATTGAGTTCATTAAAAGATATAATGAGTTTATTTAAATAAGCATAATTTATTTTGAACAATCAATGAAAAATGTTAAAGTTTGACTTTAATCATTTGAAAGTAACTTTAAGCTCAATGTTTAAACTTTCAAAAAGAAATTTTATAATTCATGTTTTAATCAATGAGTTTTTGGAATAGTTCTTGAATCATTCTTAATGTCAATTTTATTGAATTCAAGTCAAAACAATGAATTAAAATGAATCTGGAACGATTTTAATGTCAATCAGAAAAGTTTCTGATTTTTGATACGTTCCGGAGCCGACTCCTGAGTTTCAGAGTCGACTCCGCTCAGTGTACAGAAATGTGCATCTGTGTCGAGTCGACCCACGAAATTTTCGAGTCGACCCCTGATTCTGTCGAGCCGACTCCTTGACTGTGCGAGTCGACTCCGCTCAGACACCAGAAGAGTGTTTTTCTGAGCACTTCGCGAGTCGATCTTTCACGAGTCGACTCCCGACTTTCAGGAGTCGACACTTTACTTTTGTGAGTCGACCCCTAACCTTTATAAACATTTCTATTTTTGGTAAGACGAGCTCGAGCCGACTCGGGAAAAGCATGAGTCGACTCCAGCAAATCTGGGCGAAATTTTTACGGATGCCAACTCAGCTCCAACGGTTAGTTTTTGATTAACGGCTATTTTTCTTTGTCTCTAACGGATATATTCTTGCAGAATCTATAAATAGAAGAGCTCTTTTCAAATCAAAGAGAATAGAAAATCAAAAAGAGAGATTATCTTATCAAAAAGAGGGAAAAACAGAGCTTTATTGGAAAAATCTTTAGTTCAAAATAGAGTGATTCAAAAGGAGTGAAATCAAAGAGGAAGTTTCGTCTGCTCCAGATCATCAATCCACAAGAGTCAAAAGAAAATCCAAAAGCTTTTCAAAGATCAAATCAAGGATTTTCAACATTCAAAAAAGGAAAAAAGCTTCATCTCAACTCCAAAGTTTTCAAACGGTCAAGAATCTTGCTGAGGCCGGATTCAACACTTCAAGAGGAGTTAAAGAGGAGAAGGAAGAAAGCCAAAGCCAACCATCTGCAATCTTATCAGGCTTTTCTAACCTTTTATACTTTATTTGTATATTTGCTCAAGAGGAGCTTTTTACTTAAACTCTATTGTTTTGATTGTTTGCTGATTCAATCAGTGGATTGAATCAGTGGAGGTTATTATACCTCGTTGCAAGCCGGAGTGCTTGTGTTGGGTTAGTTGTGAGCCCGTGAAAAACAACGTGTAGGGTTTTGTGCTGGTGAGCCCGTGTAAAACCGCTGGGTTCGTTGTGCGCCCGGAAAACAACAAGTTTGAGTTGTGAGCTTGGAAAACAACTCGGCTGTAATCTAGGGAGATTATAGTGTGGACCCAAGTGAATCTTGGGAGTGGACGTAGGTGCTGGTTGCGCCGAACCACTATAAAACCTTGTGTTTGCCGTGCTCATTTGTCTCTTACTCTATCTCTTTTATATTTCTGTTTGTGCATTGCTTCTTAGTTAATTTCTCTCACTTGCACATCTTGAGTAAATCTATTTAAAACAATTCAAAAGTCTTAAATTTTTAAGAACCCAATTCACCCCCCCTCTTGGGTTGCCATCTGGGCCAACAGGAAGGTTGTTTAGACGATTTGGCCAGAGTTTAGATCTTCGTCAAGAAGGTTTGAAGAAGTTAATTTTTTGACTCCGATCATCTAAGGTACAGGAAGATGTCGAGGACACTGTCAGACTTTGGATTGCCTACATGTTTACCATGTTTTTGGCTCCAAAGTCTAATCAGAGATGTCCATGGTATCTCATCCAGCACTTGGATGACTTAAGTCGCTGGATAGGATCGACTGGGCTTCGGCATTCAAAGAGCTGATTGTTCTGGCTCTCCCAGAAGTAGCTTCTTGATTGCGTTCCGAGGAGCCGGTCCACTCAAAGAGAGCACAAAAGGTTAGGAGGCAGCCTACCCTGTTCGAATGCTCGGCAGCGCTGATGGTAAGGATTATTGAGATGCACAAATAGTGTCTTTAGTATAATTTCTTTGTTAATATTACATTTTTTTATATCCAAAAATTATCATGTTCAGGCGTGGTTCCTCGAGCATACATCAATGAAAGCACCAGCATATCCTGATAAACTGCCCCGGCTATTGAAGTGGTATGATAAACAAATGAAGATCCAGTCGGTTCGGGTTACCAACATGCAGCCTCATGACTTGGTAAGCTAATACATTGCTTCATTGCTCTGACCATATTTTTCCACTTAATATGTTAATATTTTCACTTAATATTAATTTGTTTATCGTCTTGCTTTGCAGTTGGAAGAGCTACTATACCACTGTCAGAGGAGCGCTGGCTTCTCAGTCAACAGACAGTAGCATCGCCTGAATCAACAGAGCGCTGCGAAAGCTGTGCCGAGTTGAGGATTGAATTAGCTTGCGTTAAGGATCAATTCGATGAGCTCAGGCACAGGCTGTCCTTTGCTGAGAGCCTCCTCAGTTCCATGCTCAGAAAGGAAAGCAATACAATAAATGAGGAGGACAAGGGAGATGGAAAGACAGAGGAGGGGCTTTCCCTGGACCGTCTTCTCGAGCCTATTAAAGAAAATACTGAGGAGAATAAGATGGAAGAGGAGAATAAGATGGATGAGGACCAAGAGGAGAAGAGATTGGAGAGGGAATCCCTGGACGATAAAACAGAGCATGGGATTGAAAATAAAGAGGAGGAGAAGAGCGGGGAGGGGCATTCTACGGAGGACCAAGGGGAGTCCAAATCCGATAAGAAACTTGGCACCCCTGCTCTCAAGGGTGATGATGTTGACATAGAAATCGTTGGAATGCCTTCTCTTGTTAGGAGGGTTAAAAAAGAGCCGAGGAAGCGAAAGGCATCCAAGGTCAGAGGAGATTCTTATGAGACAACCCGTCCTAGAAAGTTGTCGAAGACAGTGGGCACATCAAAGCCCAGCATAATGGTCGAAGATGACCAAATTATTATAATTTTTTTTTTAAGCGAACGACTAACCGACAAGACCGTGTACACCAATAAGTTAGGTGGCGTTGTAACAAGGAAAGGTCTTTGGGATCTCATTAACAATAATATGATATAGATGATGTAAGTATCTCAAGAAACCTTTTCTAGTTGTTGATTTTAGAATTATATTAATCAGTTTACATTACATTGGCAGATAATTGATGCCGGCCAGGAGTTTTTGATGAGCAACTGGACAGAGCATCCGGACCGATACCATAAGTGCATCTTTGCATCAGTTTTCATAGCCGCTATGTGTCTGAATTCTCCATTAACTCCTCATGAACTCGCTGCATCATCAAGGTCTTCGATATTTGATGATGTATCCGATGAAGATAAGGCCCAATTCTGGTTTCTATTCACCATAATAAACTCCGATAACTCGCACTGGCATCTTGTTGCTGTCGACATGGAAAGAAAGGTGTTCATGCACCTGAATTCATTAAAACATAATGCCAGGTACAAGGCCAATGCGAAGAAATGGCATACAATTCTTGGCCACATATTCCATATCTACTGCGATAAGGAGGAGGTGATGACTTGGCCGATGGAAGAGATTTCGGATTGCCCAAGTCAACCGACCGGATCGCTGGATTGTGGCCTATTCTGTCTGAGATACATGGAATGTCTTGCTCGACGGGACAATCCTGATATGAAGATGGATTTCATGATGGAGGAAGTAAGAGAATACCGGCAACAATTAACTGCGACGATATTGAGAGAGGGCCTCAACCAAAAGATCAATGATCTTATCGCAAACTGTTCTTAATTTTTTCATTCTTCTTTCATTGAAAATTTAATGTAATTTATTCATATTAACACTGTTTCATTTTGAATGCAAATACAAATATTTTATATTGAGAACATGGTTGTCCTCGATTTATTCATAGTTATGCCTTTTTTACTTCACAATTTCTTGAGTTTTCATATATGATGTCGTAAATTAAAAACTAGAATGTCGTAAATTGATAACAGGGGTGTCGTAGGATTTTTTGCCTTTTGGGTGTCGTCGAGCTAAAGCTATGGTGTCGTTAGCCCAGAGCTGGGGGGTTGTTGCGCTAAAAACATTGGTGTCCTTTCGTGAGAATAGGGGTGTCGTAGGATTTTTGCCTTTCGGGTGTCGTCGAGCTAAAGCTAGGGTGTCGTTAGCCCAGAGTTGGGGTATCGTCGTGCTAAAACCATTGGTGTCCTTTCGTGAGAATAGGGGTATCGTAGGATTTTTGCCTTTCGGGTGTCATCGAGCTAAAGCTAGGGTGTCGTTAGCCCAGAGCTGGGGTGTCGTCGCGCTAAAACCATTGGTGTCCTTTCGTGAGAACAGGGGTGTCGTAGGATTTTTGCCTTTCGGGTGTCATAGAGCTAAAGCTAGGGTATCGTTAGCCCAGAGCTGGGGTGTCGTCGTGCTAAAACCATTGGTGTCCTTTCGTGAGAACAGGGGTGTCGTCGCTTTAAAGCGAGGGTATCGTTAGGCGAGAGCTGGGGTGTCGTAACAGTGCAACCTTATTCGTAAAATATCAAATCCTCTTGGCAGACAAGATGAGCACTTCATTTGGCTGAAAAAGACACCCTAGTTATAAAGCACTTCATTTGCGACCAAGACACCCTAGTTACAAAGTTACGACACCCGTGTTTTATATGTGCTACTGTGTTAGTTGACTCAATACATAAGCATCAAACTCGTCCATCAAAGTTTTGGAAGGTGGTACAATTTTTTCCATGTCCTCTCCGGTGTTAATTGACTGCATACAAGTCTGCCTGTTGCTTGAAGCAGCTCTTACTTCATTTTGCATTGTGGAGCATCAACGGTTGTCTTGACCAGATTTTTCCTTAATTTTTTTGACTTCTTCTCGACTCCACTCTTTAATCTGTTCTCTTTTGGGTGACCTTTCGTCCTAATTTGCTGAGGATCTTGAATTACAAGCTCTGTACTTGGCTTAGCTGCGCAGTTGGCATCTATGACAATTTTGAATATAGGTGTTAGACCATCCATCACTAAATTAAATGCATCTTCAGACATGGAGGCTATCTCTACGAGCTTCATCATCTGATGACTCAGCAAACTATATCTACAATCAATAACATAATGTTATCGAAAACATATATTAGGACATTTCAAATAAAAAATTATCACTGTGTACCGTGATTTTCGTGTGCTTTTATCACAACCTTCAGTATTGCAGTCGAAATCGTCGAATTGGTATTTCATGTCCTTGCACCATCTCTTCAAGAAGTATTTATCTGGTAAACGAAATACGTCGCTTTGATGAAGAACCAACAAGACATGCCTACACAGGTAACCCTTAAACTGAAAGTATCGACACTGGCATTGGACATCCTCAATATTTCTATCGTATGACACGATATATTCTTTGATCATCTCCTTGTCGATTCCATCGACTTCAATCCTTTCATACGACTTTACAGAATATACACAACAGTCATCAGCTTCCTTGATCAATTTAGTATTTGATGCAGCCATTTCAAGGATCTCATTCTGAAATTTTTTGAAAATGCACCTTGTATACCTTTCTGCAGCTTGTCTCTCAAAAGGTGATGATGTCTTTAGGAAAGCAATCGTTTGCAATGTCCTATTATCTTCCTCATTTTTGGCCTCGTACCTTTTCTCCAAGGCATCTTCATACTTACCTATGAACTCCGTTAGTGTAGTCTTCGAATTTATAAACCCATCGAAGAAGTGATTTATGCCCTTGCTCCTTTGTGAAGATGACATCCCTGTACATAATTTTGTCACAAAAAGAAGCGTTGAACATGAACATGAACCAAAGACAATGACATACAAACCTGCGAAGAATGTATCCTTTAGGTAAATTGGGACCCATTTATCCCAACATTCGTAAAGGACATTGAACCAATCTATAGCCTTGCATTCTTTATATTTCTCCATAACATGTGCCCAACTTTCCTTGAATGACTGTATGGTCAATGAATCATATATCGCCTCATCAAAATCAACCATAAATTTGGGATTTGCTATGCAAATATGGCCAATCTTTTCATGTATCTTCTTCAATATATGCCAAAGACAAAATCGATGTTCTGTGTTAGGAAAAACTTCTTTAACAGCAGCCTCGATTGCCTTATCTTGGTCAGTTATTATGGCAATAGGTGCTTGACCACCATTTGCATCCAGCCATGACTAAAAACCCATTTATATGTCTCAGTACTCTCATCAGACAACAACGCGCAATCAAGCAAGGTGGACTGTCCATGATGGTTGACCCCGACGAATAGACAAAAAGGCATTTGATATCTATTTGTCAAGTAGGTCGAGTCAAAGCTTAGAACATCACCGAAGTATGTGCATGCCAATCTTGACCTTGAATGAATCCAGAAGACAGACCTGAGATGACCATTATCATTGAGGTCTAAGGTATAGAAAAATGGGGATTTCTGAGTTGCATTTCGATGAAATGGATTACCATCGACTGAGCATCTCCTTCTTTTAGCTTAGACTGACGTTCGCGACAAATGAAATTACGAGCATCCTTCTCGGTGAAATCCAATTGTCTTCTGCCCCCTTTTCTCCTTCCTATGGCAGAGTATATCTGAGTTGTCGGAACATTCATGGCATGTAAATTGCTGATCTTTACCTTCTCTGGTGTGCTGATCCTCCTATGCGACCGAAGATAACCAGTTGATGTTATGGACATCCCATGGTTATATTCTAGAGAAACCTCAACCAATATCCACTTACCACTTGTAGCATTCAGTCTTGCTTTTATGGATGCCATGCAATCAACTTTCCCAGTATCCCTATGATTCATGCTCTTCTCTGTTTTTCTAGATTTTTCTTGCCTCCAACACGCCAGGTGCTTGAAGCAAAGTTGTTTATTATTGTTGGTCCTGCTACACACTGTTGTGATTCCAAAACCAACTCTTTTTGCGTATCCATTGTAGAAAGTATAAACTTCATCTGCTAATTGAATTCCATTCCAGTTTGAGGAACTACAGTATCAACCCCTGCTTTTGGAGCGACGGGTAAGGTGCACGGTCGGGAGTGTGCTCGATTCCTTTCCGATCTATAATTTCAGCATCATCTGTGGAAATATAGGCACATAGTCATGAACAATGATATCCATTGATTTAGCTGTCAATATATCCTGACAAAGCATTAGGACACCAACGTTAAAAAAACACGACACCTCACTTGAAGAAATATAATTATGATTGAACATCAGATACCAGGATAACATGCCATCTATGATCTGAATTCAGAAGTAAGTCACGACACCCTAGTTTACAAAAATGACACCGAAGCTATAAAATTACAACACCAATTCATAACACATTGAGGAAGGGCCTAACGACACCAAGGTTCAGATATTACGACACCGTAGCTGAAAATGTTCAGGCAGGAACTAACGACACCCCATGAAACAACTTACGACACCCCATATAAAAAATAACGACACCCCCCTTAGCAGTTAAAGACACCCCAGAGAACAACCTACGACACCCCGGAAAGCAACAAACGAAGATCGCGAAGGTTATAATCACGGGTGTCGTAGCGTTGTCACTAGGGTGTCGTCACGTTTCAACTAGGGTGTCGCAAAGATTTTTGGGCGAAATCCTCTTGGGGGTCGCGGGCCTTCTCTCCAAGGTCAGTTAAAACCTTGCGACATACCATTTAGCAGTTAAAAACACCCCGGAGAACAAACTACGACACCCCGGAAAGCAACAAACAAAGATCGCGAAGGTTATAAGCATGGGTGTCGTAGCGTTGCCGCTAGGGTGTCGTAACGTTTCAACTGTGGTGTCACGAATGATTTCTGGCCGAATTCCTCCTTGGGTGTCGTAAGTTTATAAGCACCGGTGTCGTAGGAGTTGTCGCTGGGGGTCGTGATGTTTGAACTGAGGGGATTCTCTCTATGGTGAGATATAAGCACGGGTGTCGTAGCATTGGTGTTAGGGTATCATAAGGGTTAAACTGGGGTGTCGCGAAGGATATTCGGCAGAATTTCTCATGCGGTGTCGCGGGGCTTCTCTCCATGGTCAGTTTTAAGCATGGGTGTCATAGCATTGGTGCTAGGGTGTCGTGAGGTTTCAACTGGGGTGTCGCGAAGGATTTTCGGCCGAATTCCTCCTAGGGTATCGCGGGGATTCTCTCCGTGGTCAGTTATAAGCACGGGTGTCATAGCATTGGTGCTAGGGTGTCGTAAGGTTTCAACTGGGGTGTCGCGAAGTATTTTCGGCCGAATTCCTTCAGGGTTGTCGTGGGACTTCTCTCCATGGTCAGTTTTAAGCACAGGTATCGTAGGCTTTTCTCCACGGTGTCTTAACAGTAAATCTGGGGTGTCGTAGCTTTTATGGCGATTGAAACGCTCTGACGACACCCCAGTTCATAAGTTATAACATCCTAGTTAAAATAGTACGACATTCGTGCTACAAAACACTAAACTCTAAGGAAGTTACCCGTACATTAAACGGTTTGGTCACACATTAACTTCCTCTAACGATAAAAAACAGTTGGTGTAATAAAGGAGCTTTACAAAGAAGTGAGAGCAAGAACTTTTTACTTCCTTCTGCGGATGACATTTTCTCCAGAGGTTTTTGTACGACTCTAGTAGCTGAAATATTTTCTTTCGATCGGACTCTCAAAGCGAGGGCGTAGGATCGTGCTCAAACCTTTGACTGATTCTTTAGCATCCGAAAGCCAGAGCGAGGGGAAGAAAGAGTTTTTCTTGTACAGATGAAATCCAATAAAAAATGGTGGTAGAAGTAGGATGGAGGGAAAGAACATTTTCGTTTGCACGCTAATTTTTTAAAAAAGACGAAGTACTTTTCATGGATGAGAATGTTGTAAGACTTAATTTGCTTAAACATATTGATCACGATATCAATATATTATTATGATCGATAATTACCTCCAGCCATTATTATTTAATGGTCTATCCGATGAGGGTAAGGAATCCGATCTTCCTGGTTTTCCTTTCTTTAGGGATCTTGATTGATCGGTCTTCTAATCAACTTATTGATCTTCCCTTTCTCTTCTCGATGGATCGGTCTTCTAATCAACGAGCCATCGCATTCTGATGGTGTATGCCTTCAGGATTGCTCTTGATCAGGGACTCAATTCCAATGCCTCCGCTTATTAGGTTTCTCTCTCGAGAACCATGTTTTAAAATCTTAGGAAGGGTCCCTTTTATACCCAATTCCTTCACCGCATGCCCCATCAAGCAAGCGTTCAGGTATTAAGGGGGGGGCTGTTATCACTTTAATATGAGAAACGTTAGTCAATAAAAATAGGACCATTAATAAGACGGGTTATTACATTCTCCCACTTGGTCCGTATATTTTATCAACACTGAACAAGAAACTAAATACATGAATCATAGCGATAGGTCCTCTATAATTGAGTATTATCTTCTATGTATTACAATGCATTCAATTTCTTTACCACTATTCCAAATGTGACAACATAACATAATGAATAAACCATATGTTTCAGAGTCCAAAAGAAAAGTTTGTCATTTCTCAAAAGTCATATAACGTGTACACCTGAATGAGAAATAAACAAACGATTGAAATAAGAGTTTCTTTGTACAAATTGTTATCAATACAATTATATCATGGAACCAACTCCCATTCTTATCACATGATCCTTAAACTTCTTAATTGGCATGCCTTTAGTCAAAGGATCAGCTATCATCAATTCAGTGCTAACGTGTTCTATGACCACTTTGTTCTCTTTAACACGTTCTCTTATGGCTAAATACTTAATGTCGATATGTTTACTTCGACTACCACTCTTATGGTTTTTAGCCAAAAATACAGCAGCTGAATTGTCACAGTACAGTTTAATTGGCCTAGTAATGGAGTCAACAATTCTAAGCCCTGAGATGAAACTCTTCAACCATACACCTTGCGATGTAGCCTCAAAACAAGCAACGAACTCCGCTTCCATAGTAGAGGTAGCAGTCAAGGTCTGCTTTGCACTCCTCCATGATATGGCTCCACCAGCTAACATAAATATAAATCCTGATGTTGATTTCCGAGAATCAACGCAGCCAGCAAAGTCCGAATCTGAGTAGCCCTCTATCTCCAAATGATCAGTTTGTCTATACATGAGCATGTAGTCCTTGGTCCCTTGAAGATACCTCATGACCTTTTTAGCAGCTCTCCAGTGGTCTAAACCTGGATTACTCTGATATCTTCCCAACATTCCTACTGCAAATGCAATGTCAGGTCTTGTGCAAACCTGAGCATACATTAGGCTTCCAACAGCTGAAGCATATGGAATGTTGTGCATCTGTTCCCGTTCAAGTTCATTTTTAGGGCACTGGTTCAAAGCGAACTTGTCACCCTTCACTATAGGTGCAACACTTGGTGAACAATTTTTCATCCGAAATCTCTCCAAGACTTTATTGATATAAGTTTCTTGAGACAATCCCAAAATGCCTCGAGATCTTTCTCTATGGATCTTAATGCCAATGACATAAGATGCCTCACTCATATCTTTCATATCAAAATTTTTGGAGAGAAATTGTTTCACCTCATGTAGCAACCCTTTATCATTGGTTGCAAGTAGAATGTCATCCACATATAGGACCAAGAAACAAATTTTGCTCCCACTAACCTTCTGGTATATACATTGATCCATGATGTTCTCTTCAAAACCAAAGGAAGAGATCACATCATGAAATTTTAAATACCACTGACGTGAGGCTTGTTTCAATCCATATATGGATTTCTTAAGTTTGCAAACCAAATGCTCACCATCACTAGAGGAAAATCCTTCAGGCTGTTTCATGTAAACCTCTTCCTCTAGATCTCCATTAAGGAATGCGGTCTTCACATCCATTTGATGTAACTCAAAATCAAAATGAGCTACCAATGCCATAATTATTCGGAGAGAGTCTTTCTTGGATACAGGAGAAAATGTCTCCGTGTAGTCGATTCCTTCCCTCTGAGTGAATCCTTTGGCAACGAGTCTTGCTTTATATCTCTCAATGTTGCCTTGTGAGTCTTTCTTTATTTTGAAGATCCATCTACATCCAATGGCTTTTACACCATCAGGCAACTCAACAAGATCCCAGACTCGATTAGATGCCATAGATTCCATCTCTTCTTTCATGGCATTGAACCACAAGTTTGATTCCTTAGAACTCATGGCTTGTGAAAACGTTTCAGGATCATTTTCGGCTCCAATGTTATAGTCAGATTCATGTAGATACACAACATAATCACTAGGAATTGCTGATTTCTTTATTCTAGTTGATCTTCTTAATGTTGTGTCAATGACCTCTTGAGGAGTATCTTGCACAACTGATTGTTGATGAACAACACGATCTTCTAGATTACCATCAGCTTGTGAAATCTCAATGACTGGTTGTTGGGCACTTAATTGAGTTTGAGGAGTGCTATAAATAACAACCAATCCCTCACTTGAAGTGGAAGCTGGAATAACTGAATGATCTTTCTCAGAAGAAGCCAAATACTGAGATTGATCACTCCCACTGATCAAGTCATTCTCAAGAAATTTTGCATTTCTTGATTCCACAATCCTAGTGCTGTGAGATGGACAATAAAATCTATAACCCTTGGACTTCTCAGCATATCCAATAAAGTATCCACTAATAGTCCTTGGGTCTAGTTTCTTTTCTTGTGGATTATAGACTCTTACTTCAGATGGGCATCCCCAAACACGTATATGTTGCAGACTTGGTTTCCAACCTTTAAATAACTCAAATGGCGTTTTGGAAACAGCCTTGGTTGGAACCCGATTCAATATATACGCAGCAGTTTTAAGAGCTTCAGTCCACAAGGATTTAGGTAAGTTAGAGCTGACAATCATGCTCCTTACCATGTCCAATAATGTCCGGTTTCTCCTTTCAGCTACACCGTTTTGGTCAGGAGACCCTGGCATGGTGTATTGTGCAACAATTCCATTTTCTTCAAGAAACCGAGCAAACGGACCAGGTGCTTGTCCATTCTCAGTGTATCTACCATAATATTCTCCACCTCTATCTGACCTCACGATTTTAATTTGCTTGCCGCATTGTTTCTCTACTTCTGCCTTAATACCTTAAAGGCATCTAATGCTTCGTTCTTATTATGAAGTAGGTAGAGATACATATATCGTGAATAGTCATCAATAAATGAGATGAAGTATCTCTGACCATACGAATCCATATCTGGGCTACAGATATCCGTATGTATGATCTCCAGTATTTCCGAACTTCTCTTGGCATTTTCTTGGACTTGTTGGTTTGCTTTCCCTTTATGCAGTCCACACAAGTGTCAAAATCAGTAAAATCAAGAGTATCAAGTACTCCATCTTTTACTAATCTTTTAATTCTCTCAATGGAGATATGACCTAATCTCCGATGCCACAAAATAGAGGAATTCTCATTTATAACACATCTTTTCATACCAGTTTGGGCGTGCATCACATTATAGGTGGTATTATTTTTCAAATTGATTTGGAAAAGATTGTCTGACAATGTACCATTCCCAATAAGCTTAGATTTATAAAATAAATCAACAGAGCTTTTATTAAAATTAAAGGATATCCTGCTGGTACAAGCCTTGACACTGAAATCAAATTTCTAGAGAAACTTGGAATATAAAATGTCTTTTCCAAATCCAAAACAAAACCAGAATGTAAAATAAGTCTGCACGTTCCAATTGCTTCCACATGTGAACCCATCTTGTTTCCTGAATAGATGCTTTGTTCACTTCCCAATGGTTTCCTTTGATTTAGAAAACCCTGCAAGGTATTTGAAACATGGATTGTAGAACCAGAATCAATCCACCATGTGTTATGACATATAACCAAATTGGATTCATGACATACGAATGAGGTTAGAGTACCTTTCTTGTCAAGCCAAGCTTTGAATTTGAGACAATCTTTCTTTATATGCCCTTTCTTCTTGCAAAAGAAGCACTTGGACTCCTTCTTGTCTTCTGTATGGATGGATACTTTACCCTTTCCTTTGCGTTTGGCTTTGGGAGCTTTAGTCTTTCTCTGAGTGACTAAATGTGCACTTTCTCCCATTTCTAAAATCAGCCTCCCTTCCTCTTGAACACACATGGTCAGAAGTTCATTAATTGACCATTTGTCCTTATGTGTATTGTAAGTGAAGGGACTATATGGGAGTGAGCTCAAAATAAAGTGCACCAAGAAAGATTCTGACATCTCAACCTCTAGGGATTTCAACTGAGCCGCAATGTCCCTCATCTTCATGATGTGCTCACGGTAGTGAGCTTCTGATAATCATTAGGGTGCTAGCCATTGCCTTATCTGAAGACTCAAATTGTGCATCAAAAGAAGTTCCTTGACATTTTTGCACTCAGGAATTGAACCACGTATACTAGCAGAAATTTTAGTACGTATGAACATCATACTGAGGCGATTGGACCGTTCCCATCGTTCATACGCAGCAATCTCAGCCTGAGTGCTAGTAGATGTAACTGAATGTGGTTCATCCTTCCTGATAGCATAGTCAATATCCATGCACCCTAATTGAAGAAGAATTCTCTCCTTCCATAATTTATAATTATCACCACTTAAATCGGGAATGTCACATTTCATATCAGAAATATTAACAGGCAAAATAGCTGCATAAAAATAAAATCATGTTCATGTAATTGAATTTGAGGCATATAACTTGATGTCATGTTTTACCAATGTAAACATGCAATAACATGAATCAATAACATACAATAACTACCTGTGGGCTAAGTTATTATACTCAAATAGACTCATTAGCTTAATGATGTGACTAACAAATTATATTCCTTTCTTAATTCCTGTGGGTAATTAAGAAAATAATTTGTTATCGCATCCTAATTAATTATATTAGTGCAACAAAAATTCCTGTGGGATAAGATTCATTACATTAATATAATTAGTCACAATTAATGTCATCTAACCTTATGTGATCTTTGCAACTCAATATATAATTTTGATTAATCAAAGATGCTGTGGCTACTCCTCAATTAATCAACATCATATTGATCACATGACATTATATGCATATAGATTAACCAATTTAGCATGATTATTAGGTAGTGATCTTAATCAACGTAACATTTCCAAATCAAGATCTGAGTTAGTCAAATTGGCCAGGCCAGTGAAAGAGAAGTGGGGGTCCCCCCGTTGCTTTCCTTAGGTCAGTCAACGGAACCAATTAAGTAACCACAATCTCTTTACCTTTCTAGACACCAACTGACCAATCAGACCTTGAAAGGATTTGCACTGTGATTTTCACACTACCACCAAATTCATGCATAGAATAAATCTAGTATGCAGAACAGAAGACAACATTTCAATATCTATTTAATGAATTTTAAAATTATCATCTTAAGAAAAATTTTTGTTAATTAAAACACGTCCGGCCGTAGCTCATTATTCCCTTGGGCCAGTCTATGCAAAACACCGTAGGCATAGAGACTCAGGAGGCGTATTTTAATACAAAAATTTAAACTCAAGAAACAAATGATAAAAATAAATCATGTTACATGATTTAATAAAACATTAAACAGATAATAAATGCATTTAAAATCCAACCAATCCAGATTTTAAATCCCGTGAGAGAACGGAAAGACCATAAGCGAGAAAAACGAAAACCGAAAGTTTTCTCTCCTTTTTAATATGTCACCGCATGTGGTTATTGAAGCCACGTTTCCGCTGCATTTCTCTTCTTTAGTTTTTCTTTTCTTTAATGCTACGTTTCTTTTCTTTTTCTTTCTTTAATGCTATCTCTTTAATACCAAAAAAGAAATCCGGGAAACCTTTAATGCCAGAAAGAAATCTTTAATAGAAAAGAAAGAGGCCACGTTTTGTTTCCGCAAAAATCGGAATCTGAATAGGTTTAATGGTTTCTGTCAATTCCGTGAACAAAGATCAGAACTGATCGAAACCTGAGATCCGAAAAACTGAAAACGGAAAACACGCGGCATAAATTGCTTGAAAAGAGAAACTTGGATAGAAATCTTCACAAAATAAGGCAGAGGTTTTAAAAAGCTCTGATACCAAATGTAAGACTTAACTTAAACATATTGATCACGATATCAATATTATTATGATCGATAATTACCTCCAGCCATTATTATTTAATGGTCTATCCGATGAGGGTAAGGAATCCGATCTTCCTGGTTTTCCTTTCAGGGATCTTGATTGATCTCTTCTAATCTCTTATTGATCTTCCCTTCTCTCTCGATGGATCGGTCTTCTAATCAACGAGCCATCGCATTCTGATGGTGTATGCCTTCAGGATTGCTCTTGATCAGGGACTCAATTCCAATGCCTCCGCTTATTAGGTTTCTCTCTCGAGAACCATGTTTTTAAAACCTTAGGAAGGGTCCCTTTTTATACCCAATTCCTTCACCGCATGCCCCATCAAGCAAGCGTTCAGGTATTAAGGGAGGGGCTGTTATCACTTTTTAATAGGAGAAACGTTAGTCAATAAAAATAGGACCATTAATAAGACGGGTTATTACAAATGTAACATCGTAGCATAGCCATACCGTCCGATATATTAGCCATATAGGATTCATATGAACCAATTAGGAGAGACGGTGTAACCCTCATCGGACTTGCTGCACCGGAGACGGTATACAAAGACTTTTTCGTATATAAATGAGGCGCTCCCCCGTCCAGGCCCATACAAAATCCCAGAACCGAGCTAACGTCCTTCAGCTCAGGCTGGCACCGTCCCTCTCCCGCCTCCCAAGTCCCGATCCCTATCTTTCTGTTGATTCGTTCTCTAAACCCTAATTACTCTGGCTCGCTATGATCTGGCTTTATCTGTTACGATCTGGTTCGATGACAATAATACTTTGGTTGGAGAATCCATTCCAGAACTAGTTTTTGGTGATCTATTTAATTCTATTTTGTGAATCAAGGATTTCTTGGACTCGGATTTAATCGATCTTTTTTGCTTATAAAATTCGGTTGCTTTGGTCGTACAATTTTATGGTCTATTCTCTCTTACTTTGATGTTCAGTAAACCAGTTAGATTTCTCTTTTTTTTTTTTTTTTGGTCTCTGTGGTGGTTTATTTTGTTGCAGAGTCATCCAGCTCGCCTTACCACCAAGAAGAGGAAATGCCTTCCATATACCGCTATATATGTTTTGTGCTGTTCATGGTTACTCTTGGTTTGGTGCTAATGAGCTTGATGCTGCAACTTTCCTTGGCAGGTATGGCACAGTTTGCGAGTCATTTCGCTGAGCCAGGGGATGTTGAATATGCTCCGCCTGTCGGGTGAAACCCCGGTAGCTTTTCCTTCAAAATGTGGTAATTTAGATGCATGTGATTTCTGTCTGCCTTCTTTTCATAGTTGTAATTTGGAATCCTCTGATTCATCATAGCGTGGATCCCATCTTTTGTGGGTCCTACGATTCTTCTTTCCTTTTCTTTAATTAGGATAGGCCAAACACGAAGTGCACAGAACTTTGTATGCAGCTCACTAAATTGTGCTCATGAACTAACTGTTTGCTCTGCTAACTAAGTGCTGGATGTTGCCGTTATTTTGTTGGTGGAAAATTTCTTAACATGACAATCATTCATGGCTTGTGATATCTTTTATATCATGGCTAGTGAAATCCTGTATCTTCCCTCCCACCCTTCCCCACTTTATCTGCCATCTCTCTGTTGTTGAGGTCTGGTAACTGCTTAAAGGGTTTACTTAGCAGGTTGTGAATAACTCTTGCCCTGCCAACCACTGAAGGTGTTTGGGACATGGCAAAAAGCATTTGAAGCGTACTTTGCCAACCACTCCGTTGCATGCTGATATTAAATATGTATTGGATTTGGCCCGTGACACCGGGGAAATACCCGATCTTTACAGGATTAAAAAGTCCATATGGTTGCAGGGCTTCACTAGGCACAAATTTCAAGCCTATTTTCATACATGTCAAGCATATTATTTATTAATGATCAAGTGTATCTAGAACATTGTAGAGAAGAAAAGTTTAATAAGAGTAGGCAACAATTTTCCAACGATTGTTCTATGGATTGGAGCTCTGGTGATAAAGAAAGAATATAAACATATGATTAAAGTATCATGTGCCACATTTGTGCCAATCACATGTTAATGTGTTGTATTGTAGATGTGCTTTGTTATATGATACAGTCAACCTCGAAAAAAATAATGGTCGGCATTGTTATCTATTGCTTCCTTGCCTATAGGTATGGACGGCCATGCATGACATAACTATGTAGATGCATATTATTTCCTTGTTTGATTGATGTGGTATGTACCTTAAAGTGAGTTTTGACCAATGCATATCAACACCTAAATCCTTGATAGAGATGAGGATGTCGCGCTGTATGTGTAATAACACATGGATGGAGTTAGAAATGAAAGAAATTTGGAAACCTAAATTTCTATTGATTGAGGATAAGCTTTTAGGATGCCGATCGATACAAGTGAACTGAGTTGTTATGGGAACCATCCGAACCCTCAGAACCAGCTAATTTGGTTGTTATGGGAGTGACTCAAATGAACTGAGTTGCTAAGTTGCAGAGAAATTACTTTGGGTAGGTGGATTCAAATTTCACAAGGTTGCCAATAATGCGCTGTAATGGCAACCACAACCAAACGGTCATCAATGTAAAGTGTCAAGGCACACTTGTGCTGCTAATTGCTAAAAGCTAACTGACAATGCATAAAATCATGCCATTAATGGCTCTATATTTGACTATCCTAAATCACGGATATGAAATCTCTAATGCAAACTAAGCAGCAAGACCTGCAATTGGAAGTGCTGATAATTGCGAAAATTTTAAAATTTGAAGAAGAGTAATCTTGGGGCTTCCTTGTCTATGGTGGAGCCGAAGGACAATAACAAAAGAAAAGAAAATTTGCCAAAACCCACTAGCATGATTTGATTATGCAAGTATATGATCTATGTTTGGTTATAATATGTATCGTGTGGAGATCATGTATATTTATGGCATATCACGTTAGCATGATTTATGATGTTGATCTTGTGGTTGATTGGAAAGTTGATTTGTATATCATATTAAAGTGGTGATTTTTTTTTTTTTTTTTGGGGGGGGGGACGACATGTAAATTAATCACTGAGAGATGAGTTGCATTAGGGGTAAGACCAATGGCTGGTTTAAGCTCGATGTGGAACTAGTGGGATGATTGCCGAACTTAGTTTATGGCACCTGGCATAGTTATACTGTTGTTTCATGGTACTAGTTCGAGCTGGCTTTGGTCAAGCCGGCTTAGACATGTGGCATCAAGGGTATGGTTTAGGGTTGGTTTAAGCTCAATGTAGATCTAATATGAATTGATTAGGTTTGTAACACTTGGCACTAGTGTAGGAATCAACTTGGTGTGAGGAATTGTTAGGTTAGGTTGTTACACATGGAATACTGGTTAAGAAGGGGTCAGTATGTATCTTTAGTATGCCTTTGATATTGGTACAGTTGATTTGCCACTACATGAACTATTTGTGGGGAGTATTAGTATATCGGTATTGTTGATTCGTTGGTATTATTGCTGTAGTGATTTCTGATATGACATGAAGTGGTGTAGTCCAATGCCATGAAAAGACGAAACATGAGATGATTTATTTATATGTTGACATGTGGTTTTACAGCTTGCTATTCATAGCATGACTTATTTTGATCAAACAGTGGTTTTACAGCTTGCTATTCATAGCATGACTTATTTTGATCAAACAGTCTATCTAATATTATTTAAATTTTGTTATCTTATCTGCATATCCATATTTGTATGGTAAGAATTTTTACCGGGCTGCTAGCTTATAATCCCTTAACCTTCTTGTAGAGGATGATGCTTATGTTGAGCTAGATATTGATTTTGTATAGTTTCATATATGTTGTTCAGGAGCATGGTATACTTTGGTATTCTTGTTACTTGTATGTATTGAGGATATTATATTGATATTGTAAAGACCACGCTATTCCTTATGGATATGAGATATACCTTTCCTTTGATATTATAATTATATGGATGTTGAGGATAGATAGGCTTGGCATGCTCTTAGGTCTTGACTCTAATGTGGCCATGTTGTGATCACCCAACCAGACGTAGGCATGGCACATCTATTTGATGCAACTGCACCCTATTACCTTATGTGCTCTTGTTCTCATTTTCCTGATTTGTATGTCTAAGGTGGCAGCACAAATTGGGAATGATCGTCCACCTGCTTTGGCACAAAACTAGAACTGAAGGTAGTTCATGAGGCTGTACTTAATATGGTCAAGGAGGCTATTGGTCTGTGTGCTAGTGCAAGTAGACCAATGGATAACAAGCCATTTAGACTAAATGACACTTTTAATTTATCAGAAATGGGATGTATTGCATATTGCAAACAATGGGTTCCCTCAAAGCCAAGACATTTTGTTTCAGAACATTCTACTCCCTTGCAAATCCCCATCCCTCCAGAATCCCCATATTCAATTTTCATGGCTTAAATTCTTGTGCAGAGTTGCTGAAATTTCTGGTGTACCAAGAGGCAGTTACATGTGCTCATCATCTTGGGAGTGTGCAGGCTTGCAGTAGGTCTACCTAATTGTTAAATAATTACGCACCTCACATCCAAGACCTCGGTTGGATGGGCAATTCTGGTTGTAATCAAGCTAGAATGTAGTAATAAATTAATTTACTTACAAAAAATTTCCAAACAAAGATATTTTATGTTGACTTTTCTTTGATCAGCAAGGGCTGGCTAAAGTGATATGCACGGCTTCTTCTTTATGGTTCTTTTGTTGCACCATTAATATAATCATTTGTTTTTGCATGCAAATGTCTGTCAGTGTGGTAGGGGGTTGTGGGTTGTGCACGTGTGAGGGAGATTATATGGCGATCTGGGTGGGCCTTCATTGGTGCAGATACTGCATTGTGTGTGTGTGTGTGTGAATGTACATGCATGCTGTGCATGAAAGTGGATGTGCATGGGAGCATCTTGTTTTATGTTAGTTTGGAATTGGGGTAGTTTGGAATTGGGGGGGTTGTTGTGAATATGCACTCCCAAAAAACAGCATGATTTTAACTCTCTGTCTCTATCTAGCACTAATTGACTCAATAACCTGAACTTTCTTCATTGTCTTGTCTTTCCAAACCGTCCCGTCTTGTGCATCCTTTCTCCTTAGACAACCATATCGCACGGACATCAAGCTGCTGAACCCAGCTCTAACAGTGCAGCTTTTTTATTTTAGAATAAGTTATATGAAAATGACAAGCAGATGTTGAATTAGCATTCTCATAGTTTATTGGTGTAGTTGAATGCCCGAGGTAACCTACATGATTAGCATTCCTCATTTTCTTTATGCACATAGCCTTCTGTGAGAAGGCTTAACTGGATTTGCTGATGTTAGTTTTCTCATAGTATCATTCTGAGCTTGAGTGCACTTGACAAACAGAGATGTAGATAAATATGCAGAAGTGTGCATGCATAGACAAAATAACAAATACATAATCCTTGTGAAATGTGTTGGCCTTGTGAAATGTGTGGGTTCTGCCTATCTTTGTTATCTCACCTTGAAGCTTTTTTGGGTACAGGCCCAAAGAAGAGCTAGAATCTTCAAGGTTCAGCTGGAAAAAGGTGAAATGAAATCTGCTCAAGAGCTTGAGAAATGTACATCTAGAAGTGTTTTTGTAGAGAAGTAAATGAATAACTACATGCTACTACATTCTGTTGGTAATATGCTTTTCTCCAATTATTATGCAGATGATCCACATAGAGACCCTAATGTAACCGGGGATCCATACAAGACATTGTTTGCACAGAGACTACTGAGCACAAGATCAAAAGGGAATTTGAAGCTTATGGGCCAATCAAACAGGTGAGTATTCTAGAACAATCCTGATGGAATCTCAATTTATTGTTCTTGGATAAGGAGTTCGGTCATCCTTGCTGGTAAAAATTAACAGAAGGTCTATCTGACAATACTTTTTCTTTGCCTTGACTGGAAGTTTTAGTTTCTAATTTCTTCTTTCCATAGTTGAGAACTGATTTAAATTTTTTCTTTCGGTGTCAAGAATATTCTAATTCTAATCAAAATCAGGAGATATACTGTAACTTTGAAACCATCACTGGTATGTCTCGCTATTTTTTTTTAAAGAAAAAATCACTGGGAACTTGACGTGTGGTGGAAGAATTAGGAATCATTTAACAGTATCTGATCAGATTATTTTATATGTCCACCTCGTTTTATGCATTTAACAATGTAAACTTGTTTCTTTTTCTTATTGCAAGATATTTATCTGAGTCAAGGTTTGTTGTTCGTACCACTGGGTTAAGTGGTCATGCTCCTGTTCTCTTCTGCATGTTAAGTGAAAAAAAATGACCGTGCAAACTTCTTGGCAAAACTATAATCCTTGAAGATAAACTGATTTTTGAAAATGATGAACATTTTTTGACTATTGAATTATTAGTGGTAGAAATTTGGTAAAATTAGGTATTTACTTGGATATGGTGATCATTCTGTCGCATTTCTGCCACTTATTATTAGTACCTGTACCTTTTTTTGACACTTGTGAGCAAAATCTTATTTAGGCTGCTGTAAAACTTGCTAGGTAAATGAATAGAGAGTTATGGCATGTACATTTGCCTTGAGATGATGATGTTAGTTTGATCATATGTATGTTCCTTTGATTTTTGATTTGTTTTTGTTCTTTTTATAAATATGTTGGTGATTGATTGAAATTATTTAGAGATCAGGAAGGCTTGTTGGGTGGACAATTTTGGAGCACTGCAGATAAATGCACCAGTTTTCTGTGCTTCCATAGCAAGTTCTTAATATTTGGTGCTGTATACAAATTCATTTGAGGATTGAGACAACATCTTAGCTTTCTATAGTAGGTATATGATACGCCATGCATGCAGATTCCATGGAAATTTCTATAATAATTTGCTTATAAATATCTGTAGTCAGCCTCAGGGTTACTAGAAAAGATATAAGTTCAAAGACTGCAGCAAGAAATGAATTAAAAACACTTTGTGGTGGAACTTGCTGTGACAGCTTATCCAGAGACTGGAAATAAATTCATCAAACTGGAAGCGTGAATTTGGTAATTCATTGGGTAAATATGCTTGCTTTTTACAATAGTTGGCTCTAGTTATTGGAAAACTATAGTTGGGCACCATTCTATTATTCTAATGTTATTACCATTGTGGTGCTCCAATTGGTAAGACAAAGCTTTAAACGTTATCGAGCAGAGCAGCAGCGTGTGATGCTTATCTGTCTCCATTTTCAAAGAGAGTTATCTCCCTGCCTTTATCCCTCATTATCTGATGCTGCATCAACATTAAACACATTTCAGGAATACTAGCAACCTTCTCCCCTATATTTTCTTCATTTTACATACTGTATCTATTCCTTTCTTTAAAAAAACCCCTGGTAAGGCGTTAAATATTGCACATCTGACAAATGGTCACATACATCACTTTTTCTGTCAACTTATTGATATGGTGGGATTCATTCTTCATGGCGAAGCCGTAAGCACGGCTGGTGAGGCACGGTGCCTGTCTGTCGTGCCATTTTTACTGTATTTACCGTACTATCTGTGCCTTTAAGCTGATCCATAGCATCATGCAGCTGCTTGCAAGCAATTGATGGGAGGAAGGTGGATAATAAATGGGTACTTGTGGATGTTGAGCATGGTAGAACCGTTCCAAATTGGCGGCCTTGAAGATTGGGTGGGAGACTTGGATCAACCAGGATCGGAGGTGAAGAGATTAATCAGAAGCGTTCTGGCAGGTAAATTATTATTTTCTGAACTACTACTATTTAATATTGTTCTCAAAGATTTAAATCTGTTCAGCTCTTTTTTCTTGAGAACTAAATAGTTTGCATATATGCATGCATATTCATAGTATAGATCCTTATATACAGCACCATACCTGACTGGTAATTACTGTACTAACGCATGCTACGCCTCCATTTGCTGGCACAGCAAAAATTTGGGCACTGCACTTGTTGGCATGGTATGGTGGTGTACCAGTTTTGTTACTCTATAGTAGAGCTGGCATGGACCAATCTGCGCCGTTCTTAAATGGCAACTTGGAGTCTATTTCCCTGTAAGAAGATAAAAGATCATTGTTGACCAATGTTATTATGCTCACTAGCTTTGGTTAAAGTTGGAAAGAATAACTTTTTGATATCTGATATTTGTTCAAAAAAATATAGATTGCTTTTGGGAGACCAGCTTGATTCACATTTATTTCCTAGAATTAGAACTTAGTGCAAAAGATACGAGATGTGCCCAGGAATTGTTTACTGGTCTCTTTAGTGATGTTAAGTTTTGGTGCGCAATTACTTTTTGAAAACATCTGAGTCCTACTTATTCCTTGCCAATTGCTACACAAAAGCTCGTTACGTTTTGGGGCATCACATGGGCAAGGAAAGCTTGTATCCATGTGTATATATGCATATGCATACATCTATGTTTATGTACCCATATATATGTTTGTATATGTTAGACTACAAGGTGGTTAGGTTGGATGGAGCTTTAGCAGGACCTTAGCCTGACCCACTTCCATTTAGGTTATTCTAGATTGGATTTAACCTATTTTGTTGGTCCTGGGTTTTTTCTCTTTGATACAGGTCAAAACAATCCGAGCCATAAAAATGTGAAAAATGCAAGCCAGCACAATTCTATCCCTCATGCGGCACCTATCACCCATGTGTATCACCCTAGTCCTCAAATGCCACGTAGGACATGCATCCGAGCTGTAAATTTAGTAACGACTGGCAGCAATACTCAAAACATTTGGTGGATTTGTTTTACTATGTAGTTACCATTTTAATTTGGAGCAAAAAGAAATGTTTAAGATGAAGTTTTGGGCTACTAAAATGCATATTAATCATGACGAATATGTACCATAGAGATCTCATTAATTTTGGAGCAAAGAGAAATGTATAAGATAAAGTTTTGCATTACTAGGATCTATATGCAACATATCATACAAGGAAATAACAATCATAACATATATGTTGATGCTATCAACTTCCAATTTTGCATTAGTTCAATTAGCAAATCAAATGTAAGTTTTCATTAATAACAAAAATTTTGACATATTTTTAAAGAAGTTATAACTTTTTGCAGGTTGTCCATTGTTTCCATACTTATTCATGCTTTGTTAAATGTTATTATCCTGTAGCTTGTGTCTGGGAAGAAATCTGATTTATGGTTATAGTCCTAGAAGGGAAGGTCCAAGACTGAGTCATTTACACTTTCTAAATGATTGTTTGTTTTGTTTTACTCTAAAAACCGTCCCTCTGATTGTTATCACCTCAAGTAGGGGAACTATATGTCTTAACAAATTTATGATGCTATTTAGCTCAAAAGTAAACAGAAGGTTGGCCATTGAATCAATTTTTATTTTTGGTTTCAGTAGAGTAAATGATTTTGGGCTGTACTTAGGGTCCCAATCAAAGTTATCAGATTAAAATAGTTGAGACTCAGATGCTAAAAGATAGGAATCATGGTAAAATTAGATTTTTGGAAATGTAAAGCTTTATTATTTGCTGGATGGCGTATTCTTATAAAATTTGTTCTTTGTTCCATATCTATCCATATCATCTAATTGCTTTCGGTAGCTTCTTAATCTGGTTTGAGAAGACCATCCGAATCTTTTTGTGAGGCCGTTTTCAGAGGAGCAGCGTTTTTCTGTCTTTTTAACGTACACCCAAGAATGCAGCATTCGCTTTGTTCATATAAAAGCTTTTTGATGTATTGCAGCTGCAGCTGAGAAATACGTACAATTTTGGCGACAAAATGCTCAATAGGATTGATGACCACAGATACGTGCCCGAGAAGCTCACAAACTTGAAAATTAATCGCAAAGCCGTAGATCACTATCTCTATCATCCAATGCCTTACAACACCAAATTGTCTAATCTTCCTATAAGAGTAACCACATCATCACCAGAAATTAAATTTGATCCCTCAACTGTTAATTTGTTAGCATGGCATTCCAAAAACGATTGCTGAGAAAATAATTATCAATTTTGCTTCAGTGTCTGTATATTAATTGGTGCGTTGTCAAATTAGGGCATGATGTATGTTCTTTATGAAATATACAACCAAAAGGTCCAAAGAAGATTAGGAGAAAGAATGATCAATTGTTCTGGTGTCTGTACATGGATAAACTGGTGTGGTGCCACATTGGATCATGATTTATGTTTTCCATAAAATCATAAAACCAAAAAGTCCCTCTCCTTGATGCTTCAACTGTGCCAGAAGATGGTAGCGCAACTCTCTCTATGTATGTATTGTATATGTATTTTTATTTATGCATAGATGTTTGCAATTGAATTAGAAATATGTCCATGATGAGACAGACAGAACCCTTGCAATGGGATATCAAGGAGGGGGCTAACGAGCATGCCATATCTCAATAAAAAAATTGCGGAAATAAAGTTGCATAGCACTTTGCAAGCTAGAGCTTGAGGAACCGTGATTCATATCCCACTTTCCAAGCCTTTTCATACATACCTTAATTTCCAAGGGGTCCACTGCTCATAAGTGGTCGAGCATAGTAGCAGTAACAAGCATTGGGAGCAAAGTTCTATGCAAACATAGGGAAACTACATTAAAAGGCCACGCTGTCGTAATAATTGTAACGTAATAGTAGCAAGCAGTGTCTCATCATCTAGCTTGGCTTTATGAAATTTATTTCGTATAATAAGTCATCTGCGTTATTGCATCCAAACAAAACTTTCCCTAAGTTCTCCCTCCAGCTCTTCTTATGCCATTGCCAATTTGATGCTACCTCACGTCTGAGCTGTTCTTTGACTACACCTCCGCCATTATTTGGACCATCCCAGATCAATAAATATTAGTTTTAAGATATCCTAGATGTAACGCGTTGAAGAACCTTCCTAGTTGAAATATGTGGCTGGGCGACCACTAGGGGAAATAGACACGTTCGTACCCACTTTCCTTGGGGATACGAAGACATATAGCAATGTTCATAACGGGTAGCATGAATGTAAAGGTATTTTCTATTAGTAAATTTAATTAATTGCTTTTATTTACTAATATAATTATAAATTTTTAATAAAAAATTTTACATGAAAGGTCATAATTTTTTTTGTACTTGATCCATTTGACTGACCTAATGAAGGGAAAAAAAAAAAAAAATTAGAAAGCAGCCAACAATTACTCTACACCTAGAATTGAAAAAGAAAAAAAAAATCAAGCTAATGAAACAAAGTTTAGAATAGATGTACAGAGCATAATAAGAATTATATATAAGTTACAATCTTCATGGGTGAAGGTATGGATAAAGTTTTATTTCTGTAATTATGAATATAAATTTTTCTAATGATGTGAAATTATGGCTATAAACTTTTCTAAAGGTGTAAAACTATGGCTTACATGCAATTTTTATTAAATTGAAGAATATGAATATGATCTAAGCCTTGAGAACAAAGAACTGCAAGGAAAGTAATAAATATAAAAAAAAAATCAGTAAAAATAGAATTACATGAGGTCCCTTACCATATCATTGTTCGTTGCAGGGTGACGAGTCACACTTTGAGAAAGGTCACACAAGTCCCTTTGTTAGTCAGCTCTAAGTAATCGATGAATGAAAAAGCGATGGCACGGAAGATGGTCGATGAATGGGAGGGAGCCTTCATTGAACAGGAGGCAGAATTGAATAGATACAGGTCAAGGAAATTTCCTCTTCATGTGGGCTTACATCTGTAGTTCTTCTATTCTGTTTGGTCCTGTATTAATAAATATGGCAGTCTAATATGATTAATAACTTGGATCAGATCGATTCTTTCTTGGCTTCCTGCATGTGTTTTTTTGGAATTTCAGGATATTATCCTATTTTTTTTGGTATATAGCTCTTGTTATAATTCCATATTTTTTTTAATTTCCTCATAAATTTATAAAATAAATTTTGTTTGTGCAAACCAAAAGGGATGATGACTTCGGGTTATGCCAAAGTTTGGAATATCAACATAACAAAGATAAGTGGTGCTTTGGGTGCTTTATTGTTAATGCCTTCCATTCATGGGAGCTTTTATTTGCATCACAAAAATTGCTCTATGCACCTCCCACAGTTTTTTAAAAAAATTAATTTTTTAAATTATCTTTAAAACCCTCACTTCCCTCCTGTTAACTCTGACCTTCCCCACCGGCTTCCTCCTCCTCCGGCTTTCCTCCTTTCCCTTTTGCTCTGTGCTTCCCCCCTCAACCCTCCCTTCCCCCCCTCCGCTTTCCCTGGTCGCTCTCCCCCTCCCGAGCAAGGATGGGGAAGCCGGGGGCGGGGAGGGCCTGCCAAAGAAAATTGGAGAGAGGGTGGGTTCCGTCGGAGTGAATGAAAGGAAGGAGCGAGGGTTTTAAGGATAGTTTAAGAAATTAATTTTTTTTTAAAAAAAAAAATATGATGGGTGTAGAGAGCAATTTTGCGGTGCAAATAGAAGCTCCCTCCATTCATGAGGAGATGATCAAGATGAAGCTGCTCACGTATTTCTTCATTTAATTTTATTTAACGCATTGATTTATGGGAACCATATTTGTAGGGCAACCTTAGAAATGACTTATGGTATACGTATTAGTTGGACCTTTTTAAACGCCCTAGGATTCCTTTAGGCTTTTCCGAATCTATTTGGACTCACGACTTCATGAAAGTTATCATTTTACTTCTATATGAACTCAAGTTTGTAGGAATTAGCGGCTGCTAAAGTGTAAGTGTCATATTAGGGCTGTAATTGAACCGAGCCGCTCGTGAGCTACTCGAGGCTCAGCTCGTTAAAAGCTCGTTCGTGTTCGGTTCGTCATGTAAATGAGCCGAGCTTGAGCTTCATTTTAGAGCTTGTTTGATAAACGAGCCAAGCTTAAGCATAGAAGCAGATTCGATTAGGAGCTCGCGAGACAGCTCGATTAAGAGCTCGTGAGACGGCTCAATTAGGAGCTCGCGAGCTGGCTCGATTAGAAGCTCGTGAACAAGATGTTCTTTCATCTTCTTTGTCTTTTCATTTTTCTGACTACTCTTTGGGTTTAAGAATCGAGCTTTTTTTTTTTTTTAATTCTCAAGCCGAGCTTTAAACAGCTCAATTTGAGTCGAGCTTGAAATGAGCTCAATTCAAGCTCGAGCTTGAAATGAGCTTTTTTGAGTGGAGCTTTCTAATCATACCAAATGAGCGAGTTCGAGCCAAGCTCAAGTCGAGCCCGAGCTTTTTGTAATCGAGCTCGAGCCGAGCTTGAACAGGATTTTTCAAATTTAAACGAGTTCGAGCTCGAGCTCGAGCTCAAGTATTTGTTAACGAGCTGAGTTTGAGCATGAAAAAGCTTGGTTCGGCTCGGCTCGGCTCGATTGCAGCCCTGGTCATACTGCTAACAAGTAAACTAACCTTGATACATTTAGCTCCTTCAGACTTCAAGATGGAAACTGGCTATGGGCTCAGATCAAAATTTGTTTCTTATGCAGCAAATATATGTCCTTAACCAGGGTGCCAGCCGCAGGTTTGGGTTTTGGTCCCACTCAAGCATAGACCTAGACCTATTTGGGGAGTTGGGTTTGGATTTCGACTCAAACCTTGCCCATTTAATAGTTGAATTAGGTTTTGATTCGAGTTCAAAAAAGTCTTTGTACACTGCCCTCAATGCAACATGGCTTGCATCAGATGCAATGATTCGCCCATGCGCGAGCTCATATCGAGAGGCCTGCTCATGAGTCTTGCATCATTGATGCATGGGCCTACATGCGGATGAATCGTGCACTGGGGTGGTGTATAAAGACTTTTTCTTCGAGTCCAGGTAGGAAAATTTGGCCTGTGTTGGGTCCAGCCATCCATGTATGTTAACACACAGTCTACCTGTTAACCCTTGGGTTTGAATCAGGTAGGATACGTCCTTGTTAGGGTCTCAAGTTGGTACTAATATTTCGCAAGTTCAAATCCCTTATGCCCCTGCAACACTTCATTTGAGACACAGTTCCAAGTGTAATTAATGATTTCTATGCAGAAGAGGGTGAGATTAAAGTCATATGCTTTATATCAAGTACATTATCAGGTTGAGGCCAGCTTGGTTCATGAAAGTCAGCTCCAAATACTAATTTATTGAATCATCAGGTCCGGTTGAATCAATGTTAAGCACGCTTTCGTTGGATTCAGGCCTAGACCAAAGATTAATGGGTCGATATTTGGACCCATGTCATGCCACAGGCGCCCTAAAGGTGCATATCAGGTCAGGGTCAAGCAGATCTCACTGACAGCCCTGAGTCCCTTCTTTTCACCCCTACATCTATCAAGGTATCCAAATGAATGCTGAATCAATCTCTTTGTACAACCTTTCTTCAAGTACAGTTTCATTGCATGGTTATGTGCAGTAGCTTACTTAAGCCAAATTATCATATACAAGGCATCTTACCTTAATGTTTAGTGTTGTTACTATAAAAAATATAGATGACAAACGAACATATAATAACCTAGAACCAAAGTGATTAGTTGGAGAGTATTATTTGAGTTCTTTAGTTTTATATAAGTACCCTTAATCCATAACGAATACTTTTTGTTGACATCAGTAAAATACTTCGAAGCTGTGTTGTATATTGTGATGTCCAAATATCTAAAATTCTGACAATTAACTTAAAAATAGAGTATCGAGGGTAATATGGATATGGATACTTGACGATCGCTAACTAGTTGCTAGATTATTGTTTTTTACATATTACTTTTAGATGCACATGATCAAGCGAAGATGGAGTATAAATTCATAACACACAAATTTTATCGAGTTTGCTTATCTGTTTTTTCATGTGAGATTTATCGAAGTATTATTCAAACCAGCACCTACATAAAATCAAATGAGACATGATGTTGAACATTGGATTTCAATAACTGATAACAGATCAATATCATGCCCTAGGCTAAAACTGCATGGCGCAAGTTCTTAGTGTAATGCATATAAAATTTCTTGTTGAGAATTTACAAAAGGCAATTTCCTTTATTACAGACATATACCATAATATTTAAGACCATGAGTAGTAATTATTGCACTTATTAAAGGACAAACTATGGTAGCATTATACAGAAGTCTTAGCAAAACTTCACAGTAGCATGCACCACAAAATTTGCATTGGAAGATTCATGCTGTCCAAGATGGTGAAAATATGTTCAATCTGTTGAATTTTTTTAATCCAACATTGGGCTTATATGTGAAATAATTATGTATTGCGGATTGTCAAATAAGGTTAAGCCCAATTAAAAGTAATCAGTTGAGGTTTCAGTGATTTGGGCTTTAATGTATCTGATTAAGTATGGTCCTTTAATGTGTAGAGACCTAAGGGGTTATTTCTATTATGATGGCCTAAAATAGAAATACCAAAGGATAATGATGAAATTATCTATATATAGTGGTTATGGTCCCTGGATCGTACGTACGACCTTCTTCTCTAAATCCCATCATCAGAAAGAATAGCCTAGAGAAAATTTTAAAGGCCTCTCTGGAGTACGTGTTGATCTGGAAGGCCAACCGCATGGTTCTGGAGAGCAATCAAGTAATATGGATTCAGGTACGCTTCCGTTTGTTAATTATGGATCTTGATGATTAAACATGAATGATTCTTGGGCTTCATGGTGATGGTCTTCACCAAAGGTTCGAATCTTATTTCCAACAATTGGTATCAGAGCCCTATTCATGTTGAATCGTTGAGAAAATTTTTTGGTTATATGCATTGATATTCGTATTTATGTATATGACTTCTTTGGTTTATTCAGTAACCGTGAGACAAACATCCATTAGTTTACAGTAAATTTTATTTTGATGCCAATGATGTTTTTTAATATATGTAGATTCATATTTTTTAAATAAAAGTCATAGTACATCAAAATAATTATGAATTTTGATGTTAAGAGCGAAAGATATTCACTGCATCATGAAACCAGTTTCATAATTCGAAGATAAAGTTTTTTTTAATCTGATAGGATAAAGCTTAATTATGGATAAAATTAAATCTATATTTAATTTATTTTAAATAAAAGAATGCATTTTCGATGGAAATCATGGGATAAGTATGAAATTCGACTTTCGTCGGTTTCGGTCAACACGTGAAGGAAGATGTCCCTCCAACGTGATCATGTGAAAGAAAGATTCTATTCTATCAAAGACGTTAATGGTATGGCGTGAATTCGGAAATTCTATTCAGTTCTATGTTTCGTATAAATAAAACCGACGTGCTAATCTATTTCCACTTGTGTTGAAAAAATCAGATGAAATCTAGATTAAAATCTAGAAAATCTTTTTGAAAATCTGGTGGTTGGATATCTCAAACCATGGGATAAAGAAAATATGGAGAAAATCGTTTGGAATCTGGCCGTTACAGTGGAGTTCCATTTTTCTAGGTGTTGGGTTTTCTAGGCGTTGGGACTCCTTTCCCTCATATAATCATGGAAATCTCCAAATCTGATGCAATCTTAGAATTCCTTTGGATTCGGCCCTTTTTTAAGGAAATAAAAAAAAGGATATATCCGTTTGGTTCCATGAAGATATTGTTTGGGCATTGGTACTTCTTTTCCTCGCGCAATCATGGAAATCCAAAGGTTTTTCTTTCCACTAAAGAAAAACCATATGGAATTCCTTTTAACTTTTATTATTTTTGGGTGTTGGGATATAATGTTTGGATTTCCGTTGAAATAATGCCACTGGAATCTTATTTAATGTATGGTATTTAATGCATGGAAGGGGATAATATTTATGAATAATTAATGCATGAATTTTGGACCGGTTCATGCCTTTAGCAATATTTTTGGCTTTTATTAAAAATTATTATTTTTAACTCAATGAGCATGAGCAACCTCCTTCCGTATAGTTTAATTGGTTCCATAAAATAAAGCTTTATCCATTATGATAAATTATTTTTCATTTATACAGATTGAGTTGGAATCACAAAATAACATATTGTTATTTTTTTAAAGAGGTTCAATCAAATTCAAATTAATGGTATTTTTATGCCTAATAAATTTGTCCATCGTTCGAAATTGAACTAATTGAAACAAGATCTCACCAAAGTGACCTCTCTTGTGTAGATGGTTCATGAAGGATGTTGGATGTTGTGTATGTATATATTTCATGCGGGTATTAATCGGCCCAAAGGAAGGTTAATGCTTGGCCGAACTACACATATGTGTGATGGTAAACACGTAACGATTATAAGGATTTACATGTGAGTAATAAGTCGATCTAAAGATAGATTTATTATTTGACATACATTATTGTTAGTGTTTGATCATTACAATAAGAGTACCACTAGCAGTTAATATTACTGTCCAAAGACTTGATATTAATGTTGCACAGGGTATCTTGAGATGGGATTTACCATTATTTGAATTTATTGATATTTGGTATTAATTATTTATATGAGCATGTTATTTATGTATTGCTTCTATTTTACCGCTAAAGTTGCTACTATTTCTGCTAACCTCAATTCAGTGCCGGTCCTTAATGATAATAACTTCAAGGGCAGGGATAAAGGCAAGAAAATAAAGAATAAGGCTGCTAAGCAAAGAAGAAACAAAATTAGGATAAAGATAGTTGTTTCTTTGGTAATAAGTCTGGACACATTAAAAAGGAATGTTTCAAATTTCATATATGGCATGAAAAGAAAGGCACATTTCTTAATATGGTCTGTTCTGAAGTAAATATAGCTTTAGTACCTAGAAACACTTGGTGGTTAGATTCTGGTGCTACTACTAACATCAGTGTTTCAATGGAGGGTTGCCTAAGCTACCGAAGGCCAACTGATGCTGAAAGACGCATTTATACGGGAAATGGCAAGTCGGTAGATGTGGAGGCAATTGTGCATTTCAGATTATTATTAAGTTCTGGTTATTATTTGGATTTGAAAGACACTTTTGTAGTACCATCTTTTAGACGGAATTTGGTTTCTATTTCAGCTTTGGACAAATTAGGATATTGTTGTTCATTTGGAAATAGTCAGTTTAGTCTTTCATTAAATTCAAATATTATTGGAACTGGTTCTCTTATGGTGTATGACAATCTATATTTGCTTGATACGGTTGCTTCTTATAATGAAACCCTGAATATAGAATCAAGAGGTACTAAGCGTAAAATTTGCAATGAAAATTTAGGAACATTATGGCATAAGCGATTAGGTCACATCTCTAGAAATAGAGTTGAATGACTTGTGTCAGATGGAATTTTGGATTCTCTTGATTTTACAGACTTTAATGTCTGTGTTGATTGCATTAAGGGCAAACAGACAAAACAAAGAAATTGGGTGCATATAGAACTATGGAAGTCTTAGAGTTGATACATACAGATATTTGTGGACCATTTCCTACACCTTCTTGGAATGGTCAACAGTATTTTGTATCATTCATAGATGATTATTCAAGATATGCATACCTATTTCTTATTCATGAAAAGTCCCAAGTCTTGGACGTGTTCAAGTCATTTAAAGCTGAAGTTGAGCTTCAGCTCAACAAAAGGATTAAAGGAGTCAGATCTGACCGTGGTGGTGAATATTATGGTAGATATGATGGATCAGGTGAACAACGTCCAGGACCATTTGCCAGATACCTAGAGGAGTGTGGAATTATCCCATAATACACCATGCCAGGGTCACCTAGCATGAATGGTGTATCTGAAAGACGAAACATGACTCTTAAGGATATGGTAAGGAGTATGATTTATCATTCTACCTTACCAGAGTCACTCTGGGGAGAGGCACTAAAGACAACAGCCTACATTTTGAACAGAGTACCAACTAAAGCAGCTGTCAAAACACCTTATGAGCTTTGGATAGGACGGAAGCCTAGTCTAAAGCATTTTCATGTTTGGGGATGTCCAGCTGAGGCAAGGCCTTATAGGCCATATGAAAAGAAATTGGACTCCAGGACAGTGAGCAGCTATTTTGTTGGGTATTCTGAGCGATCCAGGGGTTTCAAGTTTTATGATCCCAAATCAAGGATAATTTTTGAGACGGGAACTGCAACGTTCTTTGAGGATATTGAGTTTGGGGGAGAAATAAAGTTAGAGACTTTGTCTTTGAGGAGGAATTGGAACCTACTACTCTTGTTGAAGAGCAGCTAGTTCCTATTCCTATAATTGCTTTTGATAATGATCAAGTTGCAATTCCAGAACAACAAGAAATTATTGTTCAACCCTCAGAGGTACAAACTCAACAACCTCAAAAACAAGTGCATCAAGAACAAGTGCCTTTGCGGCGATCCACTAGAGAAAGGAAGAATGCTATTCCAGATGATTATATAGTGTTTCTTCAGGAACATGAGGAAAATAATGGCATGATGGAAGATGATCCTGTCAACTTCCTTCAAGCCATACAAGGTTCCAATTCAGAAAAGTGGATTGAAGCAATGAAAGAAGAGTATAAGTCTATGCAAGACAATAAAGTTTGGGAACTTGTCCCATTACCAGAAGGTGTGAAACCCATTGGTTGCAAATGGATTTTTAAGACCAAACGGATTCAAAGGGTAATGTGGAAAGGTATAAAGCTCGTCTTGTGGCTAAAGGCTATACTCAAAAGGAATGGATTGACTTTAAAGAGACCTTCTCTCCAGTTTCATCGAAGGACTCTTTTAGGACAATCATGGCTCTTGTTGCACAGTATGATATGGAACTCCATCAAATGGATGTCAAAACGCGTTTCTCAATGGAGACATTGATGAGACAATTTATATGGTGCAACCAGAAAACTTTGTGTCAGGAGACTCAAAGAAAATGGTTTGCAAATTGATAAAATCCATTTATGGGTTAAAGCAAGCTTCTCGTCAATGGTACCACAAATTTCATCAAGTAATTCTCTCATTTAATTTTGAAGTGAATGCAGTTGATGATTGTGTGTATCATAAGTTCAGTGGGAGTAAATATATTTTTCTGGTTTTGTATGTGGATGACATTTTGCTTGCCACAAATGATATAGGCATGTTGCATGAAACCAAGAGATTTCTATCAAGCAATTTTCAAATGAAAGATCTTGGTGACGCCTCCTTTGTATTGGGAATCCAGATACATCGAGATCGTTCTCAGGGTATCCTTGGATTATCACAAAGGAGCTATATCGATAAAGTACTTAAGAGATTTGGCATGCAAAATTGCAAACCAGGTGATACCCCTGTCGCTAAAGGAGATAAATTCAGTATTAATCAGTGCCCAAAAGGAAACCTTGAAGTTGAAGAGATGCAGAAGATTCCTTATGCTTCGGTTGTAGGGAGTCTAATGTATGCTCAAGTTTGTACGCGTCCGGATATTGCGTACATTGTTGGAGTGTTAGGCAGATATTTAAGCAACCAGGTATGGATCATTGGAAAGCAGCCAAAAGGGTTATGAGATATCTGAAAAGAACAAAAGATTACATGCTCACTATAGGAGATCAGATCATTTTGAGATCATTGGGTATTCTGACTCGACTTTGCGGGATGCCAAGATAGTAAAAGATCCACTTGGGCTATGTATATCTGTTAGGTGGTGGGGCTATTTCTTGGAGAAGTGCAAAACAGACACCCATAGCTTCTTCTACCATGGCAACAGAATTTATAGCATGTTATGAAGCATCCAATCATGGGATATGGCTGAAAAATTTTGTCACTGGGCTGCGCATATTGGAAGGAATTGAAAGACCGCTAAAGTTATTTTGTGACAATAGTCAGCCGTATTGTATTCCAACAACAATAGGAGCTCGACCAAGTCAAAGCATATTGACATCAAGTTCCTGGTTGTAAAGGAAAGAGTACAGAGTGGTCAGATTTCTATAGAGCATATAGGGACAAACTCCATGGTTGCAGATCCCCTTACAAAGGGTGTGCCGCCCAAGGTCTTTCATGAGCATACTGCTCACATGGGCGTTATAGAGCATGACGATGCTTAGATTCAGTGGGAGTTTGTATTGCTTCTAGTTTATGCTTTATGTTTGGTTTGTACACACTTATGTGTTTGGATATTTTCTGATCAGAAATAAAGTATTTCATTCAGTTCAGTACACTCTGTACAATTATGTTAAAGTTTTGATCTCACTCAAGTTTAAGAAGGACCAGTTGGAAATAGCATGTTAAGATCACATTACATGTAATTTCCATGCTACACATCCACAACATGATCGATGTCATTCAGTTGTGTCAACATACGTGACCATTGATGGGTCGAGTTATGATATATATAACAAAGGCCGCTTTGATCCTATGTTGGTATGGTTGATGGACCGGATTGGTTATAGATACATTTCAGTAATGACAGTAAAATTGAGCTCATTTGGTTATTTTTGCAACATAATTATAAGGTTACACATATAGCCCAGTGGGAGATTGTTGGATTTTTTAATCCAACATTGGGCTTATATGTGAAATAATTATGTATTGCGGACTGTCAAATAAGGTTAAGCCCAATTAAAAGTGATCAGCTGAGGTTTCAGTGATTTGGGCTTTAATGTATCTGATTAAGTGTGTCCCTTTAATGTGTAGAGACCTAAGGGGTTATTTCTATTTTTATGATGGACTAAAATAGAAATACCAAAGGATAATGATGAAATTATCTATATATATAGCGGTTATGGTCCCTGGATCATACGTACGACCTTCTTCTCTGAATCCCATCATCAGAAAGAATATCCTAGAGAAAATTTTAAAGGGCTCTCTGGGAGTACGTATTGATCTAGAAGGCCAACCGCAGGGTTCTGAAGAGCAATCAAGTAATATGGATTCAGGTACGCTTCCGTTGTTAATTATGGATTCTTGATGATTAAACATGAATGATTCTTGGACTTCACGGTGATGGTCTTCACCAAAGGTTCGGATCTTATTTCCAACATAATCATCCATCTAACAGCTTTTGCATGACATATCACAAGTTTAGATATTCAGACATTTACAGGAAATAATGTTCATTACTATACTGATTTCTTGATCAATAAGATATGCAGCGGTCAGCTGTACCTAGCTAGAACCATCAAAGAAACCACAACAGAATGATATCACAGCATAAATTTTTTTTAAAAAAAAATCTCTGCTCTACAGTTATTAACCATTACAATGTGATATAATGTTTATATTAATGACCAACACTGTTTGAATAATTTGCATCTAAGCAATAATTCTCTATATTGCATATTTATTTTAAGTTTTTAAAAGCTTAAGTTTTGATGGAAACTGTTTAAACTTTGATGGAAACTATGTCTATCAAATATTAGAGCCCCTGTAACTCTAGTTTGTCATGATGCAGAGTATCTCTGAACCATTGTTGTAGCCGTTATAACACTAAGTGGCTATTATTTCCATGAGTGACACCACTTATTTGTCCCAAAGTAAGTTCTCTACCAAAACTGCTCAAATCCCCAGCGTTTAATCCATCTGTTACCCTCTCCCTCTGACTCGCCCTCTCTTCTCTCCGCACCATACTCCCTTTTTTCTCTTACACTACATTTAAAATATAATGTTAAATTATTTTTTTCTAATTTTATATTATTAAATTAAATTTTAAAAATATAAAATTATCTCTTTTTTTGTGAAAAAAGAGGATATGAGATAAAATAGATGAGCACCACATCTTGACTAGGACAAAAATAGGCATACTTAAGATCATTCATTTTAGAAGCACAAAACAAATTATCATCAATCTAAATAGAAAACCTAGAAGAATAGAGGATAGGATCAACAAAAGATCATAAAGTAGCAATAGGATATAAATGTGGTTTAGATATATATTTATTATAATAAGAAGTATAGGACTGCAAAAAGCGAAGCAAAACGAAGGAGATAAAAATATAAAAGAAAGATGGGTTAGATTACGGGGTTTATACCTAGGGTAGACTATTTAAAAGAAATAAAAAGCTAGTATTTTCGTGATACTAATATTATCTTTTAAAAACTATTTTTAAAAGATTTTTATAAATATATTATTATATATATTTTAAATATGATATATACTTAAGCCATGTATTATTTTTTAGTAAAAATATATAATATTTTTTCTTAAAGTCACATTTGTCACAGCTTTAGAAGGGTAAGTAGAAAACGTTACATATGATCTTAAGTCAGTATAGTATATGATAGATAGTGATAGAATAACGATCCAAAAATATATAAATTTACATAATAAAATAACATAAAATCTCTTTTTTAAATGTCTTTCTCTTATTATTAGAGCGTTATATAAGGAAAATATATATGAATTCTAGAAAAAAAAAAAAGATTCATAAGTAATCAAATTAAGACAAGTGAAAGGCTTTAAAAAAAAAACCTAGTACTTAATAATAATCTCCAACCGAAAAAATCATGCTTTTCATCATGTGGTGAAAGTCTCAGGGTAAAGGGTCTTATGTCACATTAACCATCTTCAATTGACTGCTTGGCAAATCTCATGCCACACTTTTTTTTAGCTTTTTTTAAAAATTATCAAGAAAGCGACAATAAAGTCCCCATATACTCCATATCTCCAATGGTTCAGATGAGATCCTCTACAAAACATACTATCTAATTCTTCCAATCCATCCATTCGATGCAATAAAAGCCCCTTCATGCATCATATCTACGTGTAGACTCAGCTAGAAATAACCTTTTTTTCATTACATAGACTTCACATCTATCATATTAGATGTGCTATAATTAAACAACATTTAATATACTTATCTACATGGCATAAAAAAAGAGAACCTTTTCGGCTTTGCGCTATATATATATATATATATATATATATATATATATATATATATATATATATATATATATATATGTATGTATGTTTGTATGTATGTATGTATGTATGCATGCATGCATATATGCTTGTATGTATAAGATTGTTTTAGAACTTGAGTTACCAAAACTTTTTGGAAATGATTTTATTATATTAATATGGCATAATTATGATATACTTATAGTTTTGAGTTGTTAGGGTTTGAGGAATACCTAAATAGTCAATCTACTTAATATATTTTATAAAGCAAGTAAGGTTCTATACTTTAAGATATTTTATTAAAATTATTTTAAGAATAATTTATATCTAATAATATAAAAGTTATAAAAAATTTAAATTTATTTATACAAGAATTCCTTTCATTTCTATGAATTGAATATTTGAATTATTATTGTTAAACTTATTTTATCACTCATTTGAAGATTTATAAGTGATGACGCCAAGTCACCTTCTTCAAGCATCGGGGAAGACGGACGTCCTTCTCTCCGGACCCCTGCAAGAAAAGTCTTCGAAGACCGGATTCTTCGGTGGGGACCCTCCGACGCTCAAGTTAGTTACTTGGGATCAGACAAGAACAGCTCAGCAGAAGGGAGCTGAGACAGTTAGGGTTTTGCGAGTAGGAAGAAAGCTAGAAAACCAAAGTTTGAATCCCTACTTACAGAGCGGGCACGTGTTTTTATACCTGTCCGAATGCCCCATCTTTTTGTTCCAGAAGATTGCTGTCGTACCATTACTGTGCACGCTGAAGGCGTCCCGCGTTACCTGTCGATATAGCTTTACACGTGTCTAGCAGCCGCGGTTGTATTTGGTGCGCGCCGTTGCTTGACATGACCGCGCACAGTTGCAAGTGGTAGTGAATCGTACTCCGTAATGGGGCACAGTCATGCACAGGGACACATGCAATGCACCATACGTCGTTATGAGGCATGGCCGCAAGCAGCCACGGGCGCACGGAGAGTCACGTGGGTACGCCGGTTGCCCAGAGTTGTCATTTGGTTCGAAGGCTGGTTCGCGTGCTGAACGTTGATGATGCATGCGCACTCCGAGACCGAAGGGGGTCTTGAGGTGGAGATATAGTGACCTCACCTCAAGATCGGAGGAGGTTTCGGGGGTGAGATGGTGCTGGTGCACCCCGAGACCGGAGGGGGGGTCTCGGGTTGAGATATGGCGACCTCACCCGAGACCGGAGGAGGTCTCAGGGGTAAGATGGTGCTGGTGCACCCCGAGACCGGAGGGGAGGTCTCGGGGTCGAGATATGGCGACCTCACCCCGAGACCGAAGGAGGTCTCGGGGGTGAGATGGTGCTGTTGCACCCCAAGACCGGAGGGGGGTCTCGGGGTCGAGATATGGTGATATCACCCTGAGACCGGAGGGGATCTTGGGAGTAAGATGGTGCTGGTGCACCCTGAGACCGGAGGGGGTCTCGGGGTCAAGATATGGTGATCTCACCCCAAGATCGGAGGGGGTCTCGGGAGTGAGATGGTGCTGGTGCACCCCGAGACCGAAGGGGGTCTTGGGGTCGAGATATGGTGATCTCACCCCGAGATCGGAGGAGGTCTCGGGGGTGAGATGGTGCTTGTGCACCCCGAGATTGGAGGGGAGGTCTTGGGGTCGAGATATAGTGATCTCACCCCGAGACTGGAGGGGTCTCGGGGGTGAGATGATGCTTGTGCACCCCGAGACGGAGGGGGGTCTTGGGGTCAAGATATGGTGACCTCACCCCGAAACCGGAGGAGGTCTCGGGGGTGAGATGGTGCTTGTGCACCCTCCGATCTCGGGGTGAGATGGTGCTTGTGCACCCCGAGACCGGAGGGGGTCTCGGGGTTGAGATATGGTGATCTCACCCTGAGACCGGAGGGGGTCTTGGGGGTAAGATGATGCTTGTGCACCCCGTTATCGGAGGGGGTCTCGGGGATGAGATATGGTGATCTCACCCTGAGACCGAAAGGGGTTTCGGGGGTGAGATGATGCTTGTGCACCCCGAGACCGAAGGGAATCTTGGGGTTGAGATGCGGTGACTTCTGTTAGCTGCTGTTACCTTTTATTCTAACGGCGCTGGATCAGCCACATCATAAGTATGGTATGTTGAATCATATATTTTATATCAGCCTTATGTTTTCTTTATGTTATTGTGCACATCTTTCTTATATCCATATATATTTGATAGAGCTGATAAAATTTTACTTGTTGAAAATTCCTTGGTAAATCAAGTGACTTGTCTGGAATGTTGTCATAAATTACACATTTTCAAAATATTAATGATCCAAAAGAATTTTATTTTTGAAAATACCTAGAATATTCTGAAGTTGTAATGTTTGAAAATGAATATTTTGTATTATATGGTCATATTTGAAAATAAATAAATAAATGTATTTATTGGACATATAGTAATATAGATTTCAAAATAATCAATGTAACAATACACAAAACTCGAAATCAAAATATAGCTATTGGACGTTAAAAACACAAATAAATTTGCCCAATAAACACAATACTATGTTATTTGACCTTGGCAAAGAATGAATGTGGTATTTTGATTTTGGCATGTGATATAAATGTAGTACTTTGACCCATGACATAAGATATACGTATGTTATTTTAGCTTTGCCATATGACATAAATGTGGTGCTTTGGTCTACATTATTGGGTATAAATATGATATTCTACGACATGGTTTGTAGCATTAAATATACTATCTTGTAACCTACTATGCAAGTGTCACATGTAATATTCTATGATCTATTTTGTGAAGGTTTAATGTGATATTTTGTAATAATATTAAAAGTATCATACATTTATAGGATGAATCCTTATAAATAAGCATGAGATCTGTATGAATCTAAAAGTGGAGAAGATGATCGAATCCTAAACTTATAAATATTATTAATACTATATATTGCTAATATAAATATTATTAAATAAAATATTTATGTAATTAGACTAATATTTTATTTGTAATTTATGTAATAAAATAATATTTTTATTTTATAATAATTAATATTTAAACATTTTATGATTAATTTATATATTTTATAACATAAATTTATTTTAAATTAATAAAATATTCATAATAAAAATATAAAATTAATTAGAGACATTTCTAATATTTATTTATAAATATTATTATTATTGTTAAATGGAATTAATAAATATAAAATATTTATAAAATATTATTATATGTACAATAATATTAATAATAAATAATAATATAATGGAATATTAATATTGAAAAATAAATATTGATGAGTATTATTGAAATAAATATTCATATTTATTGCATAAATATTCAATATTTACATAAAATATTAAATTTTTTATGTAAAATTATAAATACAAACTGTATAATTCTTAAATAAAATTCTACTTATAAGAGCCACTATCCAAATAGAAAATTTATAAAATTATACTCAACTCAACACACTTTATAAATTTTATAAATTTTATAAAATTATGAAATACTTTATTTTAAAATGCTATATTTTAAAGTTTAAAAAATTTTAAAATACCTCATCCGGATGCACCTAAATGGTTTCTATTCCTATTGTGCATAAAAAAAAGAGGGTACGACACCTTGTTGAAGAAAGGTGGCACGAGTATATATATAGAATGCGGTTTGTAGATATTTTCCCCCTAATTCTCTCAAATAAATCTATCTTTCATTTAAACAGCTTATCTATGTAACTGTAGTCGTCAAGCCTTGTCTTGATTAGTTGGCCGGCCTTATGATTCCTCAATCATCAATAATTTCTATTAAGGAATACTTCTGACATTATTCTAATTAGCTGTTTTAAATTCTTAGTCTCATTTTCCTTCCATGTTCAACTTAAGACAGTTCTCTCTACTTGAATAACTAAATTTTCAACCTCTTGTATCTTCTATATATGCATGCCCACACCATTTTTATTAATGTTTTTTCATATTATTTTATCCTTAATTTCTGGAGAAATAAATACAGCTACAATTTCATACAATTAACGGGGATAAATGCATGAATGTCTGCATGTGCGGGTACATATATAGGAGGGAAAACAACCTCATAATGAGAGCATAAATCTCATATATAGCATATACTTTTGCTTTAAGGATACCGTCATTGCATCCTTACAATGGAACCTTAGAGGCAAGTATATGTCAAGATCTCAGGGATAAAAAAGAGTCTGTTAACAGTACTGTTTGGTTTGACCCAAGCAGTTGACAACAACCCATGCATGGTTGTGCTCCGAGTGGAATTCTCTCAAACAAGGTCCTCTAAACCAGTTTCTAATCTGTCAAGTACACACACTCGCAATCTCCTTGCAACGTACGCTACAAGTCAAAAGATCACAAGCCTCTCTATAAGCAAAAACGACATGTCTATGAGTCCAAGACACGCAGGCTATGTCTTTCTACATTTTGTTGGCTTTATCCTGCTTTAAGTGATGAGCTGTGTCGGGGAGGTGAAATAGGAACTCGATCTAGCTCCTCGATCCCCATGTACCTACTTGACTTTACAGTGAAGGTAATTCTGGGTAATGCCAAACCAAACGTCGAATCAGAATCTATACATTTTACCCGGTTAAAACCACTCAGGTTGCTCTTGCGCTCATTTCACCATCCGATGAGGCCACCTTCTTAATCATGCCGACCATCCGTGCTTTGTCCTTTCCAATTCTATATTTAACAAAATACAGACCATTGCTGACATTTTCACGCAACAAATCGATGTATCAAGCAAATGTACGACTCTATGGGACATAGACTGATGCAAAGCACATGCCCATCCCCATCCCCATCCCCATCCCCAGCCTCTTGCAGTTATTTTTCGGCCACATCAGTGGCTTAAATCCTAAACAATTGAGCATGCATGCATGCATGGGCCTACCAACATAATTTTAATTAATTAGTTTTAACACTTTTGTAAAGCTAAGCTAACAGCGGCTCCTAGTCCTACCTCCTACCGTGCGTCAAATAAGCTGGGAGAGAAAAGGATATGCGTTATTTAAGTGAGAAAAAAAATTTCACATATAGCAGGGATTGGGAAGGGAGAGCAAGCTTTTAGGATTCAAACCACGCGAGCTCGGCCGGTCCAGATGCCGAACCAAAAGCCTAAACCGTACCTTAAGAACCGTACGAGAAGGTACACTTCCACCCGCTCCGTTCCTGAGGTTTGCAGAATCACAGGGCTACAAGGCGAGCACCATCGCATGGACCCCATTCGGATCTTAATGTCCCCCGATCGGAGCCACCCAGCGTCGGTACAAGCAACCTCTCACCGCGGACGACCAATTAACCTCTCGTTCGATCGGTTGACCTCGGTCAATCTTACTCCTCAAATATCTAATATCTCCTGTTTCGATTAGAGACACGCTTTAAGTTGACTTCAGAGTAAGGACTACCAGTATTAGTTTATTAAGTAAGCTAAGATTTTTTGTTTTTAAATTTTTTTGTGCAGGGCTGAAACATATATATATTTATTTATACATAGATACCCCGTTTCTGTCTTACAACTGGCAGGCCAAGTCCAACAGCCAGATGTTACCTCGAAATAGATGCACGGAATTGGTGGCCCTTCTCTCTCCAGACCTCTGAACTCTGTGCTGTACTGTTGCATGGCAGAGAAGAAAGGGAAGCAAGAGAGAGAAGACGGGTAGAGATGGAATGGGTGGTTCGGCGTAGATTACGAAGCAGGAGGGCAGAGAGATTTGGATGGATGGAACGCGCGCACTCCCCTACCTACGCTCTCAGCTCTCAGACGGTAACACCGAACCACAACGTGGAGAAATTAAGCTAAAGCATTAACTTCTCACCATCTCTTTTATTTATTTATTGTTTTTAATCTCGCTTTGGTCACCATCTCCATCTCCTTGGTTCGACTGCACCGACAGGGATCATCATATCGATCATAGCTCTGTGCCGCCACGTAACGCAGGGGAGGGGGGGGGGGGAGGAGCGGGGGAGAGAAGATAAGGGCTGGTTGTAAGAATAGAAGTACGAAGATCGCGGACCGCCCACAGTGGCAGGTGGCACAGTGGCAGTGAAGGGGGGGGGGGGGGAGGGCGGCTCGACCAAGAGGAGGAGAAAAAGAGGAAGGGAGGGGAGCAAGTTTAGCGGCGAGCGAAGACAAAAGTTTGGCAAGTGGTCGTATCACGAGTTACTTGTCATAGCCGGCCATTCGATCAGTAAGAGCAGCGGCCATGCAGACGGGCTCAGATCATTTAAAGGGTCTATGTCGCTCGCTGCCCTCTTCCTGCTAGCTCTACTTTGGCATGAACAACTCCTTCTGGGCCAGTGAGGGGAGTGACACGTGCGAAGATCATGGCCCAATAATAACAGCATGAACCATGGCGATACAATGGCTCCAAGGGAGAATGATGACGTGGCAGAAGCTAGATTCCAGAAGAGGGTGGGGATGGGGAGGTATGGCCGGGCTGGCCCTTAGGGTTAAATTTGGAATTGAATGTGGTGGGGGTATTGACTGGTCATTCCAGAGCAGGCCAAAATAATACAAGAGCTAAAGCCAAAGCTAGGAAGCATGAGTGTGTGTGATGTGGGTACAGTGCAGGCTTTGGTGAAAATAGAGAAAGGAGGGGGGGTTGGTCTGAGCGCAGTGAAAAAGTGGAAGCACAGGTTAGGAAAGGAGAGGGAAGGAATGCTTGGCTCGCATGTGGGTGGTTGTTCGGTTTTGGGCGCAGAAGTGTTGGAAGGCTTTGGTCGGATAGGAGAGCCTAGAAATGTGTGGAGGGGAATGAGATTAAAAATTAAAGAACGGGAAGCCAAACTAGCTAACAAACAAATTGCTCAATATATGTGAGTAGTGATCAGTAAAAATATTAAAGGAAAAGAAGAAAGAAAACATGGGAATTTTAACAAAGGATAAAGGTGGTAAAGATGAGAGGGAAGAGGTGCTTTGAAGATGGTGCGTGTGTGTATGTGTGTGTGTGTGTGGAGGATCTCTGTCTCCTGCTCCTGCTGCTGCTGCTGCTGCTGCTTCTGCTGCTGAGCGCGAGAGGGGCCGTGTGCGGTCAAATCATAAAAAGTGGAAGCTTTTCTTTACTCTTTTAATTCTTTTTATATTTTCACTATGTTTTTGCTTCTAGTTGAGCTTTTGATGCAAAGATATATCACCCTAAGGAGGCGGAGACGCAGGCGGAGGGAGGCTAATAGCGGGCCATGCTCCTCTCCACGCTAAAACTACTACTGCACTGCAGCTATTCTAGGCTATTGCCCAGGAGGCAGAAGAGGGAATCCGGGAAACGAGAAACGCATCAACCGGCTCCCTAGCTAGTCTCTTTCTTAATTGCTGTTTTTTTTTCTCCTCTCTTTCTCGCTCATCGCTAGAAAACAATGGGTGCTCGAGGGAAAGCTAAGCGGCCCACGCAAACGTCCCTTTCTCGCTCCTCTCCCCCACCTCTGCCGCCTCTGCCCTCTCTCTCCCATTGGGAATGTCGACCCCCACACACTAGCCTCAGCCTTCACCTCTCATCTCTTTCTTGGGGGCACTTACCATGGGATTTGATTTCACAGCGGGCGCGCATAAGGGAGGGGTCATTTTCCGCTACGCCCCACGTCACACAGAGATCTCCACACATCAAAGATGTGTTTGAGGAAAAGGACGTTGATGAGATAGTACTTATCTCCATCAAATCCGCGGACCCTTCAAACCAGGTTCGCAACCAACCTGGTGATCATTGGCGAGATTTGGACTGCAAGACTTTAATTTTAGGCCAACCCATCTTGTCTAACATACTAACGTGTCGTTTTTACATAAAGTTCGCATAAAAAATGTCCCCCACACAGGTTTTTTATTATTATCTCACCTGAGAGGCGGTGCCCCAAGCGTATGTTATCATCGCCGGCTCATCATAGCTCCTATTATTATACAATATCATATCGTCTATGAGACAAGATACGTTACACGATTACACTACGTACATTCGTTCACGCCTCAGCGCCAACAGTAACTTCAATAACTTCAACAGACAATTCTCCATCACTCATTCATTCTGATTGCTTCATTTTCTTTTTATTTTAATCTCCGTTACAGTAGTGGTGGCTGCCTTGTGCGTTTTAGAGGAGGGGGCAGAGAGAAAGTTGGGTGTGGTGGGGCTTGGCTTGGCCATATATCTTTCTCTCTCACCCTCTCTGAGCCATCCACCCACCCAACCAAGTCTTCTTTCTTGCTAACTCTCTCTCTCTCCTTTCTTCTCTTTCTTTGCACCATCTTTCCATTCATTTTCGTCCTCTCTCTCTCTCTCTCTCTCTCTCTCTCTCTCTCTTCCCAACCCACCTATTATCAAATCAAACAACAGATCCGAGGTTACTGAATCAGGGGTCACTCAAAGCATCAACTCGAAGCATCAAATCAAATCATATCATCACATCAAAGGGAGGAGGAGAAAAGGGAGAAATTCCCCTCCCGCAGGCATCTCCTTCGGTTGGCCTATCAAATCAGGAGCAGCGCAGCATCCGAAGAGATCAAGCAGCATGTCATTCCCCTCAGCCGCCTTTTCTTTAGACCACCTCTCCCCACTCCCCTCCGAGCAGCTCTGCTACGTCCACTGCATCTTTTGTGACACGGACCTCGCGGTATATACCATTACTCTCTCCCTTCCCCCTCCTCTTCTTGTCCCTCCCCTCTTCTCTCTCTCTCTTTCCCTAATCCCTTTAAGAGATCTAATGCACTGTTCATTTTCTGTTCTTCGTTCCTTTTGTTCTCTTTCGGTCGTCTTTCATTGCTCATATAACTTACTCAATTTGGTGTCGGTCGGTTTTTTTTTCCTTCCATATGATTCCTCACTCTGTGGAGTGGCAGGTAAGTGTTCCCTGCAGCAGTTTGTTCAAGACAGTTACTGTGAGGTGCGGCCACTGCACCAACCTCCTCTCCGTCAACATGCGGGGGTTGCTCCTCCCTGCCGCCAACCAGCTTGGACTCGGGCATCCCTTCCTGGCTCCCTCCCCCCATAACCTCCTCTTGGTAGCCCGCTTCAAGCTCTTGGATTTCATCTTTGTCTCTTCTTATTATATTTCGCTAGCTTCTTTTTAACCTTCTTCTATCTTGGTGGCTGTCATCTTTTCTTCTTCTTCTTCTTTGTTGGTTGTTTCCTGTGGTCGTTGTTCGTCGTTTATTTGTGGTCCAACGGTTAGGACGAGACACCATGCGCATCGCCGAGCTTGCTGATGGATCAGTCCAGTCTCAACAACAATAACAGCAACAGCAACCACAACCACAACGGCAGCACGATAACCCCCGTCAAGGGGACCGAAGAAGACATCCCCCAGCCCCCAGTCGTCAATAGACGTGAGTAGATTCTTCTTCTTTGCTTTCGCCCTCTTTAAATTCCTTAACGGTCCCTTCTTTTTATAATGTTACACTGCAGTCATCAAATATTTCTTTTAATTTCCTTGAAAATATTGACAGCAATAAAGTTAAAATAATATAAACAGTTGCACCAATGTCTTTTCAATGAAATTCTTCCTGTTCATTCTCACGATCTATAGCCAATCTATCGAGAAAATGAGTGGGGAAGATAAAATGTGGAATAGAAGAGCAAATAAAAAGAATCATGCTTGAAAAGGCTTCCATGTAAAACATTGGTAGTTGTCTTCTGGGCTGATCTACAGAAAGAAAACCATTCGCTGCATTAAACTCCAAGCCCCCACCTTCTTTCTCCTGACATACTGTAGCTATAGTAGCTCTTCCCTCCTCTCGTCTCCTTTGTCTGTCCTGAAATCAAAGCCCATGTAGTAATGTCCAAAATACTATGCAATTACTTAATTTAACAAGGAACTCGACGAACAGTTCATGATCTACTGACTCCTAACCACCTCTCTTCTATTCCTCTTCGGGCTAGTGTTTTTCTAGTTCGCAATATGATAAACAAAAGATTAACTAGTGTTTTTGATTGTTCTGGTGTGGTGGGTGCAGCTCCAGAGAAGAGGCAGAGAGTTCCATCGGCATACAACAGATTTATCAAGTAAGTGGAAGTCCAGACTTTGGTCTCCTAATACTAAAGTGAGGAAGAAAAAAAAAGAAGAAAAGGAGCTCTTCTTTCTTTCCTCTCTCTCTCTCTCTCTTAATAATTGATGATAAGAAGCTTTGTTTTTTTTGTTATCTTAGGGACGAAATCCAACGCATTAAGGCTGGAAATCCGGACATCACCCACAGAGAGGCTTTCAGCGCCGCTGCAAAGAACGTAAGAGTTCAGGACAACTTTCCCTCCCTCTACTGCCCTACATTCAGGCTTCTCTCCTGACCAGACCGCCTCTCTCCCTCCTTTAGGGTTTCCATTTATTAACATAGTAACGTTTTTTTTCCCTATTTTTAGTGGGCCCACTTCCCCCACATCCACTTCGGTCTGATGCCCAATCAAGGCCTGAAGGAAAACAGCGTCAGCCAGCAGGTAAAGCAAAGAAGAAACTCAAACTCCTTGTAGACTTAAAAACTAAAGTAGTTTTCTAAGCTTAGCCTCTGATCACCTGTTTTCCTTCTTCATGGGTTTCCCCTTTTATGGTTTTGATTGATTAATTCTTTTCTTTTCATATAGGAAGGAGAGGACGTTCTCCTCAAGGACGGATTCTACGCCAACGCGGCAGCGAACTTGGAGTCACTCCGTTTTAGGCGGGAAGGACGCTGGCTGGCTGGTTCTAGCTAGGGTTTCCCTTGGCTTGTGTTGCTACTATTGTTAGCATTTATCCTTCTTTTCTAGCTCTATAATGTGGAGAGGAACTGTTAACAGCCTTTATTTCTAGGGTTTCCCTTTCTTTTTTCCTTCTTTTTCTCTCTTCTTGGTTTCAATGTCGAGTAAAGGGAGGCGGCATGCTGTGAAAAGGTCGAGAACTTCTGCGGAAAAGGTCGGGATGCTGCCTTTTATTCCAAACGTGTTGTTATGGACGAATATCTCTTTGAAACTACTTATTAGCCTACTGTTCCCATTTGCTTTCTCTTTTATTTCTGCTCTTCTTCTTCCTTCACTCTTTGCTCACTCAGAGTTATTTGGTATCCGATTCTCTTTTACATATACATGAGAATGTTCCTTCCAAGGGCAATGCTGTCAGTGATAAGGTACGAAGACTATATTTTTGAAGAAGTTTTTAAACACTAATTTGATAACTTTTACAGATGACAGACATTGCAACATTCAACCGGTTATTTAGTTTAATTGTGCCTCAATTGTGCCTTCTATTTCTCTATGAATGTCAACAATGTAGACATGTGCACAAGGGAAAAAGAATTGAATGGAGTAGAATGAGGAATACCCTAGAAACAATAAATAAAAGGAAGAAAGCAAGTGGTTGTATATAAGTGAAGCAACTCGATACTAAATCAACTTTGGAGAAAAGTTTACTCTTAAGTACTTGATGTGGCCAGTAGTGCCATATAAGCGCTAACGGTCAAGCTAACTGACGGTGAAAATCAAGATGGTCCCACTTCTCCAAGGTAGTCCTCAGCGGCTTCGTTTCTTCAAGGCGGCCTTCGGCGGCCTCGCTTCACCAGGACGGCCTCGACGGCCCCCACGACTCTCCAGGGCGGCCTTAATGGCCCCCGCGTTTCTTCAAGACAGTCCTCAGCAGCTCTGCTTCTTCAGAATGGCCTCAACGGCCTTCGCAACTCTTCAAGGCGGCCTCGACGGCCCCTGCATTTCTCCAAGGCGGCCCAAGGCAGTCCCGCTTCTCTAAGGCGACCCTCGGTGGCCCCTCTTCTTCAAGGAGGCCTCAACAGCCCTTGCAACTCTCCAGGATGGCCTCGATGGCCCTCGCGTTTCTTCAAGGTAGCCCTCGGCGGCCCCGTTTCTTCAGGTCGGCCTCGATGGCCCCCGCGACTCTCCAAAGCATCCTTCGGTGGCCCTGCTTCTCTAAGGCGGCCCTGCTTCTTCAGGGCAGCCTTGATGACCCTCGCGACTCTCCAAGATGGCCTCGACGGCCCCCACTTCTCCAAGGCGGCCCTTGGTGGCCCTATCTCTCCAAAATGGCCTCGCTCTTTAGCGGTCCATGCTTCTCCAAGGTGCCCTCGGCGGCCTGCCCTCTCCAAAATATCCACATGGCTCCCCATGTGAGCCGACCAATAACCTTACCCACACGCTCGATAGGACTAGGTCTACCAACCATCTGACCCACGCGCCCGATGGGATCAGGCCCATAAACCACCTGACCCACCTGTCCGATAGGACCAGACCCACCAACCGTCTTCAAACTCATGTAATCAATATGAGTTTAGCTGTCATTCACCTTCATGGAATCCCATGTGGCTAATCCCCAGACGGAAACCAAGGGTCTTTAAAAGGATAAGAGGGATCCTGAGCAAGGTAATGCACTTAATACACTAAAAATATTCAAAGAACATTCCAATCTCTGAGCCCTTTCCTTACGAGCTTTCTTAAGCTCACGGCTGTGACTCCGGTCGCTGACTTGTCCATCGAAGGGTCTCCATCGGAGCAACCTCTGGCCCAGGGACTTTATGCATGTCTCTCTTCGGGGGATAATTTCATCAATAACTTCATGGAGTACTCAGACATTTGTCACCGGTTATCGAGCATCAACCGTACTAACAACTTCTTTCGTTTTTAAATAATTAAATAGGAAAAGATTAAAAAAAAAAGAGAGAAACAACTTTTGGGACAATATACTTTCCACCTCCTTGACGTCATTTTAGCACAAAATTCTAAGAACTAGGAACCTCTACTTATGATTCAATTGCTACGCACGGATATCTAGTTTCTTATTGATGAAGTCCAGTGGTCCATAGTCTTTCTTCTCCCTAGATAGCTAAAATGTTGGTAAGGGGGCTTCAACAACCACAAAGGGGACTCATCATTCTATTCTTGTCTAGGATAATACTTAAATCCAATAAGAATCACTATAATAATTTTGGCAAAAGGTGACACTAAAAAAATCTTTCACGATGCTTAAAGCAAGAGTGGAGATAAATTTTTTTTACACTTTTTAAAGCATCAAAAAAATTAGACTCCTATAAAAAGTGTCAAAAAAATTCAATGTTTATAAAAAGCATCAAAAAATTCGATGCTTATAAGCATCGACAAGTATTCAAATTGCAAACTCTTTTCGGCCTGGGCTACCTGAAAGACTAGGCTCTTGCCACCTCTAAGCCTCTACTCCGCATCAACTCCCCGTAGAAGCCCAACGTCGTCATCGACTTCCTCGCCGCCACACCGACCTCTCCCTCCCTCAGCTCCGCCGCAATGTCTGCTATCACCCCCCCATCCTCGTCACCGATGTCTCCTCCAACCTCCTCCCCAAGCATGCCCTCTTCCATTCCATCCTCTCTGGTGAAGGGGCCTCCCTCAACCACCCGCCTCCCAAGGAGCTCGCCACCCTCATCTCCGCTTGCGCCCCCGCCTTTGGCTACAGCATCACCACTCGTCTGGCCTCTGCTCTCAATCTCCTTTGCTCCCTCTTCGTCAACAATAACTGCAAGGTCATCTCCGCCCTCCGCCGCTTCCCCTACCTCCTCACCAACGACCCCAAGAAGGTCCTCGCTCGCAACATCGCTATCTCCGCTATCGTGGCCTCGATGCCACCATCGTCGTGGAGAAGACCCCGATTGTCCTCGTCCCTGAGAGGCTAGACGTTGTGTTCCATACTGTGGAGAAAGAATTGGGCATTGACGATGCCTCTATCGATGGCTATCACAATGCCCTTTACCTGGTAGCTTCCATGTCTGAGGAGACCTTTAAGAACAGGCTGGAAATGCTTGGGAGCTACTGGTTCAATGATCCTCCTTCCCTGTTGGCGCTAGTAACATTCCATTATTAGGGATGGCAACGGTCCGGGAATGGTCCGGGGCGGTCTATACCATTCTCCGTTCCCGTTAGAAAAAATATACCTGTTCCCTACCCCGTTAAGCCGTTATAATTAACGGGGCAGGGATGGGGATACATGGCCGGGCAAACGGATAATCGGTGGGTACCCCTTTGCCCGTTTACATAAAAATAAAATTTAAAAAAATTAAATTAGTTAGGATAAGATAGAGTATAATCGAGAATAACCAAACGATGATATTGATACATATAAGAGATTCTTTGACTTTTGAAATGGTTTGATTTAGACCTATTAATAAATGCATATTAGCTTTAACAAAATAACAAAATAGATATGAAATGATCTATCACATTCTAATTGCATTTCAAGAAGAATAATCTACAAAAAAAAATTATAACTTGGTAGCAAACAATAAGCAACAACATTAAAAATATTAAACTATAACAATAAACACACACTCTATATTAGCTTTAACATAATAACAAACCAGATAGAAAATAATCTATCAAATTCTAATTGCATTTCAAGGAGAATAATCTGTAAAAAAAAAATTACAACTTGGTGGCAAACAATAAGCAACAACATTAAAAATATTAAACTATAACAACAAACACACACTCTAAATAATAAAAATTTCACTCCATGATACTTGTTGAAGAAATGCATGATTCCTACACAAAAAGAAGAAGGATTTGTTAGTAATGTAACAAATACTAGTACTACAGACAACAAGGATAAAAATATATTAATAAATAATAAATACCTCCATATCACTAATATCACCATCATCCCAATAATACAAGTAAACATCATCCGACTTTTTCGATGTATCTAACAATTTACCAACACAAGATAACAAAGTAAAAAATATTATCATATACTTAAAAAATAATATATGCAAGATAGATGCTTACCTTCAAATTGAGTCCACAACCAACTTTGAGCACACATTAAAGCCTCTAATGTTGTAGGCAAAAGTCTACTACGATAAGGATTCACCACTCTACCACTTGTAGAGAAAGCAGATTCAGTAGCAACTGTAGTCATAGAAATATCAAAGATATCCCTAGCAACCTTTTGCAACATAAAAAATTTCACTCCGTTAGTTTTTCACCAATTCAACACATCAAAGTCATCACTATCAGGTGTTATAGACTCTTCCAAGTAGAAGTCCAACTCTGTCTTGACTTTCTCCGAAGTAATATCTTGAGAAGCCAAAAATGCCTCATATCTACTTCTTTTCAGTGATGAACGATTAGGTAGAAGAAACATTGAAGACCCACTGCTCGTGCTAGAACTCTTTTCTTTATGTTTGCCTTTGTCTCTTGTCTCATACTCTTTAACTAAATTGGCCATAGTTGTCTGAACTTTTTCAATTTCCAATTTGGCACGCTCTTCCCCATAAACTAAAGGAAAATAGCATTCAAATGACTTCATCTTGTACCTTGGATCCAATACATTTGCTATGCTCAATATGCCTTGAATGTCATCCCAATACTTGTTAAACTTCTCTATCATTGCCAACGACATATCCTTTATTTCTTGTCTTGTAGATATCATCCACTCATAAAGCGACAACTTAATCTCAATGATCTCCATAAAAAAAAGATTAGCAGTAGGATATTTTAGACCAGAAAATAAAACAGTAACATTATAGAAATTCTCTAGTCTTTTGCACAATTCACTAGCAATCTCCCAATCCTCCTCTGAAGGTAAACAAGTATACTGAGAATCACGTTGCTTCAAGCAAGAGAAAACATCTCGATATTCTAAAGCTGTATTAAGCATCAAATATGTAGAATTCCATCTAGTTTTGCAATCTAAAACTAGTTTCTTAGTACATGCTATATTCAGTTGCCTTGCGATTTTCTCAAATTTTTCTATTCTCTTAGGGGAACTCATCCAAAACACGATACTATCACGCATATTTTCAATTCCACTCTCAAACTTGTTAAGCCCCTCTTTTACAATCAGATTTAAAATATGTGCAGCACACCTCATATGAAAAAGCTATCTTTCCAAAATAAGTGCACCTCGATCAATCTTACTTTTCATCTTTGAAATCATGCTATCATTCGTACTACAATTATCAACAGTCAAGGTAGACAACTTACGATCAATATTCCAATCCAACAATGTCTCCATAAGTTTGTCACACAGAACGTCAGAGGTATTTGGAGCAGGCATATAAACAAACCTATCAATTTCAAATAATTACAATATTAACATAATAGATATAAGATTAAACTAATAAGTTATAAAAAAAATTAGTACCTCAATATGCAATTTCTTAACACTCAATCATCGTCAATGTAATGCACCGTGACCACCATATAATACTTTTTTTGATTCGAAGAAGTCCACATATCAGTAGTGATAGAAACTCTACTTTTAATTTGGCAAGAAGACTCATGACTTTAGTTTTCTCAAGGCGATATATCTTCAAAATATCTTTCTTTACTGTATTTCTTGTCACCATCTTAAACAATGGTTGCAGATTATGGCAAAAAATTCTAAATCCTGTATGGTCAACCATGGAGAGTGGATACTCATGCAAATTATCATAGTTGCAAGGTCTTTTCTTGAAACCTCTGGATTGAAAGTATGTAAAGCAAGATTAGGGCTATCTTCCATCAACTTACTTGAACTAGCTAACGTTAATATTAATTTGTTTTATATCTTTTGTGGTTCAATAGAGGCATCTCTTCCAATGTTCACGCAAATGGGACGTGCCATCATTGGGTCCTCCCCCCAATTTCTTTTGACAGTAGTTACAAATTACTTTCAAACTCCCATCGATCATTTTGCGTTCAAAATGGTTCCAAACTTCAGATCGTAAAGACCTTGCTGGAGAAGTGTTTTGCATTCTTGCTGGAGGAGTGTTTTGCATTTCAGGAGTTGAAGAATCTCTAATGGAGTCATCTAATGTATTAGATGTATCAATATCATCATTTGGTTATTCTCGATTGATCTCCATCTTATCCTAAAAATTAATAAATTGTCATTAAGTACATAAGCTTCCAAGCTGTTAACAAAAACAAAGAATATCAACCAAGAAATTCTACAAAAACAAACTTTTCTAGTTGGCATAATTAAGCACATCTAACAATAAGTGAAGAAAATAGAATCGTCTATTAACAATTTTATTTTACATTATCAGGGCACTCTTTCCTCACAAATTTGTTAATTTATGTTTTAAACGGGTAAAACTATTATGAATATTTTTGGTTAATTTTATGTTTTAAATAATCTTACTTTATGCAGAAAACCTTAAAAAAATAGATACATTGTCAGGAAAATAAGAAAGAATAAAAAAAGAAAGTGAATAGCATAGTCCAAGCGGCTAATAAAACCTAAGCTTATTGCCTAGTGCTCTATTCGCAAAAAGACTTGTCAATATACTTATGAAGCCATGCTATATTGACATGATTTTATGAACATGGGGCGTACATAGCATGAGGCACATGGTATTTGATTCACATGAAACCCCCCTTTTGAGTGGAAACGAGAGTGGTTTCATCCTCTTACCATGAAAGGCAAGTGCTCGCTGGCTGTTGGCACTTCTAAATTTGGTTTTGTTTTTAGCCATTATAATTACCATCATCACACAATAAATCATCCATAACATCCTCTTATTATGAAACCCTTTTTAGCTGGAGTTAGGTGACTCGGGCTAATATTATGAAACCCTTTTTAGGTGGAGTCAGGCGACTCAGGCCTATTGGCCTGGCCTCTTCGTGTCACGTATGTCATGTCTTCGGCCAGCTCCATGAAAAACTCATCAGCTATTAAATGTTATATTTTTTTATTTTTATTTTTAAAAGTAAAAATAAAATCTTCAGAATGAAACCAAAAGAGTTTACAAATAATATTTAAAAAAAATCAACGAAAAGTAAGAAAGATCAAAGAAAACAACTAAGAAGAGGAAAAATTAAAAAATAAAGATTTTCAATGCAACAATCGTAAAAAAAGAATACATTCAAATTTTAAAACAGAGATATCTTTCTTTAAAAATAAAGGATAGAGATAAGCATACCAAAGAAAGATTAAGATGTTGAAGGTGTCGATGGGGCAGCGATTGGCGAAGTAGACGATGGAGCTATCTGGTTTGATGTTCAGATTCTTCAAAACTTCACATAAGAAAGAAGAGTAGGAGACGGTTGCGTCACTTACGTGAAAGAAGGAAGAGCAAGAGACGGGGACGGAAATGGATAAACGAGGATGGGGCGTTTAATATAATATTTTTTATTTTTTAATATAATATAATATAATATATTTAAAATTTAAATATATTATATTAAGGCTAACGGGGACGGGGATGGGTAAACAGGGATGGGGCATTGAATACCATCCCCGAGCCGTTTACCCGTTTAGCTGTTAATAAAAAATTCCGTTACCCGATAACCCGTTTAAACCGGGGATTCTCCGACCCGTTAAAAATGGTACTGGCCAGGTAAACGGCTAAACGGGAAAAATTGCCATCCCTATCCATTATCACATGCCTTCGCTCCTTCTCCTCCTTTAAATTTCACTCTTCTCCTCATCTTAATCAGAGCATAATAAAAGCGACGGAGGAGGGAAGAGAGTGAGCGTCATGTCGTCGGCGGATGGTGGCGGTGAAGAAGCAATAGGGTAGAGCAGGGGTGAGGACAAGGCCTTCAAGAATGCTCTGACAATAGTGGTGCCGCTAGTGATGAAAGCAGCGGAGGGGGAGGACGGTTGGTGGAAGTTGATCGCCATGAGGGTTCCGGGGAAGATGGTGGCCCAGGTGAGGCTGCATTATGAGATCCACCCATCCACGGTTCTGATTCAAATAGCATTATGGGAATAAGAAACCATGGCTTTACTTATTGACTAGATTCATAACAGAGATTTTCATACAAGGATCAATCGACAAAGGAGGTTGGAGATGGGAATGGGGATCAAATTGCCGACAATGCTGAGGTGTTGCGGAGGTCAAAAAATCCCTACCAAAATCTGGAACCCTAAATTTAGAAACGATAAACAGACATGAAATGCTAAGAAAAATTGGTTCAATGGGGATGATGAACTCATAAATTCTTCTTTTGATTTTGAGCTGAATTTGAGGAAGATTATCCTGCTTCAATCATTCGATTTCGATGAGAAAGGAGCAGGATTGCTGCAACAAAAGAGGTGGCCAAAAGAAAAAGAAGAAAAAAAAAAATTTGTTGCTTTAAAGTATCATTAATTTTTTGACGCTTAAAAGCATCATTAAAATTATTAATTTTTGATGCTTTTTAAAAGCGTTGATACTTTTTAAAAATTTTCGACGCTACCTAGGAAAAAAAAAAAACAATGTTTTCTGTAAAAAGTTTGGAAAGGGAGAGACTATTTTGTAGTTCCGAAATTTATTTTTAACAGAAGCTATTATTAAACTATATTGGCTTAAAGGAGTCATACTATCAGACTTAGACTGACCCAATGGGACTAATTTTTGACTTGAAATCTAAAATACATGATATTCAAACTGAACTCCCGTGTACATACATATGCCCACCAAACTGTTCCTATTATATTACCGAACTAGTTTCACTAACAGATACTCGCCTAAGCAGAGTGAAAAAAGCAAATTTATGTAGCCGATCCCACAGAATTAAAAAAAAGGCTTAGATGAGTACGTTGAGTTGATACTCGCCTATGCCATTATGACAATATCAGTGTCCAATGTTCTGTATTAGGTGTAATTCTCTGACAATATCAGTGTTCATGGTTCTGTAGTAGGTGTAATTCTCTTGTCTATTAAACTTATCATGAGGTTCTTAGTTATGGCTATGTCCACTGGAATGATATTTGTCTCGCAAATGGGACTTCGACTGTTGGTTGGCACCTTTCACAGCTCTTGAATTGTTGAGAGTTTATTAAATTCAAATTAGAAATGTTGCACTCCTACCATTATTCTTAGAAAAAACAAAAAGGAAGCAGAATTTAATCTCAGTTCTCATTTTGGTCTCAATTAACAAGGTTAAGCTTGGCATATGAGTGTATAATCATCACAGTGAACTGAAGAAAGTAGGACAGTCTTGAAGCAGGAATAAACAGCTGCTTCATGTTAACTGCCTCTGGGAAAGGATGAGAAGTAGTCCAAGTCCCCGTGATCTATCAAACCTTGGAGCTCTCAGGAGTTTGGCAGCTGCTTCATGTTAACTGCCTCTCAGAAAGGATGAGAAGAAGTCCAACTCCCCATGATCCATCAAACATTGGAGTTGTCAGGGGTTTGGCATTTCCAGATCCGTATTTCAAATGCCGCATGTCGGATAACCTCTAAAACCTAGTTGATTTAGCGCTAAGACACTCATTACTTCAATTTGATCTTTCTATAAGCAAATTATCATGCCTAACCTAAAATTTTGAGCCAGAAATATGATAACTGCTGCATACTTATAAGATATGGCCTCACAAATATGCAAAATATGCATCATAATATCAATAAATAGTTAAACAGTAAAGTAAAATATAAACATAATCTATAGACTTATGCAAAACCAAATAAATCTATCTTACACAAAATTATTTTCAATTCTAAACCTAATCAAAAGGCATCCTAAGTCATGCTTCAAGTTTTCCTCACACAATTAAAGACTACCATATCACTACCTCAATGAATCCACCAGTCTAAATTTGAAAAGAAAAAAGTAATAGAATAATAAGTATGATAGCTTGGTAAATAATAATCACCTTAACTAGATGATTCAAATCGTAAATCAATTACCTTTTTAATAAACTTGTCATAGATAAGATAAGGTCGTTATATCCAAAGATAATGAGGAAAAAATTATAATTTTTAAATATTTGATTTATATACGTAATAATAAATTATATTAATTATAATTCATTTGAGCTAACTCAACTATATCCATAATCATGAGCTTAGAATCAATCTTGACTAATATACAACTTCCACAATTGGGTATTGATTAGTATATCATCTTACCGATAGAATATCATACGAGAACTATAGATTTAATCTCAAAGATCTGTATATTAATTAGAATTATAGATTTAAGAAATTTTCATATAAGAATAGGAACAACAATACAAAAAGAAAATCAACACTAAAATTGATATTTATTAGGTTTAACAGCATTTGAAAATGCTAGGGTGGGGATAAATATGCTCAGATCTCTTTCTTGGTATGACCCTCAGTCATGACATTGCAATCCAAAGTGGGATCCAAATCATGGCCATGATTTAGCCATAGTCCAAGAAATAGGGGAGGGATGTAAGTGAAAAATGTTGGCAATAGAGATTGAAACAAGATAAAAGTTATAATGCTCAAGAAATATACTACGAGTGGGAGATAAACATTCTTTTGATATAATATGATATTTTTCTGCACACTAATAAAACTCAAGATATTTGGCCCTTTTATAGATACATGAGGGTGCCTTTTTAACTTTCATCATGAATACAAACAACTCTTAGATTTCACCAATACTAACTGATGACGCCCGATCACCGGTCTTGAACGTCGGGAGAAAAGAGCTGCTTAATCCACGAATCCACGCCTGATCGGATGGCCTACAAAAAAGTCCCAAGACCGGAGGGGGTGCTCCGGTGGGGACCCTCCGACGCTTAAGTCAGCAACCGAGGTCACAGCTGAGGAAGAGCTCAGACGAGCTCCTCTTTAGGATGAGAAGAGTCAACATAAAGGGAAAATCCCTATCTGGGTATCAGGATAGCAAGCGTATGAGTTCGTATACCTTGTTTCTGAGTAGAATTACCCTTTTATAAGAGGTTGACACCTGCACAACCATGTGGAGTTCCGTGAGAAGGGAATGTCTGCGGGGTTCATGGGGGTTGCGTGAATCTGGGCCGGTTAGTGGGTCCTGTCCCATCGGAGAGGAAAAAAACGGTGGTTGGTGAGCCACATCCCATCAGTCAGTAGAGATGGCGGGTAGTTAGGTCTAGTCCCATCAATGGAGCGGCCAGTGGGTGGTTGGACCTAGTTGTGTCAGACGACGCGGGTCAGAAGGATGGAAGCTTGAACAGCTAGGACCGTTCTGGGGCCAACTTGGGAAAGTTGGGACTGCCTTGACTCTCCTGAGGGCGCCGAGGCCGAGCAAGGCCGACTCGGCCGACCTGAAGATGTCGAAGCGGGGCCGACCAGGGATGGTCGGGGTCGACTCAGCTGACTGAGAGATGCTGGGGCCGACTTGGGAAAGCGGGGCCGACTTGGAGATGTCGAGGCCGACTCGACCGACTTGGAGATGCCGGGGCCGAACGGGGCCGACATGGAGAAATCGGGGCCGGCTCGATCGACTGGGAGGTGCCGGGGCTGACTTGGAGAAGTCGGGGCCGACCCAGCCGACTGGGAGGTACCGGAGCCGAGCGGGGCTGACTTGGAGAAGTGGGGGCCGACTCGGCCATCTTGGAGATGCCGGGGCCGACTTGAAGAAGTCGGGGCTAGCTCGGCCGACTCGGAGATGCTGGGGCTGAGCGGGGCCGACTCGGCCGGCTTGGATATGCTGGGGCCGAGCGGAGCCGACTTGGAGAAGTCGGGGCCGGCTCGGCCGGCTTGGAGATGCCGGGGCCGAGCAAGGCCGACTTGGAGAAGTCGGGGCCGGCTCGGCCGACTGGGAGGTGCCGGGCGGGGCCGCCTTAAGCTTTTGATTTTGTCATAATTTCCCTCGTGGCTACGTCAGCCACATCAGATGCCCCCCTGAGCGCAAAGGGCCATGCGCCCGCTGCCCTTTGGGCGAGAGGGGCACGAAAATTCAAAAAATGATTACTCTTTAGTACGCTTTTAATAGCTTGGTGAGCTGGTGCGTCATCCCAAGGCAGTGTCGCTTCGCAGATCTTCCACAATCATGCGGTAGGTGGGGGCTGACGTCGACGCCGGATGACCTGAGGAAAGCGCCCATCGGGGAATGGAAAAAGGGCGGAGGTTATTATTGTTTCTCCATTTTTATGCCCTGCGATTGGTTGGGGATCACGCTCCTCGGGGCAAATTGAGGCGGCACATCTCGGGCGCTGGCGAGATTTTCGGTGGACAGCTCGTGGCGCAATAGAAGAGCGCCACGTGACGGGGCCTTGATTACCGTCGTTCGAAAATGGGGGTATAAAAGCGCCCCAAGGGCCTGAGGAAAGCTTTTACATTGCTATTGCTTTCTTCCAACTTTCCTTTCTCTGAATTCCTCTGCAACCTGAGTCTTTCTGCCCTCGAGTTCCTTTCGATTCCCAGGTTAGTCTTATCCTTTGTCTCACCTCATGGACCGTCGTGCTGTTAGGGAGGGTAAGAGGCCCATTGTAGAGTCTTCCCATTCCGATAGTGAAGGCCAAACCCCTTCAGTTAGCCAAGTACCCCGGCCGGTGGATGGTGTTACCATCCGCGATCAACCGACGGCGATCGGACCTCCATCTACCCCAGCCTCCCCTATTAGGGCAGTTCCCTTGTCCTCCCGCCGTCCGGGATAACCTCCGGCGGTGAGTCTTGATCCGGCAGGTCCGTTAGGAGTGGCCTCAACCGTGACCCCCGAAATGTAGAGGCTATTAGGGCTAAGTATATGGTCCCCAGCTTCATTCACCTGTCCGCACCGGGGCCCGAAGATAGAGTGACCTCCACCCATCCTAGTCGGATCGCTCTATACGAGGAGTTCTTCCGATGTGGACTACGCATCCATTTTCACCCTTTTTTTCTAATCTCTTAGATAGGTATAGATTAGCGCCGGCGCAGTTGACTCTGAATTCGATTTGGATTATCTGCACTTTTGTCATTCTTTGCTACTTCCAGGAGGCCCGGCCTGGGTTATCGTTGTTTCGGGCTTTCTATAAGCTCCACCGCCAAGGTGAGGGGGCCTGGTGGGTATTCACCGCCAGGCTAGGTAAGGCCTTTTCCCTAGGTCTCCTGTCTAAAATTAGGGGGTGGAAGCCTCGATTCCTCTTTGCCCACGTCGAGGGGGTGAGGGTCGACTGGAGGGAGCCGGATACCAGCTGCAACAATAACTCCACCGTGGGGGAAAGGGATAGGGAGCTCTTCACCCAATTGGCCAACTGCCAAATTCCTGGCTATAAGGAACTCCTATCTGAGGAGAACCTGATAGAGGCCGAGTTGGCCCCGGCGGTCGGTGAGCACGATGTCTGATTCCTTCTGTCTCGATCGGAGGATTACTGTACACTGTTACTAACATTCCTTGTTTTTTGGGCACAGCGATGAAGTTTTTTGCTGACGCGTTTGAAGCCGACTTGAAGCAAAAGAGGCCAATGACTGAGGAAACGTCAAGGCCGGCGAAGAAAGCTCGAAGGAAAGAGCGGGCCGAGCCGGCTCAAGCCGCTGAAGTCCCCAAGGCTCTAATGCCTGCAGAGGAGCCGGCTAAGGAAACGCAGGTTGGAGAAGTGGTCCCGGGGCCGGCCAGGACCGAAATAGAGGAAGGAGAGATTCTGGTCACCACCAAAGCCATCGTGGTGGTTGTGGATCTTGAAGAGGAAGCCCTGGCTGCCGCCGACATGCCCGAGGCAGGGCAGGTTACAGTTGCTGTCAGCCCTCCGGCTGCCGCCAGCTGGAGATGGAGAGTGCTCCCCCAACTGCCAGAGAGGGGGAGCTAGTCGCCAGAAGGTCCAGGGCTGGGATGGAGGCAACCAAGAAGCAGAGGGATGAGCCGGGGAGCTCATCCCAACAATCAGCGCGCCGCCCGACTCACCCTCGGCTGAAGGGCTGCAGGAGAAGACGGCGTGGCCAGCACCCGTGCTCGGCTCGATGACAGACACCGGGCGGGCCGCCTATCTCTTATCGAAGTTTCGGACTGCCGAGTCTGAGGAGGAGACGCGAGAGTTGAGCCACTCTGCGCTCCTAGATATAGTGATGGTCTCCGTTGTCCAAGTAATCCTTTGAGTTCCTTTCGTTTTCGGACGTGTCTTCCGATGTCTCAGTCTTATGTGGCTAACATATTCTTCTGCCGCAGATGGCCAACGATGCGATAGCCCTTCGTGAGGTGATGTCTCACTCAGCGGACGCGCTCATAAAGTCCATGGCATGGGCCGACAAGTATAAGAAGGAGAGCATGGCGCAGTCCCAGAGCCTTGCTCGACTTCACCACAAGGCCAAGGCCCGGGAGGAGGATCTGGGTGGCCGAATAAGGGAGGCGGAATGCCGGGCTGAAGCTGAGAGTGGCCGAGCATCCATAGCCGAGGTCAAATTGGAACTAGTCTTAGACAGACTGAAGGCCGCCGCAGGGCGAAATGAGGAGCTAGTCCATCAGCTTCAATGCACCGAGAGGGAGGTCGGGGCGGCACGAGATGAGGCCCGGGCCGCTGCTGAGAGAGCTGCCGCCGCGAAGAAGGCGGCGGTCGAGGCGGGCCATAAGAAAGCTGGGGCCGTGGCTCACGCGGACGAGGCCAACGCGCGAGCCGAGAAAGCTAAGGGCCGAGCCTGGGAGGCTGAGGCATAGGCTAAGGCAGCAGTGACCAGGGCCCAGCAGGCCGAGGCGCAAGCCAAGGAGGCCGAAGATAGGGCTTAGCGGGCTGAGACGCAAGCCCAGGAGGCTGATGCCAGGGCCCAACAGGCTGAGGCCGGGGCGGGACAGGCCATAGCCAACTATAAGTCCTCGCCAGAATTTGGGAAGGAAGTCCTTGAGGCCAACCTCGATGCCTATGTTAAGGGCTTCGACATGTACAAAACTAAGGTGTCCATGGCTCTTAAAATCGATATCGCCGAGCTCGAGGGGATCCGCCCCAGGGAATCTGACGAGGAGCCGGCTGATAAAGAGGCCGACGAGGAAGAGCTGGGCCCAAGCGAGCCCTGAAGAGTTGTTGTTTCTTCTTTTTCCCTTTTCTTTTTGTAATTGGCCTCGGGCCAAATTTTGTACTTCAATTTCATTATTAATGAAGAAAAGCCTTTTGTGAAGATGTTTTTGCACTTTGTCTCTTCTTTCCTCTGGGTCAAACGTTTTGTCGTGCAACTAACGACAAGGCGAGCCCCGTACCTGTTAATGAGGAGGACCATTCCTTCTGAGATGTTTTCTGTTTTTGAGCATTGTGCATATTGACGATGCCATGGCCGGATCGCAGCCCCAGATTTGCCAACGTTTGGATGCATCTTTGAGGGATATGTCAGCCACATGGGAGATTGCTTAAGATGCATTAAGTTGTCGCGGGCTGTTTGAAGGGAGATTCATCTGCGTCCGAATCTTCTAAGGACTTGGAACGATCCGAGGGCAACTTAGCGTCGAGATCGTCTTGACGGCGTCGAGGGCCAAGCGGGGCTTGACTGAGGAAGGTCTGCGCCGACCGAGAGGCGACTTAGCTGGTACGGAGCCTTTAGGGTCTTAACCAACTCGGGGGTACCTCCGTGCCGGGGCCGAGTGGTGCCCCGTAGGCCATGATGCTGGCGAGCTCCTTTAAAACCACCTCGGGGGTTTGTGTGCCGCCCAGGGGCGACTCGACTGGGTACGGAGCTGTTAGGGACTTGAACCGACTCGGAGGCATCTCCTAGCCGGACCGAGTGGTGTTCCGTTAGCTGCGATGCCGGCAAACTCATTTAGAACCACCTCGGGGGTTTGTGTGCTGCCCGAGGGGCGACTCGATCGGGTACGGAGCTGTTAGGAACTTGAACCGACTCGAGGGCATCTCCTAGCCAGACCGAGTGGTGTCCCGTTAGCTGTGATGCCGGCGAGCTCCTTTAGAACCATCTCGAGGATTTGTGTGCCATCCGAGGGGTGACTCGACCGGGTACGGAGCTGTTAGGGACTTGAACCGACTCGAGGGCGTCTCATAGCCAGACCGAGTGGTGTCTGATTAGCCGCGATGCCGACGAGCTCCTTTAGAACCACCTCGGGGGTTTGTGTGCCGCCCGAGGGATGACTCGACTTGGTACGGAGCTGTTAGGAACTTGAACCGACTCGAGGGCGTCTCCTAGCCGAACCGAGTGGTGTCCCATTGCCGCGATGCCGGAGAGCTCCTATAAAATCACCTCGGGGGTTTGTGTGCCACCCAAGGGATGACTCAATCGGGTACAGAGCTATTAGGAACTTGAATCGACTCGGGACGTCTCCTAGTCGGATCGAGTGGAGTCCCGTTAGCCGCGATGCCGGTGAGCTCCTTTTGAACCGCCTCGGGGGTTTGTGTGCCATCTGAGGGATGACTCGATCGGGTACGGAGCTGTTAGGGACTTGAACCGACTCGAGGGCATCTCCTAGCCGGATCGAGTGGTATCCCGTTAGCCACGATGCTGGCGAGCTCCTTTAGAACCACCTCGGGGGTTTGTGTGCCACCCGAGGGGCGACTCAACCGGGTATGAAGTTGTTAGGGACTTGAACCGACTCGGGGGCATCTCCTAGCCGGACCGAGTGGTGTCCCGTTAGCCGCGATGCTGGCGAGCTTCTTTAGAACCATCTCGAGGGTTTGTGTGCCGTCGAGGGGTGACTCGATCAGGTACAGAGCTGTTAGGGACTTGAACTGACTTGGGAGCATCTCCTAGCCGGAACGAGTGGTGTCCCGTTAGCTGCGATGCCGGTGAGCTCCTTTAGAACTACCTCGGGGTTTGTGTGCCGTCCGAGGGATGACTCGACTGGGTACGAAGCTGTTAGGGACTTGAACCGACTCGGGGGGCGTCTCCTAGCTGGACCGAGTGGTATCCCGTTAGCCGCGATGCCGGTGAACTCCTTTAGAACTACCTCGGGGGTTTGTGTGCCACCCGAGGGGCGACTCGACCAGGTACGGAGCCTTTAGGGTCTTAATCGACTCGGGAGCACCTCCGTATCAGGGCCGAGTGGTGTCCCGTAGGCCGCGATGCCGGCGAGCTCCTTTAGAACCACCTCGGGGGTTTGTGTGCCATCCAAGGGGTGACTTGATCGAGTACGGAGCCTTTAGGGTCTTTATCAACTCGGGGGCACCTCCGTGCCGGGGCTGAGTGGTGTCCCGTATGCCACGATGCCGGCGAGCTCCTTTTCTGAGATCTGGTCCTTGGACACAAGGGATAATAGGCTGTGGCGTTGGAAGGGGCCCTCTTTATTGCTCATACTATGGGGGGATACATCATTGATAATATTGGCGGAGGTTATCCGCATTCCAGGTACACATAATGGGTTGTCCGTTGAGCTCTTCTAGTCGATATGCCCCCCGGTGGAGCGTCTCGGTGACACGATAAGGACCCTCCCAGTTGGAGGACAATTTGCCCCCCTCCGTAGGCTTAGATACTTCAGCCTTTCTCAAAACAGATCTCCGTGGCGAAAGACCTTGGGATGAACTCGAGCATTATAGTACTTGGCCGCCCGCTGACGGAAGGTCACCATACATAGCCTTGCCTAGTCATGTATTTCGTCGATGAAGTTCAGATTAGCCCATATCAATGTGGAATTATCTTCCTCGTTGAAGGACTCCACACGCGGACTGGGTAGTCCAATCTCAACAGGGATGACAGCTTCGGATCCGAAGACGAGACTGAAGGGAGTCTCACCCGTCGGGGCTCTGAGGGTCGTGTGGTAAGCCCATATCACGCTGGGGAGCTCCTCCACCCATCGATCCTTGGATCCAACTAGCCGGGTCCTGAGCCCTCTGAGAATGGTGCGGTTCATGACCTCGGCCTCCCATTGGTCTGAGGGTGGCCGACAGAGGTGAATCGATGGCAATACTTAGCTCGCCGCAGAAAGCTTTGAATGCATCATTGTTGAACTGGCGGTCGTTGTCCGTGACGAGAGTGTGAGGTAGGCCAAAGCGGCATATGATCGACTTCCAGAAGAAGGCTTTGACTTTACTCTCGGTGATCTTAGTCAGCGCCTCGACCTCGACCCACTTGGTGAAGTAGTCGATGGCTACTAGCAAGAATCTCCGTTGTCCCAAAGCTGGGGGGAATGGTCCGAGGATGTACATTCCCCATTGAGCGAAGGACCAAGGAGCCGAAAACGGGCTTAGCGGGGTAGACGGCTGACACTGGATGTGTGCGTGGCACTGGCAACCATCGTACTTTTGAACTAGTTTGGCAGCATCCTTCCTCATGGTAAGCCAGAAATATCCCTGACAGAGGACCTTCTGGGCCAGGGACCTGCCCCCCAAGTGATTTCCAAAAACGCCTTCATGGATTTCTATAAGGATGTAGTCGGCGTCGGCAGGTCCTACACATCTGAGCAGGGGTAGGAGAATGACCTCCTGTATAGACGTACGTCTAGGAGGACGAATTTGGAAGCTCTCCACTTGAGCAGCTTGGCTTCATTGCGATCATCAAGGAGGGTGCCATCAATGAGATAGCAGACGTAGGAATCCATCCATGTAGGCTCTTGGGTGAGCGGTAGGACTTCCTCGCCGTCCTATATGCTGGGCCTTTCTAGGTATTCGATATAGGCATCTCTTGCGATGCCGTCGGCGAGGTAGCTAGGCGGAAAAGAATGTCAGCCTTGGCATTCTCACTCCGGAGAATGTAACTGATGCTAAAATAAGCTAACGGGGAAACCAAGACCCAAACCTTGCCCAGGTATTGAGTCCTAGCAGGGTCACGCGCCTCGTACTCTCCGTTGATTTATCCGGAGATGAGTTGCGAGTCAGTGAAAGCTCTGAGACGCCTTATTCCGAACTCTTGGACTAGCCTTAATCCTGCCAGCAGGGCCTCGTACTCGGCTTGGTTATTGATGGCTTTGAATAGAAACCACAGGGCACATTCTGCTCTCTCTCCATCCGGTCCGGTGAGAATGAAGCCGGCACCGCTTCCCTGAGAGTTTGACACGCCGTCTATATGGAGGATCCATGTTTCTCCATCATTGCTCGGCTCAGGCTCGTGCTGCTCCACGGAAACCTCCTGGTCTCCTCATCCGCCTAAGTGCACTCGACCAGGAAGTCGGTCAGGACTTGGGACTTCAGAGCCGGCCGTGCTTGGAAGGAGAGGTCGAATTCTTCCAGCTTGATGGCCCACTTGGTGAGTCAGCTCGAGGTATCCAGATGGGCCAAAAGGCCCGGAGGGGCTGGTCCGTGAGCACCACAATGGGATGAGCTTGAAAATATGTGCGAAGACGTCGAGCGGAGACGATCAGGGCGAAGATGATTTTTTCTGTCTTGGAGTATCTGACCTCCGCATCATGGAGCACCTTGCTTACGTAATAAACAGGCCTTCGGGTCCCGTCAGCATCGAGACGCATCAAGACTGAGCTAACGGCCTCTGGAGAAGCGGTGAGGTAAAGGAAAAGACTTTCCCCATCTCTCGGCTTAGACAGGAGCGGCGGAGAAGACAGAAACGCCTTCAGCCCATCGAAGGCTTTCTGGCAATCGTTCGTCCACTCGAAGCTGTTCACTTTTCGCAGGACCTTGAAGAAAGGTAAGCACCTCTCGACCGATTTGGAGAGGAAATGACTTAAAGCCACTACCCTCCCTGTTAGTCGCTACACTTTCTTCTTGCTGGACAGTGGTCTCATGTCGAGGATGGCGCTAATCTTCTCTGGGTTTGCCTCGATCCCTTGCTGAGTCACCATAAAACCCAGGAACTTGCCCACCGTGACCCCGAAGGCACATTTCTTGGGATTCAACTTGACCTGAAAGCGGCAGAGTTGTTGAAGGTTTCCTCTAGGTCGGAGATATGATAAAAGAGTGGATGCTCTTGGTTAGCATGTCATCCACGTAGACTTCCATGTTCCGGCCTAGCTCATCCTGAAACACCCTATTCATCAATCTTTGATAGGTCGCCCCCGCGTTCTTGAGACCGAAGGCATAAGTTTGTAGCAATAAATCTCCTTTTCTGTTACAAAGGATGTGTGCTCTTCGTCGCTAGGGTCCATCCTTATTTGGTTATATCCAGAGAAGGCATCCATGAAGCTGAGAAGCTCATGGCCGGAGGTAGAATCTACCAGCTGGTCTATCCTTGGCAGGGGGAAACTATCTTTCGGGCATGCCTTGTTGAGGTCGGTGAAGTCGATGCAAATTCTCTAGCTCTTGTTTGCCTTTCGTACCATGACCACATTAGCCAGCCAGTTAAGATAATGCGCCTCTCGGATGTGACCAGCGCTGAGCAGCTTGTTAACCTCCTCATCGATGGCTTTTTGCCGCTCGGGAGCGAAGCTTCTCTTCCTTTGGTGGATTGGATGGTGCTTCGGATTGATATTGAGCTTGTGGGTGATTACTTCTGGAGGAATGCCGGGTATATCAGATGCTGACCAAGCGAAAACATCTGAGTTGGCCCGTAGGAAGGTTAGGAGGCGACACGATCCTCCGGGGGGAGGAGTCCGCCGATGTGCACGGTCTTCGCTGGATCGTCCCCGAGGGGAAAGGTTAGGAGGTGCTCGGCCGGCTCTCCCCTCCTACCGGACTCCCTGGGGTTAGGTGCTTCTGGAATCGACTTGGCTTCCAAGGGGCTTGACGCTGTGTGATAGCAGGGCAGGACTGAGCCGACCTCGCCCCTCATCTCCCCGACACCTTCGCTAGTAGGGAACTGCACCAGCAGGCGTCGGGTGGAGATAATCGCATCTAATAGATTCAAACCTGGGCGCCCGAGGATGGCGTTGTATGCCAAGGGGACCCGCACAACCAGGAACTTCATGATCACTGTGCTTTGGCATGGCGGTGTTCCGGCTGTCACAGGCAAAGATATCTCGCCCTCAACCCTTACTGAATCCCCCGTGAATCCAACTAGAGGGGTTGCCACAGGCTAGAGAGAGTTAAGGGACAATCCCATCCGAACAAAAGTGTCATAGGTAAGGATGTCAGCTGAGTTGCCACTATCAACCAATATCCTCTTTCATTGTGCTTGCCAATCATCATAGAGACGGCGATGCCTTCATTATTTACATTCTCAAGATTCACCGGTCCCCCCCCCCAAGAACTATATTACCCAGTGCTTCCTCCCCTCTTGGCCGCTTGGATGAGGAAGCCGCTCCCCAAGACACCATCCCGACCGTCCGCTCCATAGGGGTGTTGTCGACAGCGGCCTGAGCAGGCGGGGGTCCCATGAGTGCCGGTAGCGGCTACGGCGCCTTCTGAACATATTTGCCGAGGTAGCCCCGCTGGATGAGCTCCTCAATGGCACGCTTCAAGCTGAACCAGATGTCGGTGTCGTGGCCGTAATCCTGATGGAACCAGCAATAATGGCTCTTGTCACGGGGAAGACCTTTCTTCATAGGAGGAGGGCGCTGGAGATAAGGCTCGCCCTTGATTTTCATCAGGATGTGAGATCGAGAGGCGGGAAGAGGTGTGAGCTTGCTCTCGTCGGAGATGGAGCTTCAACGCCTATTGTCGGATCGGCGAGGCGGATCAGGCCACCGGTGGCAAGGGAGTCCACTCGGCTTGGGGCGAGCGGGCTTGCGGCTGGAGCTCCTTGAGGACTCGCGGTGGGTGAGGTTGGCCTCATTCGCGCGGATGTACTTCTGAACTCGGAGGAGGAGGTCAGAGTAGGAACTCGGGGGCTTCTTGTCCAGAGAGAAGGTGAAGCAGGATGGGAGGAGCCCCCACTTCAGCGCTAGCATTGCACCGCATCGTCGAGATGGTAGACTTCGAGGGAGGCAGTCTTGAACCAGGACACAAAGTCCTGCAGTGACTCCCCCTCCTTCTGACGCATGAAGAAGAGGCTGTCTGCGACCCTCGGGATCCACTAGCAGGCATCAAAATGCACCAGAAAGGCCCTTTCCAGCTCTCGAAAAGAGTCGATACTGTGGGAGAACAGGCACGAGTGCCAAGTGCGAGCAGCCTTCCGCAAAGTAGCAAGGAAAGCCTTGCAGAGAAGGGCGTCCGAGGCACCCTGGACTTGCATCATAGCCTTGTAACTCTCGAGGTAGTCGAGAGGATCCGTCGTACCATCGTACGGATCTATCTGGGGTAATCGGAATCTAGAGGGGATGGGCTCCTCCAGTATCCGGCGAGTATAAGGAGGACTGGTGTCATATTCCTCCTCGGCTGATTGTTGATCTTCCTGGCGAGCTCGTCTAGTCGCCGGTTGTACTCGTCCAAGCGCTCTTCCGCCTGGCGGCTGATTGTCGGGACCCTCCGAAATGGCTCAGAGGATGAAGAAGAGGAAGAAGAAGGAGAAGGAGAAGGACGCGGAAGGTGGGATTTTTGCTTTGGTTCCTCCTGGCGGTATGGCTCTGGAGGAAACTTGCTCGGGCCACAATCAGGGGATCGCGGCCGCTTGGGTGAGGCTTCCTTGGGGAAGCCCGGCAACGACCGACCTCTCGCTGAGGAGAGCCTCCCCTTGCAGACCGTTGACTAGCAGGGGGAGCGGTCTGATGCTGGGTGGCCACGGACTGTTACTGTTGAAGTCCATGGACCATGGCGGTGAGAGTCTGAACTTGTTGAGTGAGAGTTGCCAGCTGCTCCGCAGCCGGAGCAGCTGCCTCTGGTTGCGGGGAGGCAACGGGAGGATCAGTGGCAGGGAGGTTGGTCTCCTGTTGCCTAGTCGGGAGAAGATGCCCCCCAGGGTGACTAACTAAGGCATCCTGAGCTCGTGTCATCACCATTATTGGAAGAGGGAGAGGAAAAAGAGGGGATACTGTAGGGTTCGGATCTTCTTTGTTTTGCAGTTGCCCCCTTCCTGGCGCGTCAATCTGATGACGCCCGATCACCGGTCTTGAACGTCGGGAGAAGAGAGCTACTTAATTCATGAATCCATGCCTGATCGGATGGCCTGCAAAAAATTTCCAAGACCGGAGGGGTGCTCCGGTGGGGACCCTCCGACGCTCAAATCAGCAATCGAGGTCACAGCTGAGGAAGAGCTCAGACGAGCTCCTCTTTGGGATGAGAAGAGTCCACATAAAGTAGGAATCCCTATCTGGGTATCAGGATAGCAAGCGTATGAGTTTGCGTACCTTATTTCTGAGTAGACTTACCCTTTTATAGGGGGTTGACACCTGCAGAACCACATGGAGTTCCGTGAAAAGGGAATGTCTGCAGGATTCGTGGGGGTTGCATGAATCTGGGCCGGTTGGTGGGTCCTATCCCATCGAAGAGGGGAAAAAATGGCGGTTGGTGAGCCATGTCCCATCAGTCAGTGGAGCTAGCAGGTAGTTAGGTCTGGTCCCATCAATGGAGCGGCCAGTGGGTGGTTGGACCTGGTTGTGTCAGACGGCGCGGGTCAGAAGGATGGTGGCTTGAATAGCCAGGACCGTTCTGGGCCAACTTGGGAAAGTCGGGACTGCCTTGACTCTCCTGAGGGCGCCGAGGCCGAGTAGGGCCGACTCGGCCAACCTAGAGATGCCGGAGCAGGGCCGACCAGGGATGGTCGGGGTCGACTCAGCTGACTGGGAGATGGTGAGGCCGAGCGGGGCCGACTTGGGGAAGTCGGGGCCGGCTTGAAGATGCTGGGGCCAAGCGGGGTCGACTTGGAGAAGTTGGGGCCAACTTAGCCGACTCGGAGATGCCGGGGCCGAGCGGGGCCAACTCGGGGAAGTCGGGGCCGCCTCGGCCGACTTGGAGATGCTAGGGCCGAGCGAGGCTGACTTGGAGAAGTCGGGGCCGACATGGCCGACTTGGAGATGCCGGGGCCGAGCGGGCCAACTTGGAGATGCCGGGGCCGACTCAGCAAACTTGGAGATGCTGAGGCTAAGTGGGGCCGACTTGGAGAAGTCGGGGCCGGCTCGGCCAACTGAGAGGTGCCGGGGCCGACTTGGAGAAGTCGGGGCCGACTCGGTCGACTTGGAGGTGCCGGGGCCGAGCGGGGCCGACTTGGAGAAGTCGAGGCCGGCTCGGCCGACTCGGAGATGCGGGGGCCGAGCGGAGCCGACTTAGAGAAGTCGGGGCCGGCTCGACCGACTCGGAGATGTCGGGGCCGGCTCGGCCAGCTTGAAGATGCCGGGGCCGAGCGGGGCCGACTTGGAAAAGTCAAGGCCAGCTTGGCCGACTGGGAGGTGCTAGGGCAGGGCCGCCTTAAGCTTTTGATTTTGTCATAATTGCCCTATGGCTACATCAGCCACATCACTAACTACTAACTCTTAGACTTCAACAACACTAATTACTAACTTTTAGACTTTAGCAAGACTCTTAGACTTCACCAAGACTCTTATGCTATGTTTGGATGGAGAGAAAAGTGGGAGGAAAGAAAATTAAAGAGAAAATATTTTTCTCCTTCTATTTGGATGAGTGGAAGGAAAATGGAGAGGAGAGAAAAGTTGATAATTTACAATGATAATAATGTCCTTATTATAAATGATTAAAAAATATATTAGTTTTTTTCTTGAAAGATCAATATTGAAATGAAAAAAAAAAATTTAAAAGAGCACTTTTGAGTTTTCTCTCTGAAATCTTGCCAGTTTCGGAGAGAAAACTTTTATGTGGGCCCCACCACTTTTTTTCTCCATTTTCTCCTCTAGTTTTCTTTCCTCCTTACTTTTCTCTCCATCCAAATAAGGTAAACTTTATATTCTCTCATGTTTTTTCCTCTAGTTTTCTTTTCTCCCTACTTTTCTCTTCATCCAAACAGAGGCTTAGACTTCATACACTAACATTAATTATAAAATTATCTTTAACATTATCCCCCTTAGATTTGTAATTTTCCTAAAATTATCATTCATTGATTTGGAATATAACTAGGAGGAAAATCTCTTATAGCATAAGCTCTTCTTTTGATATGAGTTTCTGTGTCTTCTACGATCACCTCTTTCATTTCCAGCTTCAACTCATTTAATTCTCTAGTTATACCTTCATATCTATTCTTCAAATCTTCATAGCTTTCATGCAGATTTTACATCAAGATCTTGACTTCTTCTATTTTCTAAAAATGAACATCATTAACAATAATGTTATAAATAGCTTTCAAATAATTAATTGCTTGCAATGCCGCATCATTTTTGGCTTCTTTCTTTATAATAGTTGCATGACCATCAATCATCAGTTTTTTACTTTCATCTTCAAAATTAATTGTTGCAACAAAGATCTGTGAGTGATCTATTTCAGATTTTTTGCAAGTATACCTTACTGATGAAAAATCTAATTTTTTAAGTATTTATTTAAGCATTAATTTGAATGGCATAACCACCACTATAGCCCTTTCATCCTTTATTTTGCATAATTGATGTTGTTAACGATGTCTCTTATCTTTGACCTCTAAAAGCTGTTCTTGTCTTCTTTTCTTTTGCAAAATCTCTTTTCTTAGACTTGCATACTTCTCAACGAGATTTTTTTTGATCCAAAAACTTAACACCTTGATGAAAGATATATTTCACAGCTTCACAAGCAATTCCTTTACGAGCACCTTCTGCACTTGGAGCTTTTTCTAGCTCTAAAACTGCTCTCTAACTCTCTGACTCTCTATCTCTCTGACTCTCTTTCTTACTTTAGGATCGATCAGGCTCTCTGACTTTGATACTATTGTTGGCAATAGAGATTAAAACTAGATAAAAGATATAATGCTCAAGAAATATACTAGGAGTGGGAAGTAAATATTCTTTTGATATGATATAATATTTTTCTCCACACTAATAAAACTTAAAACATTTGGCCATTTTATAAATATATGAGGGTGCCTTTCTAGCTTTTCTCATGAATACAAACAACTCTTAGACTTCACCAATACTAATTACTAACTCTTAAACTTTACCAAGACTCATAGACTTCAACAACACTAATTACTGACTCTTAGACTTCACTAAGACTCTTAGACTTCATGCATTAACATTAATTACAAAATTATCTTCCAACAAAAAAAAATCGATCGCTTATTGGTGAGTAATCAAATTTGGTAAGCCAGTGAGATTTGCTAATGAGAATAAGGAATTAAGTATGAAAATAGAGGATACAGCTAGGGTTGTCTTCATATGGTAATCCATTGTCATTTAAGACCTACCAATGGTTGTTAGGGTGGAAGGAAGAGGGTAGAGAAGGAGAGTGAGAAAGACTCACCTAAGAGAATCTAAGTCGACTAGCAGAAAGAAGATGACAACAACGATAGATAATTTTTGACAATAACGGATTAGAGGTGGAGGAAAATTTTAAATAAAGGAAGGACTCCAAACTCCTCCAAGATTTTAGGCCACCGTTGAGATTAAATTTTAATGAAAGTTTTGATAGTTCTGACCATTGATCTAGGAGTTAGCTCACCTACTTGATTTGGAATCAACTCGATCGAACTGTCTTACTTTTTTGTCCCCTTCCTTATAGGCTAATCAAGTAGATTGAGCCTCCATCTTGATCCTGGTCCAACTCTAATGGTTCTGGCGCTCACACAAATAATATTAATTTTTTCTCTGTATTGATTAGATTACAAACTGGACCCTTCTTCTTGTCAGGAAACTCAAGTACCCTATTATTTGAAGTGATACCACAAACACCTTAATAAATTATTCTATATCATTGTCACTATCAAACTTTTCAAATCTTAGTTTAAAAAAAAAATTATATCTTCATTAAAATGTATAGTAGTTCTTCATCAATATAGAATTGTTGAGTAGATTGAATCATCAGAGTAACTATATCACTTTTCCATCAAACTAACTATTTGCCAAGCTTAAACTCGAAGAAGATAGTTTCTTTGTATTCTTTAAACAAGGAGTCTAAGGAGCGAAGTAAAATTATATGGACCTACTATAGTTCTATTTGGATATTCTTTCAAAATTTAAAGGCTAAACTTAGCACTAGTGGTATCTTACATTTGGAAGGAGTGTAATCTATACATGGAGCCAGTAATTTATTGATGCCCACCAACACACATGTTAGATTTTAAAGGAAGTTGTTTAGTTTGGTGCTTGACTCACTATAACCTCAACACACGAGTGGTATGGAGTTGCAATATCTCATCAACATATCTACATAAACCATCATAAGGATCTCAAATGTAATAAATTTTTATGATGACCAATGCAACTGTATGTTCAGTCTTATATTAGTTATATAATGAAAATATCTTAAAATATTAAATGATAACTTTTGACTTTTTTAACTCAAATGTTATATCTTATAAATGTTAGCAGGGTAGGCTCATTCCATGATTTATGTGTACTAGAAAACACTATAACACACTTGCTTTAGAGACTATTTATAAATTGATCATAAAGTCTGCAATAGCATTTGATTAGATTTAAATTCTTAATATTGTAAGGATGTCGGGTTTTAAATATATAAGAATTCATGTTATTATACCATAAAGAAATCTTGGTTGCTTGTACAAGGGCAAGTAACCTAATTAATAAGTCCAAACTAGTATTTTTGGATGACGTCTTGAGTTGTTACAACTTTAGTCCAATTTGATATTGCATGGATGCTTAAGTCCTTGTTTCGTTTTAACTCTGCATAGTGAGTGAAATGAATTTGTCATGCTATGCATATTGAAGAAGCCCTAGAAGGCCTAAACATGAACTTACTATGAATTATTTGTTATCCATAAAGAACTTGTATGATTAAAAGTTTGGAAAAGTTGGGATATGAAAATTGTAAGGCCTTATTCAACTTCTTTCCATGCTTTTCATAATGATGGTAATCTAAGGTATCCTCTTTCACTTATATTTGCCTACTTTTTACATTTCTTTTATGATAATATGATTTGTAACAATGCAAAAATGTTTTAGTGTATCTAGATTAGAACTTCATAGTGAAGTCTTTTTTATGCTAGAATTTGCGATAACAAACCAACTCACCATAGATTTAGTTTCAATCCCCCCTATTAGTTTTACTTGTAACAATGCTACTTTGAGCTTTAGGACGAATTTGAAACCTTCAGACTTATGCCAAGTTTAACATGGAATTTTTACTCAATTAACTATAGTTTAAGTTCAATCAGGGTTGCTATATGCTTGATAGGATGGGAAGATTGGATATTTGATTCCTTAAATTAGTCTTAAGCCAATAAGGAGTAAAGGGGAGAAGCGGTTGCCTATCAATGTGAACCTTAAGCAAAATGATGATCACAAAAACATTCGCACTACCTCTAAGGGACAGTAGGTTTAAACTAAATCTAATTAATTACCAATAATAATGATCGAAGTAGTGATAGCAGCGAAAGCAACAAAATGTGAGCCTAGTAATAGTGCAAGTAACTTGATAACTTTAGTTAGATATTTGACTAGTAATGTAATTAAATATTATAATTATTTTTCAAGGACCTATAAGACTAGCACCTTTTTGTGGAAAGACTTGCAATTTATTTCAATTGCATAATATGGCACTCTAAATTTGAATATCATTAGTTCTGGGATAGAATATACCTTGTTGAAATACATTTAGGTTATGCGTTAAATAAGGTCTTTAGCTCATTCATTCCTATAATGCAACCCTAATAAGCAAGAACCTCATTATTATCTGCTTCAATATTCTCTTTTTTATTTGAACTTTGTTGATCTTGTATCTATGATGCTTCACTCATTTTTAAATGCTTCGACTTAGTGAGCCAATGTGAGAGTACTGCCTCTTGCCACAAAAATCTTGAATTAAAAAAAAAAAAAAGATGATATCTCTTTAAAAGTTAAAATTCAATACTTTTTTAATGCTTTGGTGTCAAAAATTGAAAAAATGTATAAATGAATCTTTAGTATAAAGGCATATAGTACAAACAACCAAGCAAGAAAGAAATCCAATTTGAATGCTCTTACGTGACTTGTAATAATGTTACACTAAAGAATACGAAACTTTTAGTAGTTAATCACAATCGCTAAATTCATAGTAAATCAATTTAAGCTTGCATTAATTTCTCCTCAAAAGGGGGGAAAAAGTAGAGCACTTGAAAGTTAAAGTTGTGATGTACAAATTTGAAACATAGATCAACCTATTGCCCAACTTCTTCCTTTCAAAATCATCACATCTGGTGAAACAACCAAGGGAGAGCAACTGTTTTTTTTTTTTTTTTTTTTGCCTTTTGGTAATACAGATGAACTAACCTCTAGCATCAGTAATCAAGAAGGGAGATAACTCCTGAGGTGATGATTGTTCTTGTACTAACTGTATGACTGAGTTATCACCATCGCTATCAAAGAATCTACTGCTTAATTTGATTCTCTAAAAACATATTGTACTATAAGGGTATTGCTGGAAGGCAACATCTTCTTAATAGACCAAAGCAAGAGGTGAAGACACTAAGTTATATTTTTGATTCATTCAATCATAGTATTAGTATATCTATCCAAATGGAACCATCGAAGTTCAGCTTGATCCAGAGGGCAATTGGTTACTGTGTAGTGGGTGTTCAAGAGTCAGAGGTAAATAATTTTTCCTTTTACATTACTCAATCCATATTCATGGACTACATTCGATGCCAGGGGTACTTGTGGAGGCATCTACTTTGGTGGAATTTAGCTTGATTGAATCAGTTTAAAAAGCAAAGCCTTTCTTGATGATAGTGAAATGGAATAATAGGACTTTAAAAACTTGTTGAACCTTCACTACTATTTACAGGCGTACAGATCATGATCTTAAACACTTGTTTTAGAAGGAATTAAGAGATATCTAATACACCTTTGATAGGCCTTGGGTAGTTGAGGGTGATTTTAATGCAACCTATAAAACATATAAAAGAAATGAAAATCTTCAATCTCGTAAGATTACATTAGCTTTCCTTTCCGTTATTAGATTGTTATAGCTCGTAGATCTCTCATGCTTGAAGGACAAGATTTTATTTTGACCAATCACGGTGACAACCCCATCATGGCAAGTCTGGATAGTAAATGTATGCAAAAAAAATCAACTAAACCACAAAATCGATCTAGCACTATAATTAAAATTATACTCACCCTTATTTGTAGAGATATGCTTCCTTGAGTTGCTATTCATAAAAGAGGAGACGAAAAGAGTAGTGTTTGAATTCGAGGATGACAAAATAACATTAATGGTTTTTGTGTATTTCTTTCAATGATTTTAAGGCTTGATCTGTAAAGACTAGATAGCCTTCTTTCATCAATTATTTGATAGGAATCTAGACCTAGCAAGGGTGAATTATGCCACCATCAATCTCATCCTAAAGGAGGAGGCATCCAAAACTCTTTTAAATTTTTTTGGCCAATTAGTCTCATCCATAGCTACACAAATATCTTTTGTTTTTCAAGGTTTTGGTGAATAGATTACAACCTCTTATGATCTCTTTGGTTCACCTAGCCTAATCAGCCTTCATTGAGAAGAGATCTATTCCTGATAATTTTTCTTTTGTGCAAATGAAATTATTTTTCATTGTAAAAGGATAGATGTCAAAGGATTATCGCACAAACTAGATTTTGCAAAAGCCTATGATAAAATCAGCCCAAAGAACTTAATCTTTTGACATAATGAGGTTTTCCTCAAAAATGGATTAGGTGGAAGAGAATATACCCGCTTCTTCCAAAATTATTGTGAACATCAGTACTAAAAGTAGAGATTGGATTTCATGAAAGCATGGGTTGAGACAAGGCTAGGGAACTTCCTTTCTCCTTTCTATTCATCTTAGTTAATTGATGCACTTTGCAAAATGTTAAGCAAGGCTGCTTTGTCTAGAATTTTTAATCAGCAATCCGTGGATTAGAGGAACAAAATACTACAGTCTGCCAATCATCCTCTTGTATTTGCGTGCCTTAAAAAGGAATATATTGCTGTATTGAAGGTCATACTTCTTTGAACTGATCTTGGGTCTTCCTATAAATTATCAAAAAAAAAAAAAAGGCTTTTCCTGAGTTTTGTGCAAAATGGCCGGTTAGACTGCAAGTATTCCCATCTTCTCCTTTGCTACCAAGGATGCTTTTGATCGCAGGTAGATTATCTAAATCAGACTGGATGCCCCTGATATAAAGGGTTGGTGCTAGGATATCTTCAAGGCAAAATAAAATCCTTTCATTTGGAGACAGTCTCATTCCACCCAACTCTGTCCTCCCAGCATTGCCACAACATTTGATGTCAATATACAAACCGCCTGCTTCGATTATCCAAAAAAAAAAAAAAGTTGACGAGCACGGAAGATCCTTCTCTGGAAAGGGCTGGCTAGCTCTTTAATTAGAGCAGCCTGTGTAAGGCCAATCTGGAATCAATTTGCATGGAAAAAAGTGAAGGTGGATTGGGAGCGCGAAGGATCTCCAAATAATGAACGTTCCCTTTTCACAAAGCGGGGATGGAGGTACCTCAAAAACGATCTAGGACCTTAGAGAAGGCCAGTTCACCTATCATAGGAAAGCTGATCAACTCTCGCCAAGATGGAAGCCAGCCAAGTAGGAGTCTCTCAACTTTTTGGCGCTGCGTTATCAGTTCCCTTGCACCATTCTGGAATAGAACACACGACATTGTGGGTAACGGGACCACCCCCTAATTCCATCAAAGAAAAAGAAAAAAAGACATTGTGGGCAACGGTCATTTTACTCTCTTCTAGAAGTATAAGCATATTTGGATCTGCGATGCGCCCCTAAGTTAACTTTCCTAACCCTTTATCAACTAAAGTAATAGAAAATCGAGCATGGTTGCAGATATTTATGACTGCAGCTCAGTTAGATATATAGAAGCTTCCCCGACCAGCCCACTCTTGCCGCCTCAGCTGGGAACCGGACAAAGTAATACGGAATCAGGATAGTTCATGTTCAAAAGGGCCATCACTTGAAACCATGCAGGTTATATCTATGGAAATCAAGGCTGCCTTTGAAAATTAGGTGCTAATTCCTATGGCTATGTTTGAAAAACAAAGTCAACAACACAAGAGAGTTCCGTAGCAAGCGTTCCCACCAATATCAATTTTTTATGAGCTTCTAGCTTCTGTTTTGATAGCAGAAACAATATTGTACATTATTCTTTCTACTTCTTTTGCTAGTGTTTTTATGCATCCTAATCTCATTATAATTCTGATGTACGTTACTCTTTCCCATTAATAAAATCAGATGGCTACTCCTTCGTTCGATTAAAAAAAAAAAAAACCCATCTGCCTAACGGGGAGGAAATTAAAGTGATGTACCACATAGAAGAGTATGCCTTTTGGCGTCAATGCTGATCACGGAATCAAATTAATGCTTGCCGTTAGGGAATTCCTTTGTAGTCCATCTCCACATTAGATATGTTCAGTTTAAAATCTAGTAGTTAGGATTAAGCAAGACTTAAAACATTTTTTTTGCCTAAAAATAAGAAATTAAATCAATTTTTTCATGCTATGCATAAATTAGTTTGCATGGTCTTTCACGTTTCCAAAAATTGACATGTTAGACGTACAGGTCAAACCGACGCTATATTTTTCCTGCACTCTGTTGGCTCTCGACTGCCAACTTTAGACTTCCCCAGTAAAAAGGATTATGTTTATATTGTTATAACCATCAGGGCCTAGCATTTTTATTCACGGAGGATGCATCCTTTTTAGAATGTATTCGACTAATTAAGGTTTTCTAAAATATAAATACACCTGCCATGATATGTGTTGCAGAACTCCACTGCCATGCATGAACGGTAGGAGACGAAGGAAGAACGCATCCATTAATTTAATATTTCAAAATAAAATTTCATTGCATTGCTATATTGTTTGCTTTCTCATCGAAAAATCTACTGAATTATTGGATTCGAGGAGGTTAGACACAATTTGTGCCGTCTCTATATTGACAAAAGAGGATTCAAACACAAACTTATGTGGACCTACATGCTACAAGGCTCATTGGAATGGCTTTCTTTCTTGTCTTCATTTAAAACAGTAGACAATATTGTCGAACTCCTTGGTCTTCCAGACAGCGGAACCATAGATTTACGAGCCTCTAGCAAAATAGTGATGAGAACTAGTGAACCTATTTGGCAAGACAGCAATTGATGACAACTAATGCCAAAGTGAAAGAAAGAAAACAGTGACAGATGTCAGCCCATATGTTTTGAATGATTCGAAGTTTGAACCGCGGGCTTTTTTGAGTGATAACGATATGTCGGGCATTCATGAAGTGACTGCTGATATACAGTGGGAGGTATGGGAGGTAATGGGCCACATGATAATGAACACACTGAAGCTGCCATCTTGTCTGCTAGTCCCACTGGGTGTTTCTCGTTCAGATAAAAAGAAATGCCTACCTTCTGTTACTTGGTAGTTCCGATCCAGACGGTCCCAGCTTCTGGTTATGTTCTCTTGCTGGCTTCTTATCTTCTCTTTCTCTCAGAGTTGTGGGTCCCCTATTTTCATTCAGAACAGGGTTCCCCTGGTTCTGCTTTTGCTCTTGGATTCTCAATACTCCGGTACCTCCAAGCAAGCTCTGTTTGTGTAGTATTTTTTAGTTAATAAATTGGGTGGCTGTGCTTCTCCTATCTTCTTCCCCCCTCCAAAACATTAAAAAAAAAAAAAAAAAAAAAAAGAAAAGGTGGGAACAGGAATTAGATGAAGATTTGAAACAGAAAGGATGAGAGATCTCAGCAGGAAATTGTGATTAAATGAGAAGGATAGGTAGGAGGGTTTCTTCTGATGGTGATGTGCTTGTCCTGTCATTAATCAGAAGTGTGTTGATAAGATCCAACTATTGAGAATATGGATTAGGTACAACAAGTCTTATGGCTCCAGAGTTTTCAGAAGTTATCGACCAGATTATAGTTGTTTAGGTTTGGGTATCAGTTTTTACGGTTACCATGAACTGAGTTTCACTCTCAGCATACACTTAAAATAATTTTTTTGAAAAAAGAAGGTTTCAGCGGCTGCACATATATAATACTCCACAGTCTCGGTGATGTATCGTTTTCCCTGTCTTTAAAATAAGTGTACCTAGCTTTAAGGATGATCACAAAGAGAGATTGGTAATTCTTCTTCTTCTTCTTCTTCTTCTTCTTTCCCTTTTTTTAATTTACCCTGGTTTATATCGGTAAATATTCTTGGTAAGATAATTCATGAGAGCCAAAGCAAAGGATCAGTAAAGACGATCGTTCGTTTCATAGTCAGAGGAGATTCACATCCTAAATCACAGGAAATTCGCTGCATAATCATTCCTTAAATAATTTTTTGGGTTATTATTTCTATGCAACTCCCTTATTTGTGTCAATTTTTGACTATATATACAGGATATATGTTTAGAGATTCATCAAGGAAATAGATGGAGACATGGTATCAGAGCAGAGCGCTCTCTGCATCTGAGACCGAGACAAGTTGCAATTCAAGTATATATGGTGAAGAACAAATCGGTGATGACGTTCCAGAGCTTTCACCAGATAGTAAGCCTTGTATTGGTAGCAGACAACCAGTTCATCGCATTGAGGAAGATGTACCTGAAAGAATGTTCAAAGAAGAAGGGTTCGACAGAGGTTTTTTTTTTTTTTTTTGTTTTTGTTTTTGTTTTTTTTTTTTTTTTTTGCTGCTAAAAGAAGAAGAGGTCACCATATAAATAATGGTTGATTAATATATGAGAGACCATACCATTGTGCAGTTAGTCCCATATCGAGATTATATATCAATGGACTGTGAGCATTTTTATTGAATCAAAATTTTCAAGTAATGATCTCTGACAATGTATTCAATTATTATGGTGCAATTTTCAACTCATGAGAAAGGGTCTTCCTTCAAGCTAGGAACTACATTAATCAAGGTGTGGGTGCAAAATGATAATCTGAGACCTTAACAAGGTACTTCTCGATTTGTGGTTCTCGTAAGAAAGAAGCAATATATATGATCATCAAAATGATATAAAAAATTTGAATAATAATATTTGAAAATTTTGCATGAATTATGCTTCCTCATGATGATTTTGTTAGTCTCTCTCTCTTTTTTAAGTAATAAAGCTAGAAGGACTAATTCCTCAAAAATACAACTCTCTGGGCATAAGTCAAAGAAATTGAGTGAACTAAAATGGAAACTCCAAACCCCGACTCCATTTCTCCTTCCATTGCTTAACACAGCTTGTTAAATAATCCGCTAACTTTCCAGTTTCCCTATAGATATGGACATACTCAAAAGTTTGATATGACTGAGCTGATGGTGTGCAGGACTTGCAAGAAGGGATGATGGTAATGTGATTGTTCATGTGAACAGGTTACCACTATTATTAAATCAGCCTCCAAGATTATTCTTGAATTTAGGAATTTTTGCAAAAGTTTTTTTATCCACACCATGCACCAAACAATTAAGTAAAAGGCACTAGAGTGATATTAGGTAGAGGAATTGCTAAAGCATCCCATATGATTTCTAATAACCATTCCTACTCCAACAGAATTTGGATGAACTGACCCATCAAAATTGATCTCCAAAAACCTCAGTTGAGGGGGCGCTCAAGACACAAATTTTGGATAGTCCACAATAACATGTGAAGAGGAACCCCAAAGAGAACAAGACCTATGTTCTGGAAGGCTTGAGTTGAGTGCATCAATTCAGTTACCTGATCAATAGCTTGTCGAGCCACCCATTTAGGATTGAAAAGCCTTTTTTGAAAGCAACATTTGCTCACCTTTACAATCTACCATAAGACAGAAGTGAAGATTATCTGCTCCTTCCTTGTTTATGCATCCATTGGCCTTTGGAGAAGGAGACCCCAAGTCAATTGCAGTGACTAAAACTGAGAGAACCTAGTATGTTGGAATTGTTGACAAACAAAGGAAAACCCCTCACAATAAAAGAAGAGATGATATGGTATTTTAGCCTCTACCCCACAACTTTCACAAGAAGGGATACAGATCGATGGGATTCGATAAGCAATGATGGATGAGGTCTGAATCCCATAAGCCAGAGCTTTCATAGAAAAAGGAGCATCCTTATAATTGACAGTTTAATTTCCAAATCTTTTTCAAGCTTTTTGATTGCATAACAGATAATATCTTTGATGGGAATTTTGGATTTATAACGGAGACTCCAGCACAGCACATCTTCCTGGTCTTCCCTATCAAGAGCAGTGTTTTCAATTTCTTCTACTATAATTAAGAGATGAGAAAAATCTGATAAAAAAGATTCTGATTCCAGACGCAAGAAGCCTAAGTCAACTTGCCCATCATGATATGGAAGAGAGCCTCGGTGTCGTAAAGTAAAGGCCTTAATTTGGTCAAGTGAAGTGAGAGAAAACCATGGCTGGGTTTCAATGTTTGATAGCATCTCTCTTTCCAATTGACCACACTAACTGTTTGAATAATGCATTCTTGGGGGGTTTCGACGTTAGTCATTTAAGCCAAATGCATGGTGTATAATTTTTCCTTTTTTCCTGTCCGGGCCACGTCAAATTCATTCATTCACTGATACTGCATGCTTCCTGAAATGGAAACGGTAGAAAAAAAATGGCTACAACGTTACCACATAGTAAAGGAATCATCTACGCTATATATCTTAAAAGATAGGCCGGCCAAGACTTCCTAAAAATTGATGTTATGTGATGTATAATTCCCTCTTTTTTTGGCTAAATAAACCATTAAAAACAACGTAGAATATTCAGTAATTAATGATGTGTTAGAAATCTTCACTTGGATTATATATATCAGCATTGAAAGGAGAAATGTGGCTCGGACTTGGGTATAAGACCCTAGGTCAAGACTCAAATTTCTCAGGTCAAACCCATGTTAAAAGTCTTGCTAAGAAGTGTTGTTTTTTTATCCCAAATCGCCCCAGGGAGAAATTCATACGCAAGCATGGCATATTTGATGCCATAGCTTGGTTTAGAATTAATAAGCCCAAGATTTTAGCACTAGGTCGAGCTTCAACCTATGAGCACTAGGTGTTGTAGCCTACCTTGATAATACCCTTAGAAAAGTGTGTGAAGATGATGATTGTAACAATTGAAGATTTCAACTTAAAAGGACCAGCTTGGAAAGTATCATTTGAGTTCTCAAGCTGGTATAAATAATCAAAATATTTACGATATATAATCAATATGCAACTTATAATATTCTATAGTTTAAATGGGTTGATACTATTTGTAATAATTTAGAATCTCATATAAAAAATCAATTAATAAATATTATTTAAATTTATTGGTTATATTTAAAATTTTTTTAATATAATTAATATAAGACTAAATACATACCAAAATGTATCATAATTGATCAGAAATGTTAAGAAGAAAACAAAGCACAATAGACCACTGTTATGTAAGCCTAGTTTGTTATTTATTAAACTATATCGCTCATCATTGGTCTAGAATTTGAAGTCTTATAGGTTGTGCGGTCCATCACACTTTTGAAGGGAAAGTTTAATTACGAGCTCGTCTACTGTATTGCACTAATTTTGTGATTGTGCGAGTTCCGTGATGTATGCGAGACGGTGTCGTCTAGCACTGCCCCGGCTTTGCAGAGTAACAGTTGTTGCCATAAAATTTCGATTTGAGTGCAACTCTCGTTAGAACTCGGACGGTGATCTTTCGTTTGGATAAATTTGTAAGATAGACCTTATACAAAAGACCCTTTGACGCAAGTCAGTAAAGATTACACCAAACAGTTATGAGAAAAGATTTTACAAAAGAGTCCCTCAGGAATGATTCTTCGAAAGGTGAAAACTCTAGTTAAGCTTCAATGGATCCTTAGGTAGTATTTGATAGAAAAAATATTATCCATAAATAAGTGTACGGGATAGAGTTTGTCCCTAGCTATCCCTATGGATATTCTTGGCTATCCCATTGATCATATCAAATGCAAAAAGGTAAATTCATAGGATAACTTTTTTTTACTCTTATTTGGAGGGATAACCAGCTATTCCTGCATTTTATAGGAAATAAATTGAGGGGTTTAACCATGGTTAACCATGGATTATCCCTTTGGTTAACTTTATTCCCAGCTATCCCTTATAGTTATGGCTTTTGGAATAAGAGGGGATATCCCTTCTTATCCCATATTTCAAACACTACCTTAGTGAAAGAGTGTGCATACCTTAAAAAGCTTTAGGATAGGATATTTATAGGCTATCTGAATATTGGCGAGTTATTCATCTGACTCCTCAAATCAAGTTAGTTACGAAGCCGAGATTCAAATCCTGTTTGTTGCGAGTATCCACGTCCAAAAAAACTTATTGAAGCTTTAAGATTAGATTATTTGGTTATTTATAGGTGATAGGCCATATTTGGTTTTATTTTCTTCTTGAAATGCTAGGGCTGATGTGACAAAAATTTCATCAAGTAATCAGAGATTTAAATTACTGTTGATCATGATCGGAGGGTCATATTTAGCTCCCAATTCTTATTCTTGGTAGGTTGTTCTTGGTGTTGCCGAGGTATGAGAATGGCTTGGTGCTGCTGAGGTTTAAAAATGGCTCAATTTTATCGAGGCTTGGCCATGCCGAGGTATGAAAATGGTCCAATCTTTACCGAGATATAGTAATCTATTTTTTTTGAAATGTAACATTTAGCATGTAAAAATTGAAAACGATCCTAACTTTTCTTATCAGATACATAAATATTAACGCAATAATAATTTTACTTCGCACCAATAATTATCACTCAATAAAGAGAGATATGATTGCAAGACTAGACTGAGCATCTCCGGTGCTGCTTTGAACCGGATAGGATTGGAGATTTGGAGCTGTAGCAGATGGCCCCTGCCGACATGATTACGTGGATCTAATAACCTTCCGCCTCAAAAAAATGCTGGGGAAATAAAAACCTTATGAGAAGCTTTGCTTAGGAAATTGATATAAAGAGTGAGAAAAAAATAAAAAAAAAAGAGATTAGATGGTGATAACCATAAGCCACCAAAATACTTTTCAGTTAGAAGCTCGCAAACTCATACAAATATTTTACGTACTAAAGGGCTTGTGTTTGCGCCATCTCCCAATAGGAGCCAATATTAAGGATTGCATGATTAATTACAAGAATCTTGATTATAGCTTGTAGTCAGACCAATTTATCAAAATCTCATATGAGCCAAAAGTGCCATATGAGTTTAAGCTTGAATTGTACTGCATCCAATAATTTAAACTTTTGAATCATGAATTGATAGGGTACATTAAACTAAGGCATCATCAGGAGTGAATGGAGTTAATTCATGATGAAAACGTTACAGATTTAGGTTTCGTCGTACTATTCTTTGAAATAGTAAAAAATAGTCTAATTATTTAATATATCTAACTAATTAAATTAGTTATTGTATTGATGTTATTTTAAAACATCAAAGTAGAATTTTCTTTTCTTGTATCCACTTTCATCTTTATTGAGATGCTATTCAAAAATAGCGATTAGCAATAAATTTGCAGATTTTAAACTCATCTTCACACCTTGACATGGAAGGAATTGTCTCATTACTAATCATTCTCATTCTTCTCATCACTCACTTTCATTCCGTCAGCCCCTGCCGACACCAGCGACATATATAACGCATTAGAATCGAATATCAATAATATATTTACATTTTTTTTATAAAAAAAAGAAATTAAACGACTGATACTTTTAATATTTTAAAATTTCAAAGAACGCTATGGGGCCGGGCAACTTTTACAGATGGATTTAGATGGATAAAAATGTCGAAGCCCTGCATCAACTGGATGGAGCTCCATTTAATAACTTAAATTTTTGAACCGCGAGTCTCGGATCCCCAACACACCTTGGTCCCTGAATTCTGCTGCCACCCACGTACCTCACTTTTCCACTCCGGTAATATGTTTGCTTCTTCATCACTTTTGTGTCTCCTACTTCGTCCTCTGTTATACTAAGAAGCAGCACCAGAATCAGCACCAATGTCAAATAATTTCACTCTCATTTTTTGAAGATCTACAAGATAAATAATCTAAGAGGACAGCATTGAGTTTCTGTGGGCTTAGATTCCTGTGCAGTAGAACATGGCTTCCACCAGAGGAGGACTGGTTGCTAACAGAGCAGGACTTCCAAGTTTTGTTTTTAGCTGATGATCAATTCAACAAAAGCCCTTTTAAAGCCCTCCTAACTTACGCCAAGAATAAATCTCAAGATTTGTCATGCAGAACAACCTTCTCCAACGAAGACTCTTTCTTTTTGCAGAAAAACTTGAACAATGATGCCATTTGAGTTTGGTTTAGCTGCATCATGTGATTAAAATATCATATAAAATAATCAAGAATCAATATAAAGTAATTAATTGCACAAGGAATGTACAGCAACTAAGAGTGATGCCACCCCACCCAAAAACAAACGGTGGAAAGGAAGAGTCCAAACAGGCATCTCCACTGGCGTAGACAGTAAAGCTGCAGCTGTGTGGACCGAGATCATCTGAACCATGGGGCACCACTAAAAAGCTTGTCCCCACATTGACGACCTTGGCTTTATCTCCTTGGCAAAACCCAAGGAAGGTCAACAAAACAGACCTGGGTGAAGCCAGCTAAGAAATGCTGAAACTGCCATTTACTTTTCATCATGTACCAATGCCCAATTTGAGCCCAGACTGGCCTCGCAAATGTCCCACAACTGATTCCCTTGGTAGATTTAAAAGTTCCACATTATATGTCTTTCATGATTTCTTTATTTGTTGGTCAATTTCTATTTCCTAATAGCTTCTTTTTTTTCTACCTTGGATAGATATGAAACAAGTAAGGGTATCAATGGATCTGGTTCCAGTCAGGATTAGGTATATCCCATACTCAAATCTAAAATATATTTGTTAGAGATACAAATCCAAACCCGAACTCAATTAAAACTGATTACCCGTATCCAATATTCAACCTAAAATTGGTCAATATCAAATCAACTTTCAGGTAGAAATCAGATATTTAACAAGTTATTTAGCTACATTTTTAGATTATCTTTTCAATTATTTAATACATCCATCATGCTGCATCAACATGAAAAAAATGTTGTAAGAAATTGAAAAAATATATATATCTAAAAGAAGGTATTATCTAGTTAACTATTATTTTTGTTAGAATAAATATCCATGCAATAAAAGGCATGAAAGATGCTATAACAATCAAGCTCTGTAAATGCTAAGACACAACAAATACATTACCAAGAAATCTACTATAAATAACATGGGAGAGGATTTGGTGGAACAAAATGGATACAATTTTGTCACTCTACTTGGTTTTCTTTTATAATTAAAAAGAAAAATTGATAGATATGCACATAGACATGTATGTATCTATGTATTAATATATTCTGTGTGTGTGTGTGGTGCATGCACGTGTGTGTGTGTGTGTGTGTGTGTGTGTGTGTATTAATCCAATTGGGTTTCAAGTTTTTGGGTATTGAACCATGTAAACCTTGAATAAATCCAATAAGTTTTGGAATCCAGAAACAAGCCAATAAGAATTATTTTCATACTTAAATCCTACTTTCAGGTTAATCTTGGATTACCTTAGCAGGTAATTGGCCACCATCAACACCTCTACAAACGGACATGCATAAGCAGAGCAGGTGAACTTTTGTCAGAACTCTAACCTTGAGCAAGCTGGGCTTGTTTCAAGCCTGGCTTGACCAACAAACAAGCCTAATAGAATCAGGATAGACAGCGCAAGTGGGCCTTGAAGGGCTATCTTATCTTGATAATTCTGAGGGCCCTCAAAGGATCTATTTGGCAGGGCATGCCTGACCTAGTGACAACCAATGGAATGACTCATGCTTGTGTCCAAGATATTATGGCTTGTCAAATCTTTTTTGCTAATTTAAGCCAAGTCATACCATGTTCCAAGTGGGGAACATACTAAGCCTAACATCAAAATAGGTTATAAATCTAGGATTCTCTTTGATGTGTTCATGGCAACCTCCCTATTGCCATTCAGACATCCATCCTGTCAATCTATTGAAGATTAACATTGTTAGCTTGGTTGATTCAGATTAGGAAGTTTCATTTTTACTATATCAAATATGTTCTCTGATTCAGTTTATTATGCTGGCACTCGAAGATTTGGGTCATTACTGTCAAGATCATAGAGCTTAAATTGATGCCCATGCACCATCATCTGCAGGAACGGAGTCTCTCAAATGCTAAATGTCTCAAGCACTATCATGTTTTAGATTGGCAAGTATACCACTGGATGACTTCACCTATCTTTACAGAGGTTTAAAGCAGGCAAAGATAGTACCAGGAAGACTTAACAATACCAAACAGAAGACTTAGCAATACCAAAGCAAAATATTAGCCCAGGAAAGGTAAAGGTTTCATGTAAGCTTTCTTCAAAGGAGAGCACCAATCTCTGTTAGTTATGCTGCCTGAAAAATTTAGAGGTGATCCACCAGCATAAGTTCTAAAGGTGAACAGAAGAGCCTCCAGGACTTTCATATCGAAAAGAAAATACTGATTCATGAAACGCGTGTTCGTTTGAATAATACCGTCATAAAACTGGCATATAAGGGAATTAAAGGCTAGCGATGTGCATCAAACGTTATAATGAGTCAAAAGGATTGCTTTGTCGTATGATAACAATCCGCGATTAAATTTTATACTCAAACAATGATAGAAACAAAGGCCTTAAAGGTGGTTCTTGCTGTGGTAAAAAATTCTTGCATCTAACCAATGGCCTTATATGATTTGTGTAGGAGAGCAATAGAGTAAGACAAACAGGGCATCCAATCTGCATATTATATAACATAAGTGCCTACAAAGTTTTACTGGGCTGCAAATACATCACTTGTCATTAAAGTATAACAATATAACAAATGGTTCCCTTAAACCTATGCTAAATGTTAGAGATTAAGCTCCTGAAATATTGGTAGTCAGAGACCTAGCTTTAACTTGTTTGTCTAGGTACAAGGGGATATGCTTGACTTCAACAACAGACCATACCAAAAGAACACCGTACATCACTAGTTTTAATAAGGTAATGTACTGCATAAAAGATGCCTTAAAGCTTCATTTATAGGGTATATGAATGTATGCATGCATTCATGCAGATAAGCATACATTTATAACCTGGTTTCCTGAATGGCTTGAAGAAATAAAATGTAAAAGTCTGTAACTTACGGTAAAGAATGAATAACAAAAGTTCCAACCCAATTGGAGCCTGACAAGTTGAGGGAACAGAAAGAAGGGGGCATGAGCTCCCTAGTCATGCCAGCATCCTCTCAGTTGAAAAAGTAAACAATAAAAATCATTAAACTTTAAACAAATAATGGTTTAATGAATGGCTTGAAGGAAAAAAAAAAAGTAAAAATCTGCAACACTGCAGGGAATGGATAACGAAAGTTCTAACCCTATTGAACAGAGATAAAGGGATAAACTCACTGGTGTGTTCTTTCTCACACAAGAGAATTAAGTGCTGATAAACTTCCAGATATCAGTAATCAGCTATGTTTTCTGAGCTCCTAATGATGCCAGCATTCTCCCAGTAGAAAAAGTAAATAATAAAGATTATCAAACTTTAAATATATCATAGTTTAAATTTTGTACCGATGAAACATGTCAAGAAAGGGATCTAGCAATGATGTACCAAGGTCAAAAGCAAAACTTATCATTTCTCCAATATAAAAAAAAAAAAAAAAGGAAGCCTTATCATAGGGACATCATGCAAACTACTGCAGGAACTAGAATCTTAACAGATGCATTAATGGATAAGCAAAGAACATACCTGCTCCATTCACATGTAGGCATCAATATATTGAGTAAAGGCAGAGTAAGCCAGCCGATGGCTAGATGTGACAATCTCTGTTGACTAACTACACTTCAGATTATGGAGAATGGCATGATGAGCATATACAAAACGTCCAACAACCTCAGAAATATCTGTAGCAGTTGAGTAAACAAAATGATAATTACCTAGATGCAAGCCTGTAGCAATTTTACACCACAGATATTTGGATTTGGACAACCATGATAAATTAAAATTACAAAAATGCAAGAGTCTACCTGTTCAGAAGTTATAAAGAAATGGCTGCTATCTAGACTAGCCAGCTCTAGCACTGTACATAACCTTATCCAAACTTTATATATTCGGATTTGGACAACCATGATAAATTAAAATAAAAAACGCAAGAGAGTACCCGTTCAGAAGCTCAAAAGAAATGGCTGCTATCTGGACTAGTCAGCTCTAGAATTGCACATAATCTTATCCAAATTTGTATGTAAGAGAGTTTAGTCACAAAAAAAAAAAAAGTTATAGAAGAAGGGCTGTAAATATAACTGACATTACTTTAGCAAAATAACAGGAAAGTGGGCTAGCATATAAAATGTGCAGGCCTGCTAGGAAATCATTACTAGAAATACTTGAGCAGGCTGAAGATTGTCAATGTTTCCAATATGATAAGGGATGAGGCCTCGAGGCAAAAGTGAACTTCAGTAATCATAAACCAGGATGTAACTTTGCATCTAATTAATTGGGAATCACTAATAAAGAACTGCCAAAACTAGCTGTGAGCCAGACATCTGCCTTGAAAAAGTAAGCAATGATGGCTCAGGTCCAATGTAGCATCTGTTAAACCAGAATAAAGCTTCTAAAATTCTTGCATCAACTGTTCTTCTTTACTCTGTTAAACCTTGATTATGGAATGTTTCACATTCTGTTCTGACAGATACAAAGGACACTATTTGGAATTGAATCCCATATACTAATTCTTAGCACACTATCCAAAATGAAATTGTAATTCAGAGAAGAAACTCAACCAAATCAATTGATAAAAAACATCAGATAGCTGAGATTTAGACCCACTCACAGCACTAACAATTAAGAGTCCACCAGATACAGCCAATTTGGCAAGCCTACCATGTTCACTGTTATATACCTGATAAAGAAACAGAGCTCGGGTTGCAGAACCAAATGCATTTCCTTTTAGAAGGAAGTGAAGAAAGCTGTGCTTGACCTATCATTGCTAAAAAATATGCCATCTAAGCCATAGACCTGAATTAAGATAGTGTTAGCCAAAAAATAGCCCTTAAACTTGTACCAAAATGAGACCAAGGGGGGAAAAGCATGCCTCAGCACAAAGCCAATCAAAAATCCAAATGTATATTTCATTAAACTCTGTGATCCTTCAAGTTATTAATACAATCGTTTCAATGCCCTTTTATACTATCTCCTATACCAAAGGACATCTTTCCATTTACAATGTTAAATATGGAATTATGCTGCCTCCTTCAAGCCATTCAGATACACCCTACACTGAATCACTGTCTTTCCAACCCGAAACCCTGGAACCACAGTAAATCCGACCTTTGGCCGTGACATCTTCCCATGGTCCGAGCCCATTGTGACTGTCCTTCGGGCAATGCTCTCCATGTAAACCATCGAGAACTCAGTCCCCCTTGCCACCAGAAAGATTTCCACCACTGGATCATACGCCCACGCCAACTTGTGGAGGGTCCACATCGAGCTGGCCATGTTTACAAACGGCTCATAGAGAGGGCTTGAGGACCGCAACAAGCCCACATGGATTCCCCATGGTATGAATTCCCAGAAAAAGTGGACTCCAAGCCTGGATGAATGAGTTGCTGATACTTCTTCTCACAGAACTTAGCAAAATCGCAATTTGGGCTTCCGCTTATCAGCTCCAATGGATCGACGGTTGAATGCTCGATGAATTGAGTAAGAGAAATCATTCTCCGAGTATTTACATCAGTCTCATCCGACCCAATTCCTCCACTACCTTCGAAACCGAAGCTATCGGAATCGAATCCTCCAAACATCCCCAAACAAATATAGGACAGAATAGCATACCGGCAATGCCCCGGCTTGGCATAATCCATATTTGGGTAGATCGAGTTGGCCGCCAAATTCAAATCCCACCCGGATCTCTTCATCAAATCGACCAAGCACCGGGCGAATCGGTGCGCGACCTGGCAAGTGTCCTTAAGCACCGAATCGAAGACGCCAATGGACAGCAAGGCCTCGACTTTACCATCCGGCGGAGCGCAGGCCCTGTCGAGCCGCCTCGCCAGCTTCGAATTGGCCGTCTCGATGTCCCCGAGCCTCTGCTTCAGGGCGGCCGCCTCGGCATCCTTCCGGTCGATCTCGGATTGGAGCCGGTTGACGATGGCATCGAAGGTGCGGAGGAGGTTCTGGTTCTCCTGCACCTGGGCCTGCAAATGGGACGTGAGGGGGAGAACCGGGCGAGCGCTAGGGTTTTGGAAGTAGGAGTTCTTCAAGTCCGAGAGGCGGCGGAGGTGGGAGACGGCAGCGCGGTCAGCGGAGCGGACAGCGTCGGGGAGGAGGGGGGAGTGGGCAGTCTGGAGGTGGAGGTAGGCGGCCTGGAAGGAGGAGAGAGTAGCCAAGAGGGCAGGAATTAGGGTTTCGGGCTCGGGCTTCGGGGGTTGAGGGAGGGGATCGGGCTTGAGGACGACGACGCGCTGGCCGGTGATGATCTCTTCGGGGGCGGGGTCGAGATCGACGGCGGCGGAGATGCTCTCCCTCTCCTCCTCCTCCTCCTCCTCAGCAAAGAACTCGATGGTTTTGGCCTTGACGGCTAGTGCGAATTTCTGAAGCATTTTGGGGAAGGGAGTGGGGTCCGAGTCCGGCCAAAGGGTCAGAGAAAGGGCATCGGAATTGGAAGGACGAGTTCGAGAGGGAGGAGGGGTGTGTTTTTTTTTTTTCTCTCTCTCTTTTTCTTCTCTTTTGCTCGTTTCTTTCTCTCTCTTTGGCTTGGGAGTTTCGCCTTTGTTTGAGAGCGTGTAGGAAGGAGCGGAGGGCCGAGGAGAGAAGAAGGGACGTTGGTTGTTGGTGCGAGGGAGGGGGAAGGGGTTAAGTAGTATAAGGAAGAGTGCCAAGCGAGAATTCTCTGTCTGCTGAGGTGTGGATGGGGGATGGCTTCTTTCCTTTTTCCCTTTTGTGAATCTTCTTCACAGCTTTTTCTATTTATTTCTTAATGTCACGCTACACTGAATGGGATTATAATCTTATTACTAGTGATAATGGAGAACAAAGCCGCCGTATTTTGCATTAAATAACGTGTGATAATCTTTTAGTTAAACTACTGTCCTTTCTCTTTTGATAGAAGCATTCATTAACTAGTTCTGTGAGATCGTGGAAATAGATTAGTGAATGAATGAGTGATGAGGCGGGCCAAAGGCAACGACTCGCTGGGCTGGAGTGGGATGGGGCATGACTCGAAGGCCAGGCATTGAACCTTTTTCACGAGGAAGAAGAGTTCTCGCCTCGCTTGCCTTGCCCTCCTCGGCGTGTTAATGATTGGTTTGGTCCCTATAGTCGATAATTAATTCCCGTGGTCACGGGCGGAGAGCCCGGAATATTTGTTGCGAGCACCAAAAAAAAGAATGGTGGTTGGTCGCAGGGAGTAGTACTAGTAGATGATGGCTCTCATTTGGATTCTTAGGATAAACCTTTTGGGTCAATCTCTCACAAATTATGGCTGATCTTGACCTGAAGGTTGAAATTAATTGGCTACAGCCTCAATTTTGTTGTGAGTTGGGCGTATTCCATTTGGAAGAAGGTGAGTTGGCTGCTTGCATCCAACAACTTGATTCCCAAGTTGTATTTAGGCTATGGCTAAGAGAGTTTTACTCAATTGCACTTAACTAATTTTTCTCTTTTTTAAAATTAAAAAAAAAAGAGAGAGAGAGCCATGGACAGAGCCCTTAGCCTGGCCTGCTCGGACCAAATAGCTGATGTGGCTTAAAATGTTATTTGAATTATATATATGTATATGGTCGAGCCATATATACGACAATCTCCTGTCACTAAAATAAACATAAAGATGCTTTGTCAGAAACACGCAGCTGTACTGTATCTATTAAATAAAAGGTCAAATATAATAAATACTGTGACTTAATTATTTCAACTACTAGAATTCTTTTTGTTGTAGTTCCATACTAGAGGAAATCTTATGACAGCTCATCTCTCTCCACTTAAACCCTGCTTGGCATTATTTTGGAAGACCAAAAAATATTTTTCAAAGAACTATAAGAAATTTTAGATGCTTTTAATGTGTTTGATAATTTTTTTTTAAAGAACCTCTTAGATTTTTTAAAAGGAAAAAAAAAAGTTACTTGAAAAGCTCTCATCTGGTACTTTCGCATAAAAGATGTGCTTGATACGTGCTAGCAAGCAAGCAAGTTACGGTATTATTAAAATATTAAAGTTAGTACAACTATAATATAAAATTACATCATTATATTATAATAATGAGAGATATTATTATAATATTGCATAATAATAATAATTTTTATTAGATTATAATGACATTATTATGATCTAATGATATTAAATTGTATTTATATAATACATATAAAATTATTATCTATTATCCTGTTTAACTTAAAATATCAAAATAAAAAATTTATAAATTAAGAATGTTTTATAATAATTATTTTTGATTTGAACAATTAGGCATTTGAAAATATATGTAATATTTTTTTAACTAATTCTTATTGTCAAAAGTAATTTTTCACTTTAATTATTAGATACATATTAAAATTATATCACACTTTAAAATTATAGTTATCAAATATAGAATAGCTTTTTTATGAGCGTTGTTAGTGAAACTTTTCTGTTCAAAGCTTTATGAATAAATGCCTTGCTATCTATTAAAAAAATAGGGCTTTCCAGATATACCAGATTAGAGAAGAGATCGTATCTTTCTAGAAATTCTATCAGGGATCTGATGCAAATGTATAGGCCACAGCCTCATTATACGTTGGATGTTGCATGGATCTAGAAGCTTTCCATCCATTCTAAGATACAGCTCTTTATCTGAAAGCTTGTATAAATTATCTTCCTACCTGCTCTATGCTCTCAGAAGGGGACTATCCATCCAGGCTACTTGTCCACTTTGCGGGCAGAATATGGACACTACTAATCATGCAATCTTTAACTGCCCTATAGCAGATTATGGTATATCACCTTAGGGAGCATGGTACTACCTCGTAGGGGACTATTTTTCTGTGCGACATTCGGAGGGGTATCCAGCAGTAGAACTCAATTGGGCTACACAGCCTATCAAATCTAGTTACCGTTGAATCTACTTATTTTTACTGATGATATTGTATTCCCCCACAAGATAGTGAGGAAAACCATATCTTTATTTGTGGAATACACTTCATCATGCTGCTCCTAATTCTGACAGCTCTGGCCACTAGGGTTCCTCTGCTGCCTCGGCAACAATCCGGCATCTAACTTTCATCTCTTGGGAGCTCTTCCTTCAGGGTTTGTCAAAATTAACTTTGACGGAAGTGATGTTAGCGACAGATGGCTTCGGCCACCTAGATTCCTCTGTTCCTCTAGCTGAGCTTTATGTAACTTGGGTTGGTATTAACTACGCTACTCGGATCCTTCATGCTCACTGCCTCTTCGTTGAGGGAGACTCTGTTACTGTCATCCGATGGCTTCGATTGCCATGATCAAGATCTTATTAATCATCTACTCCATGATATTTGGTCTACCCTCCGAAAGATTCACAAAGTCCAGATCCGTCATATCTACAGGGAAACCAACTTTACAGCTGACTGAGTGGCGGCCTCTATGGCCTATTATTCTGAGTTTTGAATTTGATAGCAAGGAGACCGCTGCCCTATTGAACTAAATAAATATTTTTTTTCTGATCTATCGAGATTGATGCATACTAGATTGATGTGATCGTTCGTCTGTACAAAAAAAAAAAAAAAGGCCTTAGATTTTTTATTTTTTTTTGATCTAACAAAAATCCAATCTAGATTAGCAAAAATTTATTTGTACAATTCTCTTTCTCCTGATTCAAGACTAAGTCAAAATTAGGATCTAATCAATCATGCTTTGGTATGGGTGCAATTAAGTTGAATCAGTTAAATTGGTCCAACATTTGCTAATTTGAATGCAAGCTATTTATTAAACAAGTTAAAAATCTAAATCAAACCTAACATTTTTCTTAAATACGTAATCCAATCGGCCAATATAACTCTTTTAATAAGGAGGTCTAATCAGGTTAAACAATTTGTGAACATGTTAAACAAGTGTTAAACAAATTTAACAGTAATTAAATGAGTTAAATGGTTTAGAACTTTAAACCCATTCCGACGCACTTGTTCCAAACCCAACCCGGTTGAAGTGAGTTAATCACAAGCTGTGTTGACAGTTATTCCTCTAATTTTAGAGCTTAAACTCTTATGCGCTTCAAATGGATGAAATCCTGGGCATCAAATCCCAGCTCAAGGAGGGAAATCTGTCAGACCTGCCACAGACCAAGATATTGAGACAGCATGTTCTGCATTTTAGAGGGCAAGGCGTCGAAGCCAGATGGTCTTGGCTCATTGAGCTGCGAAGCATGGTGAGACACAGGTAAAACACAAGCACAAAAACCCTGTGATACCAGAAAGATAAAGAAGACTAAAGTATCATTAAAATTTTATCGACCAAATCAAAAAGTCAAAGATAGAACAACATAAATAAATAAATAAATAAATTTGGTTTGTTGGTGATTTATTGCAGGCCACATATTCTACCCTTCTTAACCTTGAAATAAAGTAGCCTGTGCCCATCTACACCTGCTGGACGTGAAGAATCTTCTGCAAGTAGTTAAGGCAACCTCAGGATGTCATATTAATTGCTCAGAAGGCACCTTATGGCTTGGGTAAAGATATCATGCTAGTGGACCAAATGGGACATTAGTTTGCTTATGGTTCTGGTTTTCTGGGCCTCATGGTTTCTGGTCCAAGAAAAGCTAACCAGGTCCTAATCCGGTAAAGACTCCCTCGTAAGCCACTGTAGCTTTGTTAACATCGAGGGGGGGCCATCAACTGTTCCTCTGTTGCCTTTGTAGTAGTCTCTTATATCATTTCCTAGCTTACCCATACGAAAGTTAACAGCAATCCCTTCCATCATAATACTAACGATTCTTTGTGATTGTTTTTGCCATACAAGCAATGTGCAAGCAAGGTATATTCACCTATCTTAACATCGGAATCCATTTAACTTTTCAGAGACAAAGGCGAGAAGCTATTCTTAGAAAACCGACACAATCTAAAGCAAGGGCCAGAGGGGGGGTTCATAGACGTTGCTTCTTTTATATCGATTCTCCTTGCTTTCCGAGTAGGTTCTCTTGTCAGTGACGGCTAACAGCAAGATGATAGCCAAGGATGATGCCCATGGTAGCTTGATGATATTAATTGAAAAAGAAAAAGGGAAGCACGAAAAGAGAAGGACCGAAAGCGCCTTGTACACCAAAAATAAGACCAAGTATGCATACCTTTCTTGGAATCACAGGCTGGAATCATATAATTTGTTCAGCGAATTAACAGTGGGGGGACACACAGTGGCCTGTATTGATGATTATTTGTTGCAGCTTCAGCCGTGGCACTATTTCTTCCTCTGTTTAAACTGGGCAGCAACAAGGCTTCCAATCCCCGGTCCTAGGTAAAGTGGCACATTGGCCATGCGTGGGACCGCTCCTAATTAATGATCGCGTCTCCCAGTGGACTTTGCACTCCAGGCACAGCTGCGCCTGAACGGACGAGCGGATATTAGATTTTTGATGCAGCAATTACGTCAGTATAGCGTTTATGGCACACCCACCACTGATGTGGATTGTCCCAGCATTCTTACAGTGGCCATGGTCTACAGAAATGGCGAAGAGCCCCCCCCCCCCCCCCCCTCCCTCCTTTGGCATACCCTTGCGTCCAATGCCTACCATTCTAGAGGGAGGGGGGTTTGTCATGTACTAGTGCACAAGAAAAGGAATTTTGAAAGCATCTTCGCAATTTTAGTGGAGACTTATATGACCGTGCCACCGTGAAACAATCTTCAATAGCTTTGTTATGAAATCATAGGGTGCAACAATACAAGTTGATGAAGTAACTCCTAAATCTACTTTCTCCCATTCGTCCATCGTCATCGTTTGATGTACCAATTTAGAAATTTAACAGAAATTAAAGATTTGCATGAACTCTTGCAAGATAATTAATTACTGTGGTGTCACCTACTCATTCTATGGTGTCGTATAAAAGGTACATGCCTTTGAAAAAGTTGAAAGTTTATCTTTTGCTATCCTTTCATACATAATAAGCTTCATGTTAAAAAAGTTTTTAAATAAAAAAAAAAAAAGGGAGAACGCCCGCGAGCAACGCTCGCGGACGTTCCTTCTTTGACGCGGACGTTCCTTCTTTAACGCAACGTTCCGTTGGAACGTTGAGTGGACGTTGGAAGGCCAACGTTTCAGAAACGGCCCAAATAATTTAATTTGTAAGTCGTTTTTGATGTAATTTAAGGCTAATGGCCTTTATGACCATTATGGACCGAGCCGTTAGAGTTTTTATGGGCCGAGCCTATAAATAGGCTTAGGAATTCATATTCAATAATAATTTGGAATAGCCTATGATTTATTTTATCTCATTTTGTTTTTATATATTTTATTGATCTTTTGGGCATCTGAAGGAAATCGTTGGGTTTACACCTCCACACGATCATGCTCGTAGTAGGAGGATCGGGTCGAGCCGGGTCGTTGTACCTTGGGGACAGATCGCCAACAACCTGCATGAAGGGGCGAAATCTGATCCTTAGGGCAGTGTCTAATACGTCTCGATCAGTTTGATTCTTTTTATTTTTGATTTTAATTTAAATTTCGAGTATAACTTTTCTGATTATTCTCTAGCATTTTTCTAATAAATAAATTTTACAAAAGAAAAAAACAAATTTTTTCTAACACTTCATACGATTATATCTTAACTAAGAAAGGAAGAATGAAGCATAACCAATGGTTGTATACTCAATTTATTTATTTACCTAATTGATAAAATGGAGGAGGAGAAGGGTGTGGGTTAGAAGAAAGAAAAGCTGAGATCAGCTAATTATAACATCTATGTGGCACATTTGATATCGAAGAAATTTAAGAATTTTTAAAAAGAAGAAATAATTCCTATCAACGGTCCTTCACAAATCTATGGCTACATTCGTTTGCTAGGGTAACCATACTGCCACCAGAGAGCCACTCGCCATATTTTAGAGGCTAGATCGAATACTGATGAGGTGCGACCTAGTGGTATCACCAGGCCTAGGCCAGACCAAATAACGAGCTGTTGATGTACAAATTCAGGTGAGGCAATCTTGCACGCCTTATTTGTACCAAGCACGCACACAAGCTTGTCCACCTCTTCCAACCATTGGATTATTGAGACTACTTACCCACGCACCATATTGTTTAGGATCATAACTTGCTTCACGTGTACTCCACCACCTTACCCATGCAAAGCTTTGAAGTTGATTATTTCAGGGCAATTATAGGCGCATTGTTACCATCCGGCAAGAGCATTCAAGTTATGTTAATAAGCCCTTCTCAAGTCTTGTTACCTTGCCAACAATTATGTGAGTCACACAAGCAGAGCTGAAGAAAATTGGAGAAGTTTCTTAAACCTTCATAGCTTAAAATTTGATGCACAAAGGCCTGTGTGTTGGAAAAGATTAGTGTTTTTTTGGCTATTATAGTTGGGAAGGATAGGACGAAAACAATAGAATGAACTCCAGCAGCTAACATGGGATGCCTGTCACCTACGTAGAGTCTCTTGCTACATCTCCAAACTTTCAGAACCTAAGCCCTCCATTAGATAACTCAAAAATCAATTATTATAAAGTCCCAAAAATAAATTGGCTTGCAAAAGAAAGTTTACATTGAAGGTGATACGTACAGTAATTATGTTGATCAAGTCTCATTCCATTTTAAATGAGATCAAACGATCGGCATATCCAGATTTCTAATGAGCTAGTGACAATTTCATTATATAAGATACATCTGTCTTGTACTTAACTATTATTAATATTTCATGTAATTAATTAAACCTATGTTTGTTTTGTTTCTCTACGAATTATCACTTCTTTACTTGCTTTAAATTCATGTTATAATATTGTCATTAATCTATGAAAAGATAAATCAAACAGTACTTGCATTCCAATCATTCGTGTAAAATCTTCAGTGGCAAACTTTTATTTTCAAAGTCAGATAGCAGTAGTAAGCTAGGGAAAGTAACTTACCACTTTGCTCAAAGTGAGAACGGATGGTGATAGATCTGGTCGCGACTCTAACAGGTAACCGCTCCACCTAACATCACTGTACTTGCTCAAGTGGCAAATTATTGTGAAAAGATCTCCTCATCACGAGTCACCGCTACTACTATGTAACGCGAAAGGCAAAAGTTCAATTAACTTTCAAAAGTCCCCCCTAATGGTCAATAATTGACCGCACGGACGTAACACAGTCGTTCACGGGCTGGCTGAAAGCCCAAGAAAACATTTTGCTTTGAGAACGTTTAATGAGCTGCCGCTTGCTCTCGTCCTTCCCATGTGGCCTGGGTGAAGACAGAAGACGGAAAGCTTTTTAATCTCCTCCCGTTTACTTTACTGATGAGTGAGATGTAAGCACGAAACACCGCGCACTGACAACAACCCATCAAAAATTATATAAAATAGAATATTCATACAATTCTCACACAACCCGCGGTGCACTCCACTGGTGTTTAGACTTTAGAATTGTTCTCCAACCAGCAGAGGTTGTAGCTAGGAGTTTCCTGTAGCTAGTGTTGCAGAGGATTTGCACTCAAAACGGTCGTTGAATTTTGGATAGATAATAAAAATCCTACCTTGTACTTTATAATGATGCTTAATTAATTATAAAGCTAGGAACAACGTGCCCACACAAGGCAGCATGGCAAAGGCAATGAAACGTCTCGGTGGAAGACACCGCATTGGTCTTTCAAGTTTTCTGTAGTCATCACCTTCTCTGTGGAAAGAGTCTATAGACTTCGCAGTTAAGTGATCATTAGAACCCTTCAAGCTCTAGAAGCTAAAATCGCCAAGCAAGAATAAACCGTTTCTCCGTCGCTTGTTTAAGGCTTGCATGGCGTGGCTTAAGAACCGACAAAATGGACAGTATTCTCAAAATTCAGATAGCATGATATCTAGTTTAAACTTGTCCCTACTTCCTGGGCTTGAGTTGGTGGATTGCCAATTCCATGCAGTTGTCTACGTTATCCAACATATAGGCATGCCGATCGATTTTAATAAATGAAGAAAATAAAGCATACTCTATGCCATCTCTGGACAAGTGGATCTTACCGGTCAATGGTTGTCTGATTTTGATACTGGCAAGGATCGGACTGTATTGAAAAAGTGCTCATCCCCCAGGAGTACAGCAAATAGTTTCTGAAACAAAAATTACCAAAGGCCATTGCGATTATTAATATAAAGAAATGATCTTTTTAGCTTTCTAGTTATGAGATCCTTACAAGGAAAATCTTAAAGCAATCTCTAAATTGTATATTTATGCTCAAGAAGAGCTTTAATAGGAGTAGAGATATATAGTTCAATGGCTTAAAAAAGAGGATAAAAACTTCACTTTCTTCTAAGCAAAGAAAAAACAAACTTTATCCTCTCTTTACCTTAGGATGACATAGATCGGACCAATCCTTTCAAAATTGCATCCACTTTCCATACTTTCTACAAGAAACTCTTTGAAATGGTCTCCAAACTAGTCTTTGAGTTGAACAGACATGGATTCTTTAATCTTTCTTCATTGTGCAACTTTTTCTCCCTCGAAGAGAGTAAAGTTGCAGTTTTCACCCTTAGAGAGGAACAAAAGCATCAGAGCCTGATGGATTTTTATGTCTTTTTTCAAAGACATTTGACAGCTTTTTTAATAGATCCCCAATCTTTATAGACCAAACTATGCTTATATGGCTTATGTGTCTAAAAGGTATGGTTTGCTCTCAATAAGAGATTTCAGACCTATAGATCTCCTCAACTATCTTCAAAACATGCTTTCTAAAGTTCTTGCATCATGACTTGTGACCTTCTTTCCTACCTTAATTGAAGATTAGCAATAGACTTTTATTAAAGACAAATCAATTATGGAGAAACTTTTATTAACTCGTGAAATTCTAGCTCTCTATAGAAACCTAAGCAAAGAGAATGGTTTGTAAAATTGGTTTTTAAAAAGCTTTTGGTAATATATAATAGGACTTTCTTTAAGCTTTTGATAATGTAAAATAGGACTTTCTTTCGTCCTTTCTAAGAGCTAGAGACTTATCCAAAAAAAAAAAAGTGGATTGAATGGATATGGTATCTTGTTTCCTCTTTTAATTTCCTCTCTGATTAATAGCTCTCTAAGTAAATGGATTAGATGTAGGAAGAGCCTTAGACAAAGGGGCGCGCTTTTCCCTTCTCTTTTAATACTAAATATAGATGTTTTGTCTACACTCTGAAATAGGCTTGAGCTAATGGCCTCATTTTACTAATAATACTCTTTTATTATGTACCACTAAGAAATCTTCTTTGATGGTACTAAAAGCCCTTATTTTGGGATTTAAAGGTGCATCTGCCCTTAGGTAGTATTTGAAATAGGGGATAAGAGGGGATATCCCCTCTTATTCCCAAAAACCATAACTATAAGGGATAGCTGGGAATAAAGTTGACCAAAGGGATATCCCATAGTTAACCATGGGATATCCCCTCAATTTATTCCCTAAAAAATGCAGGAATAGCTGGTTATCCCTCCAAATAAAGAGTAAAAAAAAGTTATCCTATGAATTTACCTTTTTGCATTTGATATGATCAATGGGATAGCCAAAGGATATCCCTAGGGATAGTCAGGGAACAAACTCTATCCCGTACACTTATCCATGGATAATATTTTTTCTATCAAACACTACCTTAAAGTTAAACTTTCCTAAAAGCTTTGTTATTGGCTATACTAGAAGTAATGCAAAGGAGGAGAGGTTTGCTTCCATCTTGAATTATAAAAGAGGATCTTCCCCTTTTACCTACTTTGGTCTTCTACTAAATAATCTCAAAGTTTAAAACAAGCAAGGTTTCCTCTTATTGAGAGAATTTAATATCGGGCCATCTTATGAAAAGAAAAATTTCTATCTATTGATGAAAGGCTTACTCTTATAATGTTATACTTTCTGTTGTACTTTTGTACATTATATTGATGTTTAAATTACTTAAATGGATATGTGCCAGAATAGACCAGTTAAAGAGAGACTTTCAGCAGAAACCACTTTTTCCTAACCCTCTGGCGCTGTTTGCTTAGGGTGCTTTAAGATTAGTGCTTCCGGGTGGTTCTTGCCTGATCTCCGGCGTGTCCGGCTATCTTCCAGCGGCCCATCCTCACAGGTTGGTCGTCTTCCTGAGTTCCTTCCCTCCAATGGCTTCGATTAGGGAGGATGCTGTTCCGAAGGCGCGGGGCAGGGGCTAGGCAGCTGGCTTTGTTTGGGTTTCGTCCTCTCCGTCGCCGGCCGAGGTGACTGAGCTGGAAGGCCGATTTCCAGAGGTGGTGCGAATTCCTTCTGCCACACTGGAGGAGTCTAGTGTCTGCTGGAGGAGGAAGGCCATCTTGGCCCATACATTCCAGCGATGGGTGCCACCGGAAGCATTCATCAGAGAATTCCAGCGAGCGGGCGTTTCTGGGGACATTCAATCGCTAAGCCTTGCTCACCGTTGCCACATCTTCCAATTTGAGGAACCTAATTCGAAGGATTTAGTGATCGGCCGTCCATGGGTGGTTAACGGGCAGCCGATTGCCATTGAAGATTGGCGGCCGGAGTTTGTTCCGGCTGCTGATGCTGTGTCCACTACCCTCCTCTGGGTGCGGCTGCTCTCTCCCGGTTGAATTTTGGAAGGATGAAGTATTGATGGACATTCTAGCGCCGATGGGTGAGTTCGTCTTCACTGACTCTACCACTCGGCTGCTTTCCAGGGGGGTTTCGCCAGAGCCTGCGTTCGTGTGGATCTCCGGCATCCTCTCCGGCCGGGGGTCCAAATTCAGGGATTGGGAGCTCCCTTTTGGCAGCCGTTCCAATTCGAACATGTGGATGGTATTTGCCCATACTGTGGTTCGATCCATCTCTCTAGGCCCTGCAACCTGTCTTCCTCGACCCCAGCGGCTGAGCAGTCTTTAGCTGGGGTTCCTTTTGGGCCGTGGATGTCGGCGATCCGCCGTCGCCGTCCGACGGGCATGGTGCAGAGGAATCCTTCGGTGAATTCTGGATTCTCCCATGCTGCTCCTGAGTCTTCCTCTCCTGGTTCGTCAAAGCTGGATTCAGTGGCCGACGGCTGGTTAATCCCTGCCAGGGTGGCTCGCCGAAGTTCGTCTAAGGCTGGCAAGTCTCTCGCCAGGGTGGTGGTGGCTCCTGGTCTTGCCCTGGCCAATTTGGAGATGGAGACTATGCAAGCTGTGGATGGTTCCAAAGCTACCAGGGGCATGTCGATTGAGCAAGACTGTGCTGGTTTTAACAGTCTTAAGGAGGCCGAGAAGAATGTTCATACTAGTGATCCTGATCTTCAGCTCTCAGTGATCCACAATTTCAAGTCTAATAATCCCTTTGCCCTGCTGAATGCAGGTAATTGGGATGGTATGCCCTCAGCTCGGACTGATGTCAATCCGAGTCCTTCGAAGCGTGCCAGGCCTGCGGAGTCCCACCCTCAGCGGACGTCCTTCAAAAGTGATAAATGGAAAGGTAAAGGCACTACTTTGCTATCTAATGGATCTAAGAAAAAATTTAATCAAACTGCTAGTTTGAACCTTGGTCGATGTCCTATTTCTACTGGTAGTAGGTCTGAGAAGGCTCCCTCTGGTCAGGAGTCTGGTGGTATTGTGAAGGTGGCCCAGTTGTCTAAGGATGGGATTCCTAACCATGATGCGGTCCTATCTCGCCTCAAATCGGCAATCCAGGGCCAGTCGAAGGATTCCGATGTCTCGGATGCTGGATATCAGGCTGTTGTAGATGCATCTGAGGCAGCTGCCCAACGGGATGATAATCCTAGGAGGGACTATAATATGCAGCTGATTTTGGATGGTTCCCTGCCATCGGGGTGCCTTTCTGATTCGGTAATGGAGGAAGACCAGGTTGGTCAATACCCTACCCCCAATTGTAAATGAAAATCCTTATATGGAATGTCAGAGGAGCTCGAAAATCATCTTTTCGATCCTCTTTTGGTAGACTTCTGCAGATTCATAATTTTGATATTTATATTTTAACGAAACCTGATTATCGGGTGACAGTTTGGTCCGTTTTCGGAGACAGGTTGCTAGCACTTGGTCTTCTTATGCTGTGGAGTCCGAGGGTCTTTCTGGTGGGATTGTTACCTTCTGGCGTCACTCCACGGTATATGTTAATGCCTTTCATCAGTGTAATCAACAGATCGCTCTTTTTGTCTCGGAAGGGTCTGCTGATCCCTGGCTTCTCTCGGGGATTTATGCCAGCACTGACTTCAGGGAAAGGCATGTTCTTTGGGCTGAGATTCTCTCCCTCCTCAATCAGGGTATTCGTCCGTTGTGGCTGGTGACTTTAATTGTATTGTTGCTGCTAATGAAAAGAGAGGCGATAGACGGGTCACTGATTCAACGGATATCTCTGAGTTTAGATCGTTTATTTCTTCAGCTGGTCTATTGGATCTGGGGTTCTCTGGAGCCCAAGTCACCTGGTGTAATAATCGCCAGGGTTCAGCTCATGTTTGGGAAAGGTTGGATAGAGCCTTGGCTAATGCTCAGCGGACTCAAATGTTTCCCTCTGCCTCTGTCACTTATTTGTCCAGTATTGCGTCCGATCACTGTCCCATTTTGATTTCCACCGATCCTGCTCTTCATCATTGGCGACAATTTAGATTTGAGCAATTCTGGACGTCCTACCCTTCGGCTCATGCTATTATTTCTCAGGTCTGGCATTTACTTGTGAGAGGCAATGCTATTTACCGTCTCTCTAGACACTTGGAGTTGGTTAGGCGTTGGCTGACTAATTGGAGCAGAATAGAGGTTGGCAATTTAATTAGGCAGATTGAACATGTTGAAGCTGACATTTCTCTTATTCAAGATCGGGAGGACCGAGATGGATCAGATCTTGATCTTTCTTCTCTTCAATCCAAGCTTGCTCTTCACCACTCCCTTCTGCTGCAACAGGAGATTTATTGGAGGCAGCGATCCAGGGTTCAGTGGATCCGGAAAGGAGACCGTAATACCAGATTCTTCCATCAAGCCACTTTAAAGCATCGGGCAGCTAATAGAATCAGGAGATTAGTTGATGAGGAGGGCAATCTCCAGGATGACCCTGTCATTATCATGATCAATTACTTCCGTTTTTTCAGTCCAGATGGACGGAGTCATCAGGTGTTGGGGCTCCTATGTTCCGGGTTCCTCCTTCTAAGAAGGTCTCTGAGCACCAAAATGTCCTTTTGACCAGACCAATCATGGTGGAGGAGATCCGTCTGGCTCTATGGGACCTTGGGCCTACCAAGGCGCCTGGCCCTGATGGCTTTCCGCCATTATTCTTTCGTCATTATTGGGACATTGTTGGTCAGGAGGTCACTCAAGCTATTCAAAGTGCTTTTCTCTCCAAGTCTATCCCTACTGATTGAAATCACACTCTTGTCACTCTGGTGCCGAAGCGCCCTGATGCTTCTTCCCCTCATCATTTTCGGCCGATCAGCCTGTGCACTACACTTTATAAGATCTGTGCCTGCCTTCTTGTCTCTCGGCTGTGTGGTGATTCCTCAGCTCACCTCGGCTGAACAAGGGGCTTTCATTAGAGGTCAGAGTATCTCCGATAATGTTCTCATTGCACAGGAGTTTATGCATGACCTTTAGAGAGCCTCGGTCAGTCAGTGTCTTATGGCTGTTAAGCTAGATATGGAGCGCACCTATGATAGGTTGAGTTGGGGTTTCTTGCATTGAACTCCAACTGAGTTTGGTTTTCACAACCTTTTCATTGACTGGATTATGAACTGCATCCAAAAGCCATCTTTCTCTCTAAGTATTAATGGTATGCAGACTAGTTTCTTTCACTCGGCTGTGGGTTTGAGACAGGGATGCCTTTATCCTCATTTCTGTTTGTCCTGGCTGTGGACAACCTTTCCTGTGCTTTTCATCAGGCTCAGCAGGACTGCCGCATTGCTCCATTTTTGGCTAGACCTTCAGGTCCCTCTGTCTCTCACATTCTTTTTGCAGACGATTGTATTCTTTTGGGCCGGGCATCTCTTCGAAATGCTACTAGTTATGCTTCTATTATTCAGTGCTACTGTTGTGCTTCGGGACAGAAGGTCAATCTAGAAAAGTCCTCGATTTGTTTCAACCTGAAGACCTCCAGGTCTATCAGGGATGCTATTCACCAAGCTCTGGGTATCTTTACTAAGGCTGATGGGTTGTCATATTTGGGAATCCAGTGTTGGGGAGGCGTCCTCGCATTAGTGATTTTGCTTTTATTGAGAGACGTATCCGGGATCAGATTGATGGTTGGTAGGTCACCAGCTTGTCCATGATGGCTAGGATCACTCTCATCCACTCTGTCCTTACGTCCCTTCCTATGCATCTTATCTCTAATGCTGCGGTCCCTATCACTTGTTTGCGAATGATAGAGCACTGGTTCAGGGACTTTCTGTGGGCTTCTATGCAAGATGGTCATGGCATTCATCTTCAGGCTTGGGACTTGATCTGTATGCTTTTGCATGAAGGGGGTCTTGGCATTCAGTCCCTGATTGTGAGGCAAGATGCGTTGATGGCGAGACATGCTTCGAGGTTTCTCCTTGATCCTCACTGTTTCTGGAGTTCCTTCATGCGAGCTAGATATGGTGATTGGTCTCTAGTTATGGCTCATCCACCTTCGCGACGGCATTCATTCTTTTGGAAGGAGGTGTGTCATCATGTTCCATCGATTCTGAAGAATATTTCGTGGATGATTGGTGATGGCTCTTCGGTTGATGTTGTTCATGATAGTTGGATCACGGATCTCCCTCTGTCCGTTGGCCATCCTTTATCAGTATGGATGTTCCGCAGCAGATGAGGGTTAAGGACCTCATCAGTCAGGATCGCTCCTCTTGGAATACCTCTGTGTGATTAGCTTATTTGGAGAGGAGCTTGCTCGTCAGATCCTTTCTATTCCCCTTACCTTGGGTCATATTCCTATATGAGGTTATGGAGAAGATCTTGTCTATCCAGGGCCCCTCTAGGGACCTTATTGAGGCTTTTAGACCCCAGGCCCAGGATTCGAGGGATGGGAACTGGATATGGAAGCTCCCTGTTCATCCTAGAGTCCAATTATTTATTTGGAAAGTTATGTGGGACTGTCTTCCTTCTTGCTCTAAGTTGTCGAGAAGGGGTATTCATATTGAGGCGACATGTCCGCTGTGTGGGCAGGAGGAGGAGACTATTGATCATGCCATTTTTAAATGTCCCATTTTAAGCAGGATCTGGACGAGAATGAGGTATGATTGCAGAGTGGATGATTCTGGTTCCTCGTGCTCCCCTTTCCTTGATACTCTCCGCAGGACTTCTAGACAGTGCAGTGTCCTTTGGCTATTACTGCTTACCAGATCTGGCTGTCGCGAAATGTGATGATTTTTTCTAAAGAAACGATTTCCCTAATAGATAGGCAGAAGGTCAGATCTATGATGGATGAAAGTGCTTCTCTCCTCAATGGTTCTGACTTTTATAACCTTGGTCACTGGGGCTCCTCTGCTGCTCTGCCAACGAACCGTCACATGGTTTATATCTCTTGGGAGCCCCTCCGCCAGGGCTTGTAAAAATCAACTTTGATGGAAGCGTCCGAGGTAGATTGGCTGGGTCTGCTTTTATTATTCGGGGGATTGATGGTGCGTTGCTGGCGGCGGGTGGTTTTGGTTCCCTTGATTCTTCTGTATCCATGGTCGAGCTTTACACAGCTTGGGCTGGCATCTCTTATGCTGTTAGGCAGCTTCATGCCCAATGTTTATTCATTGAGGGGGACTCTCTTACTGTTATTCGGTGGCTTCGATTGGGGTTCTGTGGTCATGTCTCCCTCAACACTATTCTCAGTGATATTCAGGATGGCCTGCAGGGTGTTCATAGTGTTCAGTTCCGGCATATCTACCGCGAAGCCAATTCTGCAGCTAACTGGATTGCGGCTGTGGTGGCCCAGCATGGGGGATTCTGGATTTGGAAGCAAGGTGACTTCTGTCCCATCGCTCTCACGTAGATTTTGTACTATGACATTTCTGGGCTGACTCGCACGAGGATTGTGTGATCGCCCGCCTGTACAAAAAAAAAAAAAAAAAAAAGAGAGAGACTTTCTTTGGAAAGATAAATATAGTATAGTAGATTCAATTGCCTCGTAAACTGAAGGTTGTATATAAGTCTAAGAAAAGAGGGGAGTTATTAAGGACCCATGAAACTTCAATAAAGCATTTCTAGTAAAGTAGGTGTAGAAGTTTATATCTCCCGATTCTTTGGGCCCATTAAAAATCTCTTATAAATTAGGCTTATTATTACATAAGGAAATGTTGCCGCTGAAATCTGTCCTCCGGCTCGGGCGCGATCGGGCTGCAGCATGGGCTCCCTCCTAGGCGGACCTGCAAGACAGTCCTCACGCAAGAGGCGTTGGAGGTGGCCCTCTGCGGAAGACCCTCAGACGCCCAAGTCAGTGGAGACCAGCAACCAACAAATATGAGGGAAGGATCTCCCAGGAAGAGTTCCTCTGGGAGCTTTCATGGCGGAGTGGGAGAACAGCGAATGAAAAATGGGCGTAGAATGGCCGTACCTGAGTGGCTTGAGGGTGGTAGTATTTATAGGCGGTCACCTGACTTCTTGGACGTGCTCTGGATGAGGTCTGAAAGTTGTTGGGATTCGAAACGGATTCGAATCAGGTTGTTACAGGGCCGGTAGGATCCGTATCTGGTTAGTTAGAGGATCGACGGCTGGGAGGCGGGGAGAGCTGGCCGATGGATCGAGACTCAATGGCCGCGTGGTCCCTAGGCCACTACTGTAGGTCCTAGGCCACGTCCTGGCATGATTCCTTGTTTGGAATCTTATTCTGTTACGGTGAATTTGAACTCTCCCGCGCCAGATTCCGCAGAGGTGTTGTGGTTCAGTCATCATTGCTGGCGGAGGCTCGGCGGAGGTAGGTGCCGAGGCACAAGGAGCCAACGTGCAGCCATAAATGCCTTCATGCATGGAAGAAAATAAGGCATTGAATGCCTTAAAGCAGGTGAATATAAGTGGCCTTTATGATGTCATAAATGCCTTGATGCAA
>UESW01004328.1:422843-490155 GCA_900491605.1 Calamus simplicifolius | reverse complement strand
GAACTCTCCCGCGCCAGATTCCGCAGAGGTGTTGTGGTTCAGTCATCATTGCTGGCGGAGGCTCGGCGGAGGTAGGTGCCGAGGCACAAGGAGCCAACGTGGCAGCCATAAATGCCTTCATGCATGGAAGAAAATAAGGCATTGAATGCCTTAAAGCAGGTGAATATAAGTGGCCTTTATGATGTCATAAATGCCTTGATGCAAAAGACTTAGCGTGATTGCGGAGGCCGAGGTATATTTGTCAAGGCATGTTGGCCGAACTATATTTGCCGAGGCATGTTGGCCGAACTATGTTGGCTGAGCTATGCTGAAGCTGGCTGATGCTGAGGCTGGCCGAGCTATGATGGCCGAGCTATGTTGGCCGAGCTATGCTGAAGCTGGCTGATGCTGAGGCTGGCCGAGCTATGATGGCCGAGCTATGTTGGCCGAGCTATGCTGAAGCTAGCTGATGCTGAGGCTGGCCGAGCTATGTTGGCCGAGCTATGCTGAAGCTGAGGCGGGCCGAGCTATGATGGCCGAGCTATATTTGCCGAGGCATTCCATTAAATGCTGGCCAAGTCATTATGACAGTTTCTGCACCATTGAATGCTCCGGCTTATTGATTTGATGGATATTAATGAGGGGGCCGTTGGGAGAACCCACGCACATGGCGTGACCCTTTTTTCCCCCTTGTTCTCTTTCTTCATAATGAGGAGACTCTTGTCGCCAGAATGTCGTGCCAACAGGGCATTTGGACTGGGCGTGACCCCATCGCCGATGTGAGCGGTCAACAATGCAATGATGATTTTACCCCTCATCACATGCCCCCCACTCCCTAGTCCGAAGTGTAATTTCGGACATAGGGAGTAGAATTCTGAAGCAATCTTATTTAGGGGATGTGTCGTTCGATCCTCTGTAGAGGAGGAGTTTATCTCTGTGTAGGTTAGAGAAAGGCCTGGGTGGCCCTCTTGCTAAAGTAAAGTAAGGCGCTTTAGTTGCGCTAGAGCGTCCAAGAAATTATCCATCTGGGACGAAGCTTTAGTGTTGTATCGCTCGGATTGGCCGAGGCTGCAGAAATATATTACTCAGTCTTCGGCCGAGGCTTTTGATATAAGAGATGCACTCCGGCCCTGGCCGGGGCTTTTGATAATAGGAGATGCTCTCCGGCTCTGGCCGGGGCTTTCGGTAATAAGAGATGCACTCCGGCTCTGGCTGGGGCTTTGATGATAAGAGATGCACTCCGGCTCTGGCCGGGGCTTTCGGTAATAAGAGATGCACTCCGGCTCTGGCCGGGGCTTTTGATGATAAGAGATGCACTCCGGCTCTGGCCGGGGCTTCGAAAATGAGAGATGCACTCCGGCTATGGCCGGGGCTTTCGGTAATAAGAGATGCACTCCGGCTCTGGCCGGGGCTTTTGATGATAAGAGATGCACTCCGGCTCTGGCCGGGGCTTCGAATAATGAGAGATGCACTCCGGCTATGGCCGGGGCTTTCGGTAATAAGAGATGCACTCCGGCTCTGGCCGGGGCTTTTGATGATAAGAGATGCACTCCGGCTATGGCCGGGGCTTTTGATGATAAGAGATGCACTCCGGCCCTGGCCGGGCTTCCAATAATGAGAGATGCACTCCGGCTCTGGCCGGGGCTTTCGGTAATAAGAGATGCACTCCGGCTCTGGCCGGGGCTTTTGATAATAAGAGATGCACTCCGGCTCTGGCCGGGGCTTCCATAATGAGAGATGCACTCCGGCTCTGGCCGGGGCTTTTTATGATGAGGGATGCACTCCGGCTCTGACCGGGGCTTTCGATAATAAGAGATGCACTCCGGCTATGGCCGGGGCTTTTGATAATAAGAGATGCACTCCGGCTCTGGCCGGGGCTTCCAATAATGAGAGATGCACTCCGGCTCTGGCCGGGGCTTTTTATGATGAGGGATGCACTCCGGCTCTGACCGGGGCTTTCGATAATGAGAGATGCACTCCGGCTCTGGCCGGGCTTTTGATAATAAGAGATGCACTCCGGCTCTGGCCGGGGCTTCCAATAATGAGAGATGCACTCCGGCTCTGGCCGGGGCTTTCGGTAATAAGAGATGTACTCCGGCTCTGGCCGGGGCTTTTGATAATAAGAGATGCACTCCGGCTCTGGCCGGGGCTTCCAATAATGAGAGATGCACTCCGGCTCTGGCCGGGGCTTTTTATGATGAGGGATGCACTCCGGCTCTGACCGGGGCTTTCGATAATGAGAGATGCACTCCGGCTATGGCCGGGGCTTTTGATAATAAGAGATGCACTCCGGCTCTGGCCGGGGCTTTTGATAATAAGAGATGCACTCCGGCTCTGGCCGGGGCTTTCTGTAATAAAAGATGCACTTCGGCTCTGGCCGGGCTTTTGAAGATCAATAAGAGATGCACTCCGGCTCTGGCCGGGGCTTTTGATAATAAAAGATGCACTTCGGCTCTGGCCGGGGCTTTTGACGATCAATAAGAGATGCACTCCGGCTCTGGCCGGGGCTTTGAAGATCAATAAGAGATGCACTCCGGCTATGGCCGGGGCTTTTGATAATAAGATGCACTCCGGCTCTGGCCGGGGCTTTTGATAATAAGAGATGCACTCCGGCTTTGGCCGGGGCTTTTGAAGATCAACAAGAGATGCACTCCGGCTCTGGCCGGGGCTTTTGATAATAAGAGATGCACTCCGGCCAGAGCCGGGGCTTTTGATAATAAGAGATGCACTCTGGCTCTGGCCGGAGCTTTCAAAAATAATAGATGCACTCCGGCTCTGGCCGGGGCTTTTGATGACAAGAGAGGCACTCCGGCTCTGGCCGGGCTTTCAAAAATAATAGATGCACTCCGGCTCTGGCCGGGGCTTTTGATGACAAGAGATGCACTCCGGCTCTGGCCGGGGCTTCCGATAATGAGAGATGCACTTCGGCTCTTTCCGGGGCTTTTTTATAAGAGATGCACTCCGGCTTTGGCCGGGGCTTTTTATGACCTGCTTCTCATTGTGACTTTCAAGGAGAGTTATAAAAATTTCGCAGGCCTTAAAAACTGAACTTAATTCAATGAATAAAAATGGGTCTAGAAAGAGCGTACTTTATGAATGAATTTAATACTCGGTTGTTGCCGAGCCTTCAGAAATATATCACTCGGTCTTTGGCCGATGCTCTGGAAATTTATTACTCGGTCGTTGCCGAGCCTTCCCAAGATGTTACTCGGTTGTAACCGAGGCTTCCAAATAATAAATTACTCGGTGTTGCCGAGCCTTCAAAGATGCTACTCGGTTGTAACCGAGGCTTCCAAATAAATTACTCGGTGTTGCCGAGCCTTCAAAGATGCTACTGGTTGTAACCGAGGCTTCAAATAATAAAATACTCGGTGTTGCCGAGCCTTCCAAGATGTTACTCGGTTGTAACCGAGGCTTCAAATATTAATTGCTACTCGGTTGTGACCGAGGCTTCAAATAATAATAAATTACTCGGTGTTGCCGAGCCTTCCAAGGTGCTACTCGGTTGTAACCGAGGCTTCAAATATTAATTACTACTCGGTTGTGACCGAGGCTTCAAATAATAATAAATTACTCGGTGTTGCCGAGCCTTCCAAGGTGCTACTCGGTTGTAACCGAGGCTTCAAATAATAAAATACTCGGTGTTGCCGAGCCTTCAAGATTGTATTTTACTTGGCGCTGCCAAGGTTCAGAGATTTATTGCTCGGCCCAGCCGGGGATTTATACGACCTGCTTCTTATTGCCGCTTTCAAGGAGAGTTATAAGAATTTCGTAGGCCTTTAAAAACAGAATTTAATTTAATGAATAAAAGTGGGTCTAGAAAGAGCGTACTTTTATGGATGAATTTATTACTCGGTTGTTGCCGAGCCTTCAGAAATATATCACTCGGTCTTTAGCCGATGCTTTGGAAATTTATTACTCGGTTGTTGCCGAGCCTTCTCAAGATGCTACTCGGTTGTAACCGAGGCTTCAATATTAATTGCTACTCGGTTGTGACCGAGGCTTCAATAATAAATTACTCGGTGTTGCCGAGCCTTCCAAAGTGCTACTCGGTTGTAACCGAGGCTTCAAATAATAAATTACTCGGTGTTGCCGAGCCTTCCAAGGTGCTACTCGGTTGTAACCGAGGCTTTCAAATAATAAAATACTCGGTGTTGCCGAGCCTTCCAAGATGCTACTCGGTTGTGACCGAGGCTTCAAGTAATAAAATACTCGGTGTTGCCGAGCCTTCCAAAATGCTACTCGGTTGTAACCGAGGCTTTCAAATAATAAAATACTCGGTGTTGCCGAGCCTTCCAAGATGCTACTCGGTTGTAACCGAGGCTTTCAAATAATAAAATACTCGGTGTTGCCGAGCCTTCAGAAATATATCACTCGGTCTTTGGCCGATGCTCTGAAAATTTATTACTTGGTTGTTGCCGAGCCTTCTCAAGATGCTACTCGGTTGTAACCGAGGCTTCAAATATTAATTGCTACTCGGTTATGACCGAGGCTTCAAATAATAAATTACTCGGTGTTGCCGAGCCTTCCAAGATGCCACTCGGTTGTAACCGAGGCTTCAAATAATAAAATACGGTGTTGCCGAGCCTTCTAAGATGCCACTCGGTTGTAACCGAGGCTTCAAATAATAAAACACTCGGTGTTGCCGAGCCTTCCAAGATGCCACTCGGTTGTAACCGAGGCTTTAAATAATAAAATACTCGGTGTTGCCGAGCCTTCCAAGATGTCACTCGGTTGTAACCGAGGCTTCAAATAATAAAATACTCGGTGTTGCCGAGCCTTCCAAGATGCCACTCGGTTGTAACCGAGGCTTCAAATAATAAAATACTCGGTGTTGCCGAGCCTTCTAAGATGCCACTCGGTTGTAACTGAGGCTTCAAATAATAAAATACTCGGTGTTGCCGAGCCTTCCAAGATGCCACTCGGTTGTAACCGAGGCTTTAAATAATAAAATACTCGGTGTTGCCGAGCCTTCCAAGATGTCACTCGGTTGTAACCGAGGCTTTAAATAATAAAATACTCGGTGTTGCCGAGCCTCCAAGATGCCACTCGGTTGTAACCGAGGCTTTAAATAATAAAATACTCGGTGTTGCCGAGCCTTCTAAGATGCCACTCGGTTGTAATCGAGGCTTCAAATAATAAAACTCGGTGTTGCCGAGCCTTCCAGATTATATTTTACTTGGCGCTGCCAAGGTTCGGAGACCGTTACTCGGTTGTAGCCGAGCCTTCAAGATTATATTTTACTTGGCGCTGCCAAGGTACAGAGATTCTGTTGCTCGGCCCGGCCGAGGATTTATATGACCTGCTTCTTGCATTTTTATGAATGAATTTATTACTCGGTTGTTGCCGAGCCTTCAGAAATATATCACTCGGTCTTTAGCCGATGCTTTGGAAATTTATTACTCGGTTGTTGCCGAGCCTTCTCAAGATGCTACTCGTTGTAACCGAGGCTTCAAATATTAATTGCTACTCGGTTGTGACCGAGGCTTCAAATAATAAATTACTCGGTGTTGCCGAGCCTTCAAAAGTGCTACTCGGTTGTAACCGAGGCTTCAAATAATAAATTACTCGGTGTTGCCGAGCCTTCCAAGGTGCTACTCGGTTGTAACCGAGGCTTTCAAATAATAAAATACTCGGTGTTGCCGAGCCTTCCAAGATGTCACTCGGTTGTAACCGAGGCTTCAAATAATAAATACTCGGTGTTGCCGAGCCTTCCAAGATGCCACTCGGTTGTAACCGAGGCTTAAATAATAAAATACTCGGTGTTGCCGAGCCTTCTAAGATGCCACTCGGTTGTAACCGAGGCTTCAAATAATAAAATACTCGGTGTTGCCGAGCCTTCCAAGATGCCACTCGGTTGTAACCGAGGCTTTAAATAATAAAATACTCGGTGTTTCCGAGCCTTCCAAGATGTCACTCGGTTGTAACCGAGGCTTTAAATAATAAAATACTCAGTGTTGCCGAGCCTTCCAAGATGCCACTCGGTTGTAACCGAGGCTTTAAATAATAAAATACTCAGTGTTGCCGAGCCTTATAAGATGCCACTCGGTTGTAACCGAGGCTTCAAATAATAAAATACTCGGTGTTGCCGAGCCTTCCAAAATGCTACTCGATTGTAACCGAGGCTTTCAAATAATAAAATACTCGGTGTTGCCGAGCCTTCAAGATTATATTTTACTTGGCGCTGCCAAGGTTCGAAGACCGTTGCTCGGCCCTGCCGAGGTTCGGAGAAATATTTTACTTGGCCCTGCCAAGGTTCGGAGATTTGTTGCTCGGCCTGCCGAGGTTCGGAGAAATATTTTACTTGGCCCTGCCAAGGTTCGGAGAATTTGTTGCTCGGCCCAGCCGATGTTCGGAGATTTCCTGTGCAAATAGGCAACTCGGTCGTGCCGAGGATTGGTGAGCAGCACCTGTTTCTTTTCGTAGTATTTGGCAACATAATATGTGATGATTCAAGTTGCAAATTACGAAAATACGTGCCGATAGGAATGTATAATAAGGCATATCAAAATGGACTTATAGAGGACATACCCTATTGATAATACTTACGGAGATTGTCCGAGTTTCACGTCCAGGGGACAGACTTTCCGTTTAGATCTTGCAGCTTGTAGGTTCCCGGTCCAATGATCTCTGCCACTTGGTAGGGGCCTTTTTTCTTGCTCCAGCGGTTTGGAGACAGATGCTTTCCGGAGAACAGGGTCGCCGGGCGAGAAGGATCTCCCTTTGACTCTGGAGGCATGATAGCATCCGCGGATAAGAGGGGTCCTATCTCCACAGGGATGATAGCTTCTACGCCGAAGGCCATCCGTAATGGGGTCTCGCCTGTGGGGACTCTCTGTGTGGTGCGGTAGATCCACTGGCCGAGGTTGAAGCTGGACGTTGGATTTCTGTGAAGCATGGAGTCAAGAACTCCTTGTCTTGGCTTATGACGCCATCCTTCCTCATGCAAAAGGTACCTAGTGGGCAACGCGGCAGCCATAAATGCCTTAATGATGGAAGGAGATAAGGCATTAAATGCATGTAGATGCACATGGCCTTTATGAGGCCATAAATGCCTTGGTGCGCATAGCGCGGCTATGGAAGCCGATCTGTTGTGCCAAGGCAGGGAGAAGGCAGAGACGGCGTCGAGTCATGGCGAGAACACCAGAGAGATGAATCGGGCCCGCCAAGATCTGGGGAGATCCTTGTCGCAGCCCCCTTGCGGGACTAGTCTGGCCTCCTTAGGTCAACATGAGGGGTCCGCAACTCCATGCGGACCAGAAGAAGAAGTGGCTGGAGAAAGAGGAGCTGCGGCCTCTTCTGGGAGGCATGGAGCAGGGGCAGCTATAACTGGATGGGGAGCTGTATGGCGCTCCTGAACTAGACAGGTCAGGGCCTGGACCTGCTGGACTAGTGTGGCGAACGGGTCCTGGGTCACTGGGACAGCTGGTGGTGACGGAGTCTCAGCTGGCGGTGGCGGCGGCGCCATACTGCTCACCGGATCAGGTCTCTGGGAGGCGACCTGGTCCTGGGCTTCAAAAGTTGCCCTTCTCCGATTAGCCATTGGAGAGGTTCTCCCAGATCGAGATCCTTGTCTCCTTTTTCAAGTTTAACGGGACTTGAGGCCCTTCCTCTAGCGCCAATCTGTTGCCGCTGAAATCGGTCCTCCGGCTCGGGCGCGATCGGGCTGCAACATGGGCTCCCTCCTAGGCGGACCTGCAAGACAGTCCTCACGCAAGAGGCGTTGGGGGTGGCCCTCTGTGGAAGACCCTCCGACGCCCAAGTCAGTGGAGACCAGCAACCAACAAATATGAGGAGAAGGATCTCCCAGGAAGAGTTCCTCTGGGAGCTTTCATGGCGGAGTGTGAGAACAGCGAATGAAAAATGGGCGTAGAATGGCCGTACCTGAGTGGCTTGAGGGTGGTAGTATTTATAGGCGGTCACCTGACTTCTTGGACGTGCTCTGGATGAGGTCTGAAAGTTGTTGGGATTCGAAACGGATTCGAATCAGGTTGTTACAGGGCCGGTAGGATCCGTATCTGGTTAGTTAGAGGATCGACGGCTGGGAGGCGGGGAGAGCTGGCCGATGGATCGAGACTCAATGGCCGCGTGGTCCATAGGCCACTACTGTAGGTCCTAGGCCACGTCCTGGCATGATTCCTTGTTTGGAATCTTATTCTGTTACAGTGAATTTGAACTCTCCCGCGCCAGATTCCGCAGAGGTGTTGTGGTTCAGTCATCATTGCTGGCGGAGGCTCGGCGGAGGTAGGTGCCGAGGCACAAGGAGCCAACGTGGCAGCCATAAATGCCTTCATGCATGGAAGAAAATAAGGCATTGAATGCCTTAAAGCAGGTGAATATAAGTGGCCTTTATGATGTCATAAATGCCTTGATGCAAAAGACTTAGCGTGATTGCGGAGGCCGAGGTATATTTGTCAAGGCATGTTGGCCGAACTATATTTGCCGAGGCATTTGGCCGAACTATGTTGGCTGAGCTATGCTGAAGCTGGCTGATGCTGAGGCTGGCCGAGCTATGATGGCCGAGCTATGTTGGCCGAGCTATGCTGAAGCTGGCTGATGCTGAGGCTGGCCGAGCTATGATGGCCGAGCTATGTTGGCCGAGCTATGCTGAAGCTAGCTGATGCTGAGGCTGGCCGAGCTATGTTGGCCGAGCTATGCTGAAGCTGAGGCGGGCCGAGCTATGATGGCCGAGCTATATTTGCCGAGGCATTCCATTAAATGCTGGCCAAGTCATTATGACAGTTTCTGCACCATTGAATGCTCCGGCTTATTGATTTGATGGATATTAATGAGGGGGCCGTTGGGAGAACCCACGCACATGGCGTGACCCTTTTTTCCCCCTTGTTCTCTTTCTTCATAATGAGGAGACTCTTGTCGCCAGAATGTCGTGCCAACAGGGCATTTGGACTGGGCGTGACCCCATCGCCGATGTGAGCGGTCAACAATGCAATGATGATTTTACCCCTCATCAATTATTATTGGAGGTAGATTAACTCCGATTAGTGCAATCCTTTCAGCCTTGTCTTCTTACAATATGTTAGTTCTTAGGCTTCCTATATGGGTTATGAATAGAATTGATCAATTGAGAGAGAGAGAGTTCTTATCAAAAGAATCTAACAAAATTAATGGTTTTAACTATGAAGTTAACTAGAACGGTATGTATCACGATCTTAAGGAAGGAGGTCTTGGCATTAAAAACCTAAACATCTTAAACTCATCCCTCCATTCAAAATGGATGTGGAAGTGGATATCTTGGTCCATCCTCCTTGTGGAAGAGGAAGAGTCAGATTGCTAATCTATATACTCTAAGAGAGGAATGGGCATGACGGTGTGAAGATCAGATGTTACTTTATCCCCAATATAGAGAGATATTTATAAAGGATGGTAAACTTTCTGAAGCTGCTCTTCTTTCAAATTAGGTAATGGCAAAAAAATTAAATCTTGAGAAGTTAGATAGTTAGGAGTCTCCTCTCTTGCATCTATTTTCAGTGGTTTATATCAAATAATTATATTAAAGTTGGCGTCTGATGAAATGGTGCATAAAGTTATATGGTTCCCTCTCTAGAAAAGATTTTTGAGCAGCTAATTACTCTTAAAGATGTGCTTGCACCCATTAGATCTTCTAGAATTATTGATAAACCGTTGTGGGAACTGATGACAAAGGACGGCATCTTCTCAATAAGATCCCTACATAAATTTTTGAATTATAGGAGCTTGGTAGGGCCTTTTGATAAGACGGTATGAAAGATAATTATTCTCTCCAAGCTCAAGGTATTCTTATAAACTTAGGCTGCTTACTTTGTGGTTCACCGATGGAGACGATTAATTAATCATTTATCCTCCCTCGGTGTGCCTCTTGTCCAAGAGAGTTTGGTTTCCAAATCTTATCTTGCTTGAATATAAGCCGCAAGCCAGTGAATTTTCAGAATCTTTGGCAAGTGGAAAGGATCAACCGTCAAAACAGATCTAAGAAGAGAATATGCTAGCAAATTTGGATCAAAAGAAACTCGAGAACTTTTCCTAAACAAGCGCTCGTCAGCGGTCGTTGTCCTCCTTAAAGCAAACCAGCGGCTGGCCTCAGTTTCCTCCAGTTGTTGGGTGGAGTTCGCTGAACTGGCCTCAGTTTTCTTCATCCTCTGTTTCTATATTTCATTTAGCCCTGTTTCCTCTTAATTCCTCGTCCCCTATCAACTCCTCTCTTTTCTCCTTCTTACCTCACAGACATGTTCATTCCTTCCTTATTTCCTGAAATCAATAAAATTTGGAGGAATTTAAGTTAATGCGGGAAGACACGGTGCCATGAACTGGGCCCAGCCCTGGCCTAACTTATCAACCAACATCCAGTCCAGAGTTCTGGTGAGCCTGTAAGACTCTTCCCAGCCCAGCTCCAACAAAGGCAGAGTTTTCACAGGACGGGAGATTTCACAGGACGGGAGAAAGTAGGGATGACAACGGTCCGGGGATGGCCCAGGACTGTCTATACCATTCTCCATTTTCGTTAGAAAAAACATCCCTGTTTCCCACCCCGTTAAGCCGTTATAGTTAACGGGGGCGAGGACGGGGATACCTGGCCGGGCAAACGGGTACCCAAGAGGTACCCCTTTGCCCATTTACATAAAAATAAAATTTAAAAAATTAAATTAGCTAGGATAAGATAGAGTATAATCGAGAATAACCAAACGATAATATTGATACATATAAGAGATTATTTGACTTTTGAAATGGTTTGATTTAGGCCTATTAATAAATGCATATTAGCTTTAATAAAATAACAAACTAGATAGGAAATGATCTATCACATTCTAATTGCATTTCAAGAAGAATAATCTTCAAAAAAAAAAAATTATAACTTGGTAGCAAACAATAACCAACAATCGTAAAAAAAGAATACATTCAAATTTTAAAACAGAGATATCTTTCTTTAAAAATAAAGGATAAAGATGAGCATACCAAAGAAAGATAAAGATTTGGAGGGCGTCGATGGGGCAGCGATTGATGAAGTAGATGATGGAGCTATCTGGTTTGATGTTCACATTACTATCTGGTTTGATGTTCACATTCTTCAAAACTTCAGATCAGAAAAAAGAGCAGGAGACGGTTACGTCACTTGCGTGAAACTGAAAGAAGGAAGAGCAAGAGACGGGGACGAAAATTGGTAAACGGGGATGGCGGATGGGGCGTTTAATATAATATATTTTTTTTTTTAATATAATATAATATAATATTTTAAAATTTAAAATATATTATATTAAGGCTAACGGGGACGGGGATGGGGCATTGAATACCATCCCTGAGCCGTTTATCCGTTTAGCTGTTAACAAAAATCCTCGTTACCCATTAACCCGTTTAAACTGGGGATTCCCCGATCCGTTAAAAATGATACCGACCGGGTAAACGGCCAAACGAGGAAAATTACCATCCCTAGGAGAAAGGAAGAGAATGGAAGACACTCAAAGTCTGGGAAAAACCACCGGCATCCATCGATTCTCAAGACACAGACTTAGTGCTTGGAAGAGGAAGACCGAAGCTTTTCAGTTCATTCATGGAGCCATCTTGTTTCGATTTGTGCTCCATTGTCATCCACTACTTAGATGTTCACTAGTTGTTATTGATGCTACAAAAATGAATACTCAACTCAACTCAACTCATCTCATCTAAGCCTTTTCACAACTACATGGGGTCGGCTACATACTTCCTTTACTCTGCTCTATTAGGATCAAGTTGACATTCAAATTACAAATAGTTATATCTCTTTTAATTATTTCTCTCCATATTAGTTTAGGTCTACCTCTACCTCTATCCTTACCATGAATTGTTAAAAAATTATTCTTTCTAACTAGAACATCTAAAGGTCTACGTTGTATATGTCCAAACCACCGTAATCGATTTTTCTCTCATTTTATCTTCAATTGGAGCTACTCCTATCATTTCTCTTATATGTTTATTTCTAATTCTATCTTTTAAAGTTTTACCATAAATCAATCTTAACAACGCATTTTTGTGACACTTAATTTATTCACATGTTGTTTTACTATTGCCCAACACTCTGTTCCATATAGCATAGTTGGCCTAATAGCAGTTTTATAGAATTTTTCTTTCAATATTAATGAGATGCGTTGATCATACTGTTGGGTAATGGGTTAATAGGCCTTGAATACCCAAATAGGCCTTGAAAGCCCATTACCTCCTTATGTGTATGAATGAGAAATTGAGAGAACTTTTAGTCCCACATCGAAAGTATTAAGAAAGGAAGGTTCACTTATATGGAAACATCTTCCTTCATGCTTAAGTTCCTTAGGCTCACTATAAGTAGAGAGTTGGAGGGAGATGCGTAGCATCATCCATGCGTATGCGCGCGTGTGCGATGTGCACGTGTGTGAAGGACGCAATGGACGCTTTGTAGGTGCACAACCACTTTATGGAACGGTGTATATATTCATGAAATGGCTTATCGGATTGTGGAAAAGACTTATCGGATCGTGTGATCTGAAGATCATGAAGATGAATAGGCTTATCAAGGGTGATAAGCCCTTACCCTCACATCCCTTAATTGCACCCGATCAAATCAAACGATGTTTTCAAGAGACACCTTAAAACCTATAAATAGGACTTGCATCTACATCCATTTCATCCAATCTCATCCGAGAAAATTCAAAATCATTTGCATAAGAGAGAGTACGATATTTGTGATTCATTGTTCCGATGAATTGTAGTGCTGCTTTCACCAGAAGGAGATCGTTGTATCCTGCAAGATAATCGTCACAAACCGTAAGCACATGTGCGGAACAAAATTGCCTTAAGGACGTAGAGTTAAACTCTAGACTCGGTCTTAATCAAGTAGCAATCTGCGCCAATAATCTTAAGACAATTTTGTGCTTTCTATCACGGAAGTGCTGTTGCAGATGGCTACAATGCTTGCACTCATTCAAGCCGACTGCGCCAACAATCTTAAGACAATTTTGTGCTTTCTATCACGGAAGTGCTTTTGCAGATGGTTACAATGCCTACACTCATTCAAGCCGAGAAACCGAAATCTCTAGAACCGACTTCAAGAGATGGCAATAGAAGATGCTGTTCTATCTCACCACTTTGAATCTGGTCAGAGTACTGAATGAAGATCCACCAGTCCTGAAGGAAGGGGAGACCGACAAGCAAGTGGTTGCTGCAATAGATGCATGGAAGCATTCAGACTTTCTATGCAAGAACTACATCCTCAATGGTTTGGATAATACTCTGTACAATGTGTACAGCAGTATTGTTACTGCCAAGGAGTTATGGGCATCCAAAAAAAAAAGTATAAGACAAAGGATGCTGGACATAAGAAGTTTATGGTCGAAAGGTTTTTAGACTACAAAATGATCGACCACAAAACTGTTATGGAGCAAGTCCAAGAGCTCCAGATCATCCTGCATGAGATATATGCAGAAAGAATATTTCTCAGTGAGTCATTCTAGATAGCTACTATTATCAAGAAGCTACCGCCATCATGGAAGGACTTCAAGAACTACCTGAAACATAAGAGAAAAGAGATGGGACTTGAAGATCTAATTGTTCACCTGAGGATCGAGGAAGACAATAAGAGCCATGACAAAAAATAGGAGGACAACTTGTTGAGCCTAAGGCCAACCTCATAGAAGGAAAGAAGAAATGCAAGTTTCTTGGCGAAGGCTACAAATATAAGAAGGAAAATCCAAAGAAATTCAAGGGAAAGTGCTTTATTTGTGAAAAGTAAGGACACAAATCCAAGGACCGTCGTTTCAAGGGAAAGAAAAGAAAGAGGTAAACATTACTGATACCCTATCCCAAAAAGTATCCGAGATGATGCTGTCAGTTGTTGTGTTTGAAGCGAACATGGTTGATAAAGCTAATGAGTGGTACATCAACACTGGAGCTACTAGACATGTATGCTCTGATAAGAGTATATTCTCATCATATACTCCTATCAATGGTAGAAATCTGGTTATGAAAAATTCTGTTACACCCACGATAGAAGGACTTGGCCGCATAGTACTCAAGATGACATATGGAAAGAAACTTCTGTTGAATGATGCACTTCATATTCTAGATATTCGAAAGAATCTGATGTCAGGCTCCCTCCTAAGCAAACATGGCTTTAGGATGGTTTTTGAGTCTGACAAATTTGTACTCACTAAGAGGAGGATATTTATTAGAAGGGGTTACTTGAATAATGGATTGTTCAAGGTAAATGTAATGACTATACATCGTAATCTTGAAATGAATAAAAATTCCTCTTTTGCTTATATGGTTGACTCTTCTTGATTATGGTATGATAGATTAGGACATATAAATTTTAATTTATTACAAAAATTAATAAAATTAGAATTATTACCTAATCATGAAATCGATCCACATTACAAGTACGAAGTGTGTGTGGAAGCTAAGTTAGCAAAAACACCATTTCCTTCAATAGAAAAAAAAATACTGAACCTTTTGACTTAATTCACAGTGATCTATGTGATTTAAAGTCAGTTCAAACTCGAGAAGGTAAAAAGTATTTTATAACATTTATTGATGATTTAACAAATACTACTATATGTATCTACTAAAGTCTAAAGATGAGGCTTTAGAAATATTTAAATGTTATAAGAATAAAGTTGAAAATTAACTTGGTAAAAAGATTAAGGCTATAAGGAGTGATAGAGGTAGAGAATACGATGCACCTTTTGATGAATTCTATCAAGAGCATGACATTATTCATCAAACTACGGCTTCTTATTCGCCTCAATCTAATTGAATTACGGAACGCAAAAATTGCATATTGAAAAAAATGATGAATGCTATGTTAATAAAGTTTGGTATACCACAGAATTTATGGTGAGAAGCAATTCTCTCTGCAAATCATATTCTTAACAAGATACCTCTTAAGAAGAAGGATGTTACTCTATATGAGTTATTAAAGGAAAGAAGCCTTCTTACAATTACTTAAGAGTGTAGGGGTGTCTAGCTAAAGTAGCTATTTCAGACTCCAAAAAGGTCAAAATAGGATCTAAAACTATTGATTGCATTTTTATTTGTTATGCACAAATAGAAGTGCATATCGCTTTCTTGTGTATAAATCGGATATATTTGATATACAGAAAATTACAATTATAGAATCAAGGAATGCATCATTCTTTGAAGATATATTTTCAAACAAAGAAAAATTAGAAATAAGTTTAAATAAAAGAACTTATGAGAATACTACTAGTAGTAGTCATTAGAAAAAATATTCTGAAGATGAACCCAGACACAGTAAGAGACCAAAAGTTATAAAGTCTTGTGGTCTTGATTATGTAATTTATATGTTACAAAATGAACCTCAGACCAATGTCTACCCCAAAAGCATCTTTTTGGAAAGAAGCTATTAATAGTGAAATTGAGTCCATTATGCACAATGATATCTGGGAGTTGATAAACTTACCATCTGATATGAAACCTCTTGGATGCAAGTGGATTTTTAAGAAAAAACTAAAGGCTGATGGATCAATTGACAAGTATAAAGCCAGATTAGTGGCTAAGGGCTTCAAACAAAAATAAGGAATAGACTTTTTGATACCTATTCACTAGTAAGTAGAATAACATCTATAAGAATGTTAATCATTTTTACAGCCATTAACAATCTTAAAATTCATCAAATAGATATTAAAACTACTTTTCTAAACGGTAAATTAGATGAAGAAATTTATATGGAATAGCCTAAGGGATTTGTTGTTCCTGGGCAAGAAAAGAAGGTGTGTAGACTTGTTAAATCCTTATATGGATTAAAACAAGCTCCTAAATAATGGCATATAAAATTTGATAATGTCATATTATCAAATGGATTAAAAATAAATGAATATGACAAATGTATATGCCAAAACCCTGTCTGAAGGGTATGTGATAATCTGCTTATACGTAGATAACCTGTTAATCATCGGTAGTAATACTGAAATGATTAAACATACAAAGAAAATGTTAATAAAATATTTTGATATAAAAAATATGGGTGTTGCAGATGTTATACTAGGAATTCGAATTACTAGAATATCTAAAGAAATAATATTATCTCAATCTTATTATTAAGAAAATATTAAATAAGTTTAACAAGTTGATACTATTCGATGAAAACACCTATAAATGTTAATCTATATTTGGCTAAGTATACTGAAGAAACTATCTCAATTGGAATATTCACGTATAATTAGCAATTTAATGTATGTCATGAATTGCACTCGTCCTGATATAGCATATGCTGTCAATAAGTTAAGCAGATTCACTAGTAATCCAGGTCCAAGTTATTGGACAGCTCTAATAAGGGTATTAAGATATCTACGATATCCTAAGTTATGGATTATATTATTTAAGATATCTAGCTGTACTAGAAAGATATAGTAATGCAAATTAGATATCTTACACAGAAGACACAAAATTTACTAGTAGATATGTATTCATCTTAGGAGGAGGTGCTGTGTCATGAAAATCTTCTAAGCAAACATGTATAGCTCAATCCACTATGAAATTTGAGTTTATTACTTTAGAAAAGGCTGCTGAAGAAGTAGAATGGCTTCGAAACCTTTTAGAAGATATTTCATGTTGGCCAAAGCATGTGTTTGCAATATGCATACATTGTGATAATCAATCAATGATTTGCAGAGCACAGAATAAATATATAATGGTAAGTCTAGATATATACGTCGTAGACCTAATACCATTAAGCAGTTACTTGAAATTGGTGTAATTTTTATTGACTATATCCAGTTAAGGAAAAACTAGCGGATCCATTGACAAAAGGGTTACTAAGAGATCAAGTAAACTATTTATCAAGGGAATAGGTTTAAAGCCTATAACAGAAAAATTTTCATAGTGGATACCCAACCTAGCTGGCTGGAGATCCCAAGATTTAGGTTCAAAAGATAACTAAATTATGAAGAGATCTGCATAGCACTAAGGATGTCTAATCCTACTCATTCCTATGATAATTAGTGCTACCTGCTAAAGAGTACTAGGATAAGCATTGCTTTTAATGGTTCTTATGACATGAATTTTATGTGGGGTATAGCAGGAGATCTTAATACGAATCATCTCTGTGAGTGTGAACTGAGACAATTCTATGAGAATTTTAAGGTTTTAATTTTCTAAAGAACTCATGAAACCAGAAGGTGTTTGGGCCAAAATGAACACAACCATGAGAACCAAAAGAATGCCTGGAAAGAAGTTGTGTGATTATTATTTTTTGGTTTACACAAAAAGCTAGAAGTTTAAGACAACAAGTTCACTTTTTAGAAAGTAAACTCGATAACAACTCACTAAGGAAGGTTCAAAGCCACAAGCTACCTATCCTGATACAACTTTATTCCATTATACTCTCTAAGTATCTCATATTCATTTGCATTAAAATCACTTATTATGGGGGGATAAACCTTTGATGATATTTGATCAAAGTCTAATTTTCATTCATGTGAGGGATTGTTGGATAATGGGCCAATAGGCCTTGAATACCCAAATGGGCCTTGAAAGCCCATTACCTTCTTATGTGTGTGAATGAGAAATTGAGAAAACTTTTAGTCCCATATTGAAAATATTAAGAAAGAAAGGTTTACTTATATGAAAACCTCTTTTTTCATGCTTAAGTTCCTTAGGTTCACCATAAGCGGAGAATTGAAGGGTGATGCGTAGCATCACCAGCGCGAGCGTGTGCGACGTGCGCATGTCCAAAGGACACAATGGGTGCTTTGTAAGTGCACTTCGCATGTGCATCGTCGCGAGGAGCATGCGGGGTTTTAAAATTTTTCTTGATCATGAGAATCCGACGGTGGAGACTGATCGGATTAAGATGAGGGCTGAGATCAAATGATAGATCGATGGCTTAGATGATCATGATTGATTAGAGTGGTGTTGATCGACTGATCATAGCTTGGATTGATCACAACTATCGGTGATAAGATGTTGAATAGTTGACCATCGTTTGACTGGTCAACAATTGACCACCCGTGGACCATAAGATCGTTAACCATCTCGGCGATCCATTGATCACAGAACGACATGCCCGTTTGATGAAACAACATATCAAATACCAACCACTTTATGGAACAGCATATATATTCATGAAATGGCTTATCAGATTATGAAAAAGGCTTATCGGATCACGTGGTCTAAAGATCACGAAGATGAATGGGCTTATTAAGGGTGATAAGCCCTTACCCTCACATCCCTTAATCGCACCCGATCAAATAAACGGTGCTTTCAAGAGACGCCTTAAAACCTATAAATAGGACTTGCATCTACATCCATTTCATCCAATCTCATTCGAGAAAATCCAAAAGCATTTGCATAAGAGAGAGTACGGTATTTGTGGTTCATTATTCCGATGAATTATAGTGCTGCTTTCATCAGAAGAAGACCAATGTATCCTGAAAGACAATCGTCACAAACCATAAGCACCTGTGCGGAACGAAATTATCTTAAGGATATAGAGTTAAACTCTAGACTTGATCTTAATCGAGTAGCAATCTGTGCCAACACATATAATACTCCCGAAGCACTCCTCCACTTAATCCATCCTGCTTTAACTTTATGATTCACATCTTCACCTATTTCACCTTCTTGCTGGATAATTAATCCCAAATACCTAAATTTTTACTCTTTAATATCTCTTGGCTTGCAATCTTCGCTGTTTCGATCTTCAATTGTATTTCTACTCTCACTAAAATTATATTTCATGTATTCAGTTTTAGTTCTACTAATCTTAAAATCTTTAGATTCTAAAGCCTCTCTCCAAATCTCTAGCTTAGCATTTACTTCAAATTTAGTTTCATTAATCAACACTATATCATCTGTAAATAACATACACCATGGGATATCATTTAAATATGTTTGGTTAATTCATCCATAACTAATACAAAAAGATACGAACTTAAGGCAGATCTTTGATGTAAACCTATAGTAATTAAAAACTTACTAGTTTCTCCTATTATTGTTTTAACAATAGTTATTACTCTATCATATATATCTTTATCAATTCTATATACCTTTTGGTAACTCTTTTTTCTTTAAAACCTATCATATTATTTTTCTATGTACTCTATCATATGCTTTCTCTAAATCAATAAAGACCATATGAAGGACTTTTTTCTTTTTTTTATATCTCTTCATCAATCCTCTTAATAAATAAATAGCTTCCATAGTCGATCTTCCAAGCATAAATCCAAATTGATTATTTGATACCAAAGTTTCAGCTCTTATTGATTCTATTACTCCCATAATTTCATTGTATGACTCATTAACTTAATCCTTCTATAATTTGTACAGTTTTGAATATATTCTTTATTTTTGTATATGGGTATTAATATGCTTTTTCTTCAATCATCGACATTCTTTTAGTTACTACAATGCGTTAAATAAATTGGTTAACCACATGACTCCAATTTCTTCTAAACCTTTCCAAACCTCAATAGGGATCGCATCTGGTTCTAATGCCTTTGCATCTTTCATTTTACTCAAAGCCTTTTTAACCTCAATCATGTTAAATCTACGAAAAAATTTATACTTGTTTGTTGCTCTTAGATTATCATATCCTTAATACATTTAATATAGTCAGATCTTTTATTTTCTTTTCTCTTACAAAAACGAATGTAGGAAAAAAAACATGCTAACCATTTTGAAAACATTAGTGCAAGGACCAATTCCATACATACAGGATAAGCCTTGTTAGGTAGGACAATGCTTGTTACTTAATAGGATCAAGGATGTAATACTATGATTAATACGTTGTCATTAATTCAGACTACAGCTGTCAGATGTCTATTTTGTGATTAGATTTATTAAACTTTGGTAGACCTCCTAGGAGTCAAAAACTTCTTTGTCAAATAAGTTATCCATTGGAAATTTGAATGTGTAGAATAATATAATAATCTATCACAAAAAATCAACAACTTGACAAGCAAAATGAACTGACATGAGGACAGTTGGCAATAAACATCATTATCAGATAATTCAAGCAGGAATGCTTGTTATTAATCTTCAAAGCTTGCAAGAACCAGCATGTAACTTTTAATTATGAAAGCATTTAATTTTATTTAATTTTGTTCTCCAACAAGACACGAAAAAGATGAAGAGAGAGCTATTTACATTAATGTATGGCAGCAAACTGTTAAACGCTTATGGACTACTCAGTGCTTGTTTATTCATCTCTCATTTGATATGGTTGATTTACACAGCATGAGGACCTTAATCAATTTCAACTGTCCAACCTTTCTTGTCTTTCACAAGGCCCATCTGGATGCTTGTAAGGGCTTTGTATAGCTGTTGGGACACAGTTTCCATCCCTATTTATACTCATACCTGCATGAATACAGATAAACATTGTTTTCAGATGCAGGAGCATTAAATACAAGCATGCAATTGCATGAAAAATCAGTCCTTTTGCTTATTTTTTTTTGTAAGTATGCAAGAATATTTGGCAATGGTTGTACTTGCAAGTCCCATGTAGTTGGGAAAAGGCTTAGATGAGTTGAGTTGAGTTGAGTTGTTGTGCTTGCAAGTGAAACAGATGCCTGATATAATTTCAAAAGAAATAAAACTGTAACTTAAGTTAGTGAATCAGCTAGGGCTTCCACTGGTATGTGGTTGTAAAAGAAGCTAAGGGCTAATTCTGATACTTGACTTTAGGATCATGCCAGGGTGGTGTGTTCTTTGAAAACTTGTTGATAATTTATGGTAAGTTTTCTCACCAGAAAAGTAGAATTAAGTATAGCAGGAATTAATGTTTTGGATATTTTTTGTTTCCATACCCAGACTGAAGGCTCATTTTGCTTCTCTCTGTGCACTAATGGCCCATATGAATGTTGAACAAGGCCATAGAAATTACCTACAAAGAATATATAATGGCAAATGTTGCTTATTACCTTTGACCTTGATAAGTAATGCTGCCTACTGGAGAAACAACCACAGCAGTTCCTGTGCAGAATACTTCATCTGCATCAATGAGATCCTCAACAGATACGAGTCGTTCCTCAACCTGATCAATTTTGAATTATAAGAGAAATTCTATATCTTTTTATGAAAGATCGAATTACTTTAAACATAGGAAAAAAGTGCACAATTAAGAAAAATATTCAATTACTTGATATGTAGGGATCTAGGGGGATTGTGTTTCAATTTGGTTTTTTGGCTGATGATTTGTGCCTCAGAAATACTGTTTTACATGCTCAATCATGGCATTTATTTTATTTCTTCTGAAGTCCTTTTGTGTCAAGAGAAATCCTCAAGTGTTGCACCCATAGTATGTTTTTAAAATGTGGCAAAATAGAATACTCGTGATCAACTAGTGCTTCTTTTATTCCTTTATTGTAGACTGTCTGGCATTAGTTTGAGAGTCAATTGTAAGGGTTTTCAATATTTTTTCTTCATATATCAAATGGCTTTACTTCTCCAAAAGTGCAACATTTCAGTTTAGAAGTGTCAGTAATTTGAAAGCTCTCCATTATAAGTGCTGACCTGGTAGCCATAATCACCAGCAATTTCCATGATGCTCTTGCGTGTGATCCCAGCAAGAATGGTTCCCCTTGTTACCGGTGTTGAGATAACATTACCCTAGAACAAAAAAATTGCACTAATATATTACAAACTTAGCTAGAATAGGTGAGAGACATAAAGTAAGTTGTTTATTTGCTTAAGAAATAAAATATTCATAGAAACTAAAAAAAGGATAGAAACAAAGAATAACAGTTTATGGTTGCACGAAAAATGTTTAAGTAGACAACTACAATTTTGATACGGCAACTTTGAAGCTGACAAACTTCTGAGTTAGAACAGAGTATTCAGAGAATATTTGGTGCATTATGAGAACCAATGGTTTATAAGATGGATATATTTAATAGTAGAAAAGGCACACTTAGGAGAGCAAGAAATTAACTTACAAAGAGACCAGAGATCATTTCTAGCCTCTCAATCTTTGCACAATCAGCACCCTTGCTATTCAACAGGACCCTTACATGTTATCTATAGATGATATAATTTTGACAAGTGTAAGAACAAAATGATGAAAAATAAATTGGAATGGCAGAATGATGGCCTACAAAATTACTAGGTGCAATAGCAGGCAGATCTTGGGGATGCAATTAAAATTTAAGGAAAATAAATTTTCAAACAAATCTTCTTTAACTTGGATTGATTCTATAGAGTGATGGAGAAATAGAACGCGTCTCATATAGAATTTTAACAAGATAGATGAGGCAGATCCATGCCTATAGAGTATATTTCTAACATTACAGTTATAAAGATTTAGAAGATGGTTATTCTACCAGTTTATGGATCAATATGTTGGAACCTGTTTCTTCTTTTGAAAGAAAGAAAATTTGTAAACAGTTCCTATGTCCAAATGCTTCTTTGAAAGCACAACTAGCAAGAGTGGATGGTCCCCAGCAAAACAGTCAACTCAAAACAGAATAAGATAGTGGACTATGAGTAGGGCATATAAATTCTTCTCCTGTTGTAATTAATTTCTCTAATAAAATTTAGAGGAATTCAATTCCCCTGTTTACAGTCAAAAAAACACTATGAGGAGGGCAATATGCCTTAGCAAGATAATGATGTAAAAATTGCATTGTAAAGGTGGAAAGGATAGAGTTAAGAATGCTAGGAAGCAATAGATGGAGAGTGAAGGATATATACAGTTGACATGAGATCTGCAGCATAGGCTGGAGATGGTCATAATGAGGAGGGGTCTTGGATATGGATATAGAATCAATATAAGATTAGGGAAGGCCAGAGAAGACCTGGATAAAATTAGTGAGAAATTAGCTGCTGTTGTATTCCATTTTGAAAAGACTTGTCATTATATGGAAACCACTGTGAAGTGGCAACTAATGTCTAATCCTAATTTGCAAGAATTGGGTGTGGGTGGGGGAAGCAGAAATTTTAGGACCACTTTTAGTAAGGATGTGTTTAGGAAACAGATGCAGGTTCAAGATTCAGAGAGGATTCCAAAGCAAGTGCTTAAACCTAGGTAGAAGATTCCAACCACTAAAGTTCAATCCTATGTTGGTGGGGAAAATGTTGTGCTTTATGTTCATGTCCTTAGAGAACCACAAAACCTAAGCTGCACTTGAAAGACATGCTAGTAAACAAGAACCATGCTTTTTTTTCCCATCATGTATTTGTTGATAGAACCATGGTGGATTTTGATGCAAGACAGCCGAGTCAAATGAACAATTGTTTATTCAACAAGAGGTACCTTCACCATGAATAGATTGCAAGAAGAGGCCTCCTCCAAGTATCTTTTCTTTGTAGAATCGAGATATAGAACATCTGTAAATCCTTTTGCCTTAGCCTGCAGCTGCGCTTTCAAAACCTACAAAAATGACATGAATGAATGGTTGTGATATAGTAGTTTGCATGCTGAACTTGAAAGAAGCTTTCGAATTGTATTTTGTAAAGAAAATATTGAGTTAAATATCATTTGGTCAAGGATTGAGTCAAAAATATATAGTCAGTTAATTACCAGTAATCTTTTTTCACCAGATGTCTATGACACATATTCAATTGGTTTAATATTATTAATAAATTTTTCTGTAAACATGGACTTGGATTATTCTCTCTCTCTCTCTCTCTCTCTCTCTCTCTCTCTCTCTCTCTCTACATACATATAATACATATATACATACATATATATATACATATGTATATATATATATATATGTATATATATATACATATGTATATGTATTATAGTATATATATGTATATATGTATATATATGTATATATATTATATATATATGTATATATGTATATATATATATGTATATATATTATATACATTAAACATTATATGTTAGGGGAACTGGCTAAAACTATTCAAATTAGTAGTGCAGGTAAATGAGTGTCCTCATTCAGTTATCATACATCAAAACATTACGACTCATGTCACTTTCGACAAGAATGAAAATGCTTCTAGATGGAAATTATCATTTTGATTATCTACCACTTCTCTTACATATCAATTCCCATTTCATTGATTATTTCACCAACTATATAACAGGAGGGGAACAAGAGAATGTTTCTTGCAATCTTACAATCCTTGGCAGTAAGATTATTAGAGGGCAAACTCTCTAGCATCCAGATCAGAGACAAACAAACATCAGCTCTAGTATAGCTATCAATTTTGATTAATAGAAGCTTTTACATCTATGAAACACATCTTGTGAGAAGTAATTGCAACTGAAACATGGAGAGACTATATGTCTGATCAAGGTACTAACTACAAATCTGATAACATTTAAAAAGTCCTACCGGTGCATAATTGGTAATTGTCTTCACACCTCCAGTCCCACCAGGTGTGGCACGATGGATTTCATCCTCTATGACTAAGTTTATTGGTGCCAAACCCTCCTGCAAAAGGGTGTAATTGTAGATACAATGTCAAGAAAAGCAATACGTTGTTAGGCGAAAAAAAACCAAAAAAAAAAAAGAAGAAAATTGTACATAGTCATACAGATTTCCCCTGTACAAAAAAAAAAAAAAGGAGACACAAATAAGAGAGCTGTCAAAGACCAACTATACAGAAACTTTCAAGAACTAACCATGCAAAGAAATAAGGTACAAATTTAGGTAAGAAGAGATCATGATGTAATGACTTCAAACAAAAACACTCTTAATTGATCTATCTAGTTGTTTAAACCCCAAATCCAAAGAAAAGTAACATATGTTTTATTGGTAAATACAATTATATAAACTTGCAAGCAAGTTTGAAAGTCTTGGACATGAAAATTGTTTCACAGCTAATCATAGCACATTGGAGCCCAGGAACCTTTTTTTTATCTTTTGTTGTTATTACAAGTAAATTTAATAAATCATGATATCTTTACATCAACCAACCAACACATATTCATAAGAAACAGAACAAGGTCAGATAAATGGACAAATATCACAACAGAATTCCAACAAACAGCTATTCCATTACATCATTTAGTTCTTGAATTCCTCTTTAGCCAAGGGCCAGTTTAGTATTGTTTTTGTTTTTGTTCCCCTACATATTAGTGAATACCGCATAGAGATTGATGGAGAAGGCAGCATTTGTACAAAACTACTGCAATTCCTTTCTTGTTATTTTCACTTTTTTCTGAAGGCTATTAATTTTTGCTGCCAAAAATGCTTAAGGTTTTACAGAAAATTAATTAAATAAAACAACAAAGTTTCATGATACATGTGTGCTCAGTTTAGTTCGATTTTATCTGGGATTTTTGTTTTGAACTCGGCCTGATTACTTTTATATAAACATCAAGGCACACAACTGTCACTACATAGTCTAGAGAGCAATTACTCATTCTTCCATGTTAAAACATATGAATATCTAGCTGTACCACTTATAGAACAATGACAATTTACTTCCCTCAGCTCACAAATTCAGTAAACATGCAGATAACTAATCTGCATGTCAGCTTGACTAGCCATTGCATGAATGAGATTTAATCACCTCAGTAAAAAATTTCATTTGAGTAATGTTAAATTATGCTTCATAGTTACTTACAGACATCTTCATCAAAACTATTTGTTTTAGGGAAAAAAAAAAAAAAATCAACTGCTTTGTAGGCTAGTCAAATTCAGAACTCTTATTTTCAACTGCTTTGCAAGTGCAAATGATCAAATTACACATCTGATGAATTAGCTTCCCTAGTTGAGCAGCACTCAACCGTAAGGGAAATCACAATGACAGTAAAAATTGGGGGGATTCTATGAGCAGTGAGGTTTTATATCCTTTTTAGAAATAAGAGTAGAGTTTTTTTTAGTGGACAGTGAGAGGCAAATCATTCTAATGGCACGTTTCTAGACAGCTAGTTCTTTCTTTAAAACCGATTGTAATAGCAAACATCCTATGAAAACAGTAAGGAAATGGCATTGCAAACCTTGAAATAAGCTCCCACAGGAGCAGCATAAACTAAGAACATGTACTCAGGCGCTGGAGCCAAACCCAATACAGGCCCACTCCCTATGAGCAGAGGCCTGAGATAGAGGGACCCTTTTCCCTGGGGTGGCACCTGTCATCACAAACCATGAGCTCTTTTAAGTTGGAAAACAGAAGGAAAAGAGCACTGTTCGGCTGTTTCCAATGGAAAGCAGAAAAATTTTTGAGTGGCCGCTGCAAGTTGATTACATACCCAGCGCTTGTTGGCCAACACCGTTTGCTTCACTGCATGAACGAATTGATCAACGGATGGAGACGGCATGCACATCCTATCAGCTCCCATCTGCATTCGCCTTGCATTGTCCTCTGGCCTGAATAGCAAGAAGCCACGGCCATCTCCTTTCCTGTATGCTTTCAGACCTTCGAATATACCCTTTTGGAAAGAAAAACTTTGAATTCAGTGACAAGTACCCATGGTGGAGGAAAGTTCGTGCATGCAGAATTCTAACGAGTGCTCCAGTGGATGAATGGTGATGTATCATGATATCTTAAACCGGACCGAACTGTCTGATTCGATTTGTATCATATCAGACTTCATTGGACTATGGATTAGATCCTACTAACTTCTTCTTAATTATTCATCACTACGTAACAGAACATCAGTATCAACATCCAGAATCCTGAATGAACGCAATTGAAGTCCAAGTCCTAATACTGAGCTACAACGTGATCCGAACTATCAATCTTGGGTGAAATAAACGAATTTATGAGATACTATTTCATGCTTGAAAAGTACTGAGATAACTAAATTAAAATAAATAACAGTGAAATGATATGCAAGTGTGTGCTAGTATACAACTGCAGAGAAAGAATGGTAAATCTGTAGGAAATAATAATAATAACAAAAAACAAAAGATACTACAATAAGTTGCTTAGAAATGGAGGTAAGCCTTTGAAATCTGTTTACAGGGGATACCAGGGGATCATGCTAACCTGTCCATAATTTAGGACACCAGAAGATGGGCTCAGCTCAATGTTCCCATATCGATTGAGTTCTCCCTTAAAAAACGTGTCGTCCAGAGAACATTTCATGACATACATGTAGTCGGTTGGAACAAGGCCAAATCCAAGTTCATCCCAATTGATATCAGCATTGTCTTCATCGCTCCTGCTACATTTAACAACGTTATAATAGCCATGGTTACAAATAATTTAAATCCATTGAGTTTTCAACTTTCAAGTAGTCTCTGTGGCAAGAGAAGTAGAAGTCCTACTGAAACAGATAATCCTACAAATTTGGCTTAAATAACAGCAGCTCTTATGCCTAAGAAGTGCCTCTGAAAGCTATGTCAACATCAGAAACATTACTTTTTTGGGGGCAATCGTGAGGGAGGAAACTTTCCTCATGAGCAAACTTTATTAAATCATAAAAGAATATAAAAAAGAGGATTGAGAGATAAGGAAAAGAAAAGCACATGATGACTTTGTCACTTCTTGAGGCAGAGGTTGCCCCACAAGATAAATCTAGCAACAATCTTAACATATCAAACTACTCTCTCTCTCTCTCTCTCTATTAGAATTTCCTTATATGCTAATTTACATATCGAATCATTATCCATGCATCCAAATCCGGCAAGAAATCTGTCAAGCTCTGTAACTATGCTCACCTATCCGAGTCAACCATGGCTGCATGTTGAAAAGAAGGTGCGGACCGCGAAGCAAACGAAGAGCAGCTTCCAAGCTGCAACAACACACACAATTCATCCTCTTATGGTCAAACAATACTGAAACAATGCTAAAGTCAACAAAGAAATCGCTGATTGAATGGAAACAGACCGTGGAAATTCGCCCTCCAAATCTGTTCAAAACCTCTGCAAGTTTGCACGTCAAAGCGGGATTGAGAGCGCGTCTTGTCCACATGGCCTCCCTTGTGACCAAATACGAGGAGGAAGAAGAAGAACTTTGATGTTATTAGAGTTGGTACCTTCTCCAAAGTCCCACCTATAAACGAATCCGAATTGGTTTTCAAATAAAGAAAGAACAGCTCAATTTTGAGAAGCAATGATCACGACGAATCGCTCACCAAATCATATATCATTGAAGGAAACATATAGTATGATCTCAGGGATGCGTAAGATACGAATGCTTCCTTTCCAATCACAACTTTGGTTTAAAGTTCGTGAAAAGAGAGGCTCGGCAAGGAAGCCATAGATTTGATCACAGCATGGGAATTAAGAAGCTAAAATTGACGAGGAGAAGGTGTAGGTCAGGAACAGGAGGAGTTCAATGCGTTCGTTTCGGTAGATGGAGACGAGGACGGTATGGGGAGAGGAGAGGCGTTGGTATCCCACTACCAATGCCGCGTTTCTTGGAGCTCTCCGCACGTCTCTTCCACGTCGGGTTGGATAACGACGACATGCGGTCTCCTAATGGTTTGACACGGCGTCCCTTGCCATAGAGATCAGATCCCTCCTAGCTTCACCTACCTACCACTGGTGGAGCTTGTAACGGATCCGACTGTTTTAGATCGGAACAATTTAAGTTCGACTTATTTTGGATTCGAATCATTAAAATTAAATTCTAACCTTAAATAACCAGATTAAAGTTAAACTCATGAGATATTTTGGATTAGCTTGTTTTTTTTTTTTTTTTTTGCCTTAATTCAATATACACTTTTTCCTATTCTTTTTAAGTAATTTATTAATAATTAATTCAATTTTTCTTTTTTTATCTATTTATTATTTTGAATATTAAGGTAGATAAACACAAATTATAACATAATTAGATATTAATAGAATAATAGTTAATAATTAAGTAATAGTCATCTTTTTCTATGAATCCAATACATGCTTCTTTTCTATTCTTTTTAAGTAATTTATCGATGACTAATTCGATCTTTTCTTTTTTTTTTCAGCTATTTATTATTTTAAATATTAGAGAAGATAAACACAAATTATAACATAATTAGATGCTAATAAAAATAATAGTTATAAAACTATAAAATATTAAATAATATAACTAAGCAATAGCCTTATTCTTTTTCCTATGAATTCAATATAGGTTTATTCTTTTTAAGTAATTTATCAATGATTAATTCAATCCTTGTAAGCTATTTATTATTTTAAATATTAGAGTAGATAAACATAAAATTATATCATGACTAGACACTAATAAAAAAATAATTATAAAATAAAAATATAAAAATAATAATTAAGCAATAATATACTTTTAAAATTAAATAAATATTAATATCAAATTATTAAAATATTACAAATATAAACAAATATTGAAAATATGTTTAATCCTATATGTGTGTGTGTGAGAGAAAAGAATAAAATTATATTTAATTCTCTTCTATCTCCTGAGGCAAGGATATTTAAAAACTATTGATGTCATTCATTCAGTAATGCTCAACTTGAAAAAATATACTTCTAATCTCACATTAACATCAGCTTTATTGGATCATTCGACAATTTCAGGCCGGATTCGCCTCTATCCACTGCCACCAAACCATTGATGATGTTTGATGGATTGTTGCTTGCTATTGAACAGCTATCTGACTCCCATCTGCTACAGCGTTGTTGCCGAGCATGCGTCTCATCTGCGCATTTTTTATTTTTTGGTTACGATTTCATTTTCAATTTCTTTCACATCATCTCCAAACTATTCAATGTCGGTTAGATGGATCATTTTGATGTTAAGCGCATCACTGTAGATTTTTAGGTATGCTTTTCTGGTCGATCAAGTTTATCTTGATGACAAGTCATCCACTGAGAGAAAGCAGAATAAATTTATCCGAGTTTATAATATCACATCAAAATACCCACTCTAATTTTCTCCTCTCAAACAGCATTTGTCTAATCCACCAGGCAACCAAAACAAACTCAGAGCTTAATTCAGAAATAATACTTCCAAGCTGGAACAGGGCAGTCATCGTCGTGGATTAATAATCCTCTGATCAAAATGCAAATCACTGGCCAAAATAAATGCTCAATGCTAAAATTAAAGATCTTTTTACACATAAACCTTATGGATATATATGAAATTTTATACATGCCTTTGAGAATTTATTATTCATACATATAGAATTATAAATTATTTTCTTGCAAAGTCCATTTTCATAGAGGTTACACACATAAATAATAGATAAATATGCAAATAGAAATTTATGAAATATATAAATATGTAATTTTAAATATTTATAATTTATATAAATATAAATTAATAAAAAATAAATAGCATGACACGAGATCTGGGGTTCTTCGATCAATCTAGGGCGTCTACCCTTTTGTTTGCAGCCTAGGAACAGACAGAGAGAGAAGCTGCCTCTCAGCTCTCTCTCTCTCTCTCAAATTCACATATCTTTCGTATCAAAATCCCTTTTTTTGGGGGACAAAGACAGGATTCCAAGCTTGAAGTTACTAAGGGAACGCTTGTCCCAGTCCTAGCTTGCGTGACATTTATATAAACCTTATAAGCGACACTACAAGCTTGCGTGTCATTTATATAAACCTTATAAGCCACACCAATTGAAGGACAAATCTCATGTCGGCCTTTGATTAAAACAGGTGGAACAATCAACTAAATTGAATGGCTGGTGGTCCTAATGGAAACAAAAATTTAAAACTTTTTCTTGGATTTTCTGCAGCAGTCTAGATCAAAATTATTCAGCATTCCATGTGATTAACGTGAAAAGAAACCTTGATAAAACATAAAGCAGACTAGACGTAAAAATGCTGGAAAAAAAACAAAACAAAAAAAAGGAAGCCAAACGGACCACACATCTTGTCGAAAACGGCTAGCCACCCAACACCAATAAAATAAATAACTAAATAAATAAAATAAAAAAGGCCCGGACATGGTAAGCATTTGCTGCGTTAGTTTAGGAGCTCATCTTTCTCCTGCAAATCATAAGAGGAATGCAAGCAAGAATAAATTAAATCACTGAATTTGCAACAAAAAAAAAAGTTCAATTCCACGTATTCCGATTATCTGGGGTTCAAATTATATAGAGCATAATTTTTCTCTTAAAAGCATACCAAAGATACAAATTATCACATTTAACTATTCACCCAAATACAGCATATTTCTCATCCTTTGCTTAATTAATGAAATGTTTACCATCATTGATCTATGATGATCCAAGACTTCCATATTTCATGCTCCAAACTCTGTTTACAAGAGTTGTGTGCGCTCAAGAAATGGCATGAGATGAGATGTTGCGAGCATGGTCAAAATGTTCTTCATACAGACAGCAAAAGCAGATATTTGGACATTGATTTGAGAGGGCCAGATTACATCGCATTACGGTTAAAAAAGGGCTTACCTAGCAATGGCAGTGAGACATCAGAGCACAAAAATGAACAAAAAAAAAAAAGCTGGTTTACGCGCACAATGCATTTGTTTGTCCTGAGCTACTCCCTATCTTTTAATTTAACTGAACAGTCCAGCCCTTCTTGTCCTCAGTAAGGCCCATCTGTAGACTAGTAAGTGTGGAATAGAGTTGTTGAGATACAGCACCAACTCCCTTGTTCCCATAATCCACCCTGCAACAATTTGGAGGCAGCAAGATTTGATAATTTTGATACAAACAGAACAATTCTTTGACACAAATTACCCTGCAGCCTTTGTTGGTACAGTTTCAAACTACAACAATACAGAGTAGGTTAGCCAGCGATGGGATGCAAGCACTTTGTCAGAAAATTAAATCTTTAATAAATGAGCCATGCTAAACCAGCACGAGTGCCATGGACCCCACTCTTTCCAACCAGCAGTGGGCCCATTCTAACGAAGGGAAATTCATGGTTCACAGTGCAGGTTATTTTCTCATATACAGGAGTAATAAAGCATGCCTCTGTCACTAATACGCTAGTGCTACAAACTAACAAATTGTATAAAGCAAACAAACATCTATAGCTGATAAAAAGAGAGCACAAAAGCATAAATGGAAATATTCAGCCCATAAAATATAGAGAAGTAATCCTCTAGAGGATTAATTTTGTTTTAAGTCACATAGATATCCTTAGTTAACTAATGTCATCCTCAAAACTGTTTTTTTCACCACTTCCATCCAGGAGAATTAGGGTTGTAGCTCTTCTTATCCAAACCTCCTTCATATTTCCAAAGAATAAACCTTAAATGATCACATGAACATACCAAGCTATTGAGAACTCCATGTTCTCATCCTCTACAACTACAAGAAGCAAGCTTTATTGTGGCTTCTTGATCCTAAGACATAAGGATAGTCAACTAGCGCTCATGCTTAGCTTATGGACCCATGCAAACTGAAAAGTTGGCACAGCCAATCAAAGCATAAAAGGTGCCCTCACCCTCCAAAAAAAAAAAGAGGAGACACATGCGTACACCCAGACACAAACAGACACATGCACACAAAAAAAGAATAAAGTCACTAATAATTGAGCATATTGTTTAGCTAAATTTTGAAAATGAAATACACAACAAAATGACATTGATCCTCCATGTTCATAATAGAAGTGAGCATTCATTCCTTTTTAGTGATTGGTCAACCACGTAGATACTGAAATAACATAAAAAATATTATTTTACTTATATCCTTAAGTTAATTGGAAAGTTTGAATAAGAAACATATATATTAAAAGATTTAACAAACAACATCTTGTTATTGTTTATTTCTTTAAACAAACAGTAATAATAGTATAAATTTTTATATAATTTAATTATGATTACAATTTATCCTATGTATCCTCATATACTTTTTTTCCCTCTCGCCAAGTCAAATACGTGGATAAGCATCTAAATCCACTCCTTACATCCATGTCTGTACAACATTGGATTTAAGTAAAATTGTGTATCGATTGTACTACAGCTTATCAGTAAGGTACCATAACCAATACACCCCCATAGCAATACTACATCAAATTTTACCTTTATTTTGTTATGCTAGCATTAGGGGTGAGTATTTGGTTGGTTCAATTCAAAATTGTGCAAAACCAATCAAATTGAACTGCCTAAAACATATAACCGAACTAAACTGAACCAAATTATTTTAAAAACCGAACCAATTAAACCAAATTGCACTAATTCGGTTTGGTTCAGTTTTTCGATCTAACCACAATTATGCTCACACTAGTGGACAAAGAAGAAAGGGATGATAGCAATAGATTGGCATCGAAATCAGCGAACCGGTGGAGCAGGCCACCGCACCCACTCTATAAAGCCCTAAGTAGCAACTCAACCTTGCTCTTGGCCCTTATGCTCATGCCGCCACCGGCACCTTGTGGTCCTCGTGCTCGTGCCGCCACTGGCAAACTTTTAAACAATGGCCTGTGCTGACTCGATCTCCCACAGGTCCAATGCGCCTTCTCTCTGCCACTCCTCGCTACTCATCACCAGGTTCGATAGCACTGCCGCCACATTCTCCCTCGCTCGCACGCTCGTCCCCATACTAACATCCACTAGATCAACAGGATCCCTAACCTTAGCCACCTTCTGGAAGACATCAATGCTCTCATAGCACCCCACCACCTCTGCGATCACCACCATGGCATCCTTGATGATGCCGGTCCAATCATCTTTGACAACAAGGGAGAAGAGCACCGATGGAGTCATAGAGATAAGGGCCTTGCAAGTAGAGTCGTGGAGATGAAGATGTTGAGGGCAATAGCGATGTCATTCTCCAGGGTGACTGAGGAGGGGCCACTAGTGAGGAGGTGAATAGTGGGGAGGAAGATGGTGCCGACATCAGTGAGGCCCTCATAGGAGAGGCGATGGGCAATGGAGTACAATGGTGGGTGGTGAGTGAAGAGAGAAAATAAGGCTTTGTGGAAGAGGTGTCGAGAAGCTTCTTGCCGAAGATTTTTTTTGTTATAATGGATCATTATTTAAACAGGTTGAATCCAAACCGAATAACCCACCAATAAGCAACCATATCTTAATCGGAGCTGGTATATAAGGAAATTGGTTTTTCAGTTTTAATCCTTAAAAAGCCAAATCAAACTGAATAACCAAAATTTTAAAAAAAAAATCTCATCAAAGAAAAACAAACTAAATTGACCAAATTGCAATGGTTTAGTTCGATTTTTTGATTTTACTGAAATTATGCTCACCCCTACCCAGCATCCAAAAACCTGCTAGTCCATATCATAATGGCAAAGTACCATTATGGCTACTAATTCTAATACTTCAACCCTTTGAAGGAATACACGATGGGATGATAGAATTAGCTTCAAATGTATAATAAAATAGAATATTAGGAAAAACACAAACAAAAAATTCTAGTTACATTAACACCGCACTACAACAAAAAGGCAATTTCACAACAACATCAAAATGGCTCCCTTGGTTCAGAATTTTATGGCATGTGTTAGGTCCACGAAGTTGAGATACATTGAAACAAGATGCCATATTGCTATACAAGATTAACATTGACTCTTCAACATTACAAGAAATTATCATACATTATACAATTAATAATTCATGTGAAACTGAATTACCAACTGCTCCTAAAGCATCATGATAAAATACAATTTCTAAGACATCCCACCAGCCTAACCTGTGCTTGGTTTGACTTAGACAAGCTTGTGTTGGTCATAAACAAGTTTAGGTTATAAACAGATTGACCCATGTAAACTTGTTTATTAAATAGGTAAGGTTTAAGATGAAAAAATTGACCAACCTGACCAAGGATGAGTGGTTTGTTAAACGAATTGAATGGACCAGACCGTGACCCATACCCAAATGGTCCAAGGTATTTTGGTAAACTGAATGAGAAAAAGGAGACCATGATCCAACCAAATCCCTAGCACTCCCCTTTTTGCCTGCCGCCTCTCTGAGATACCATTGTCTCTATCATGACTATCATCTTCATCAATCTTCTTTGTCAACCCCAGTAACGACACCTTTTCCTCCACTCTCTACTCCACCGTGCTGTTTGGACCCATATTACCCTCTTTTGATGAAACTCGGCATGGTTGTGATGGCGCAGGTGGAGAACCAAAGGCAGAGAGGGATTAAAAGGGATTGGTAGGTGAAGACAAAATAATTAGGGATAGCAAATTCAACCTATACCCCGAAGGGACGGAGATTTTCCATCTTTTGTGGGGACAAGGACAGAGATGGGGATTATTTTTGTCCTTATTAGCAGGGACAAGGCAAGACAAGGATAAGTATATTCCTACCCCAGCCCACCCCTATTGGCCCTATATAGTATCCTTATATATTTTATGTTTATAAAATTAACCTCATAATTTTTACTAAAAATTCAAATATGTTATTAGAAGAGGGCTAGCAATGGAGCAGGGACAAGAATTTATTTTTCTCATGATACATGGATGGGAATGAAAAAATCCCCATTTATGGGGCTAGAGCGGGAATGAATTATTTTTTTAGCGAGGATGAGAATGGGACAGAGATAAGAATTATTTCTTTAGCGATGATGAAAATTAGGGTCCCCGACCTCGTCCCTGCCACACCCCATTGCCATCCCCAAATGCAATGAGAGGTATAGGGCAATATTAGCAAATGAGTGCGTAGGTAGTGACTAGAGATGCTGCATTAGCAAAGTATATAAGTGGAGGGGATCAATTCCGGCAGCAATGGTGATTAACAATGAGATTAGGAGAATAAAGAAGAGAAAAAAGGTGAGGTAGAATGCTTCGCTTTTCATTCTTTTTTTTTTTCACTTTCTATGTTGATTCTAAACTAGGTGAAACCAACCCACCCCAACTTAACCATTTGATAAACATATTAAACAGGTCTGATCATGTAACTTGTTTAGAAAGTGGGTCAGGTTCGAGTTTGGATTTTTAACCAGTTTACTCAATGGGTTGGGTCCAGGTTGACAATTTTTCATCCCAACCCACATCTAACCTATATCTGACCTGACACAACCTAATTGCCACCACAGGTACAATACTTCAGATGCAAGGATAAGTAACAAAGAGAGAGGACAACTAGTTTATAGCTTTTCATATAAGGATCATAGTACCAATGCATAACAGTCCATACTGGCCATACCAGATCATATTGGTAAGGCACTTATACTGGTACACCCCTGTATTCATACCATACTGACACATGTATTTCACTTCTCCTATGCAACACTGAGAAGCATACCACACATCAATATGGATCATACTAGTAGAATACCAGTATGAGATTTGTCATCGATATTTTAACCTGTGCTATCACAACTTCCAAAATTTGACCTAGAATGCCATTTGGGAGGAATTCTCATTTGAGATCTCTTCCATCAATCAAGAGATAAATGACCAAATAATTAAGAGCCAAATATCTTACAATTAGGCATAAAGACAAAGCATTTACCTATTGCCAAGATATGTTATACTTCCCACAGGTGACACAACAACAGCTGTTCCTGTGCAAAAAACTTCATCAGCATCAAGCAATTCTTCTACAGATACAAGACGCTCTTCAACCTGCAATGTTATGTGCTTATTGTCAAGAAGAGGTATAAATATAAATGGATAAATTTTTTATTCGTGGTCAGCTCTAAGCAGCAACTTATTTGAGACACAATTGGGGAACAAGTAGCTTTAGGATACAGGTCAATCTAGAGGTAAAACAAATGCCAAGAAACAACACTTAAAACATATGGTAGTCTGACAATTATGGAAATGTCAAAGTGAGATCGGAAAATATAGAAGTGAAAGCTGCAGAACAAATCCCTACATGGGTTTGAAGGTATAAGAACCATTTAATCAAGGGAAATGGCATGCTAAGAATATGTTCAAAATAAAAATAGTTATTTACTATTTTAAAGTGATACCTGATAACCTTGGTCTCGAGCAACATCAATTATACTTTTCCTTGTAACGCCAGGCAATATTGTACCCTTTAATTCTGGGGTTGATATAATTTTATCCTAAAACAAAGACATAGCCATCACAATTCAAACACTAGCATTGATAGTAGAACGATCAACATATAGTCTGCCAAGAGCCAAACTCCAAAAGAATGCATAAAGAGGTTACTGCACTCAGCCACAACCAAGGTATGGTCACAACCAAGGAACAAGAAAACCAAATGCTCCTGTAGAAATTACAATGAACTTAAATATAAAAAACAAAGAAACAAAATTTAGAAGGTGTCTAATGATCAAGTGCTCAAAAAAGGGCAGGGAAAAAAATCAAATTATTACATGCTATCTAGAATCATACCCTAAGAATTGTCCCGTGAAAGATAAGTCAAAACTAGCCATACAATTCAGACAGATGGAAAATAATTCTGCGCAAGCAATCAAAATCTGATGCAAGCCTCTGATTTGTCTCCATAAACTCAACTCAACTCAACTCATCTAAGCCTTTTCCCAACTAATACAATTTGGAAGTCTTGTTCTTAAGCAGGTTGTATATCTACCTTCTTGATATATAATACATTCAATGCAGCAGTCTTATTTTCAGGCAGGTAGCAACTGACTTCAGAATTAAGTTACCCAACCTAGGTACCTGTATAGAATTCTACCCCAAATATTTGGGCTGGATAACCACTCATAGCTCAGCATAGACGAGACAAAAACAACAAGATCAAAGATCATAACTAATTCTCCCATGTCTCTTTCTCAATATTAGTCCAGTGACCATAAAAGAACAGGGAAAGAAATCTCTAGAGGCAGTTATATTCCAACCAATGCTTTAAATCCTAGTGGGACAAGAAGTGTCCCCACCATCCTATCCCATTCCTATAAGAAAGTAGGATTGAGATAAAGGCAAGACTTAGAAACCCATCCCTACAAGTAGGGACAAGAAAGAGGTAAGAACGAAAAAAAGGAAATAAGAAGGAAAACTAAAAGAAAGGAAAGAAGAAGAAAAACGGAAAAAAGATACCAAGGGAATAAGTGAAAAAAGAAAGAAAGGAAAAGATTAAGAACGGCAGGAAAGAAGGAAGAAGAAAAAGGAAAGATAGAAAGAAATGGAGAGAAAGGGCAAGAAAAGAATGAAAGGAAGCAAGGAAAGAAAGAAAAGGAAGAAAGGAAGGAAGAGGGAAAAAACAAAGAAAGAAGAAAAAAAAAGAAAGAGATGAAGGGAGAAGAAAAGAAAAAAGGAAGAAGAAAAAGAATGAAAAGAAGGATGAAATAAAGGAAGAAAACTCAACTCAACTAGATTCATGTTTTAAGGGTTCTGACGGAGTTTTATGCTGGCTGTCAGCTACCTAACGCAACCCTCCTCCAGAAAAGAAACAAACCAAAAAAGAAATAAATAAAAGAAAAAAAAAAGCAAAGATATGGAGGGTACCTACTGAGACAATCGTCAAGATAGGGCAGGACAAGAGGGCATCATATTTCATGGAAAAAAATTGGGACACACCGTCACACAGGATTTAAAACCTTGATTTCAACTATACTAATAGGACTAGCGATTGATTAATTATCAAACTATTAATCAGATCTTCAGGAATAACCAAATAAGATATATAAGCTATACCAATAACTTGTACATTATTCAGGCAACAGGCAAGCAGCCATCTGACAAACCTCAATTCTTCAGTGTACAAACCCATATAGAGATAAAGGTAGTATGTGCTATCATTTACTTTACATGTCACCTATGATTGATCCTGGTTAGCAGAAATTAAATTGATTGGTTCCTTTCACACTCTTCAAATGATGGACGGATACTGATGTATGGTTACTTTATAGTTCACTAAAAGATCACCAAAGCAATGGTTTAAGCATTCTGATAACATATCCATTTAAGAAACTAGCAAAATGAAAATCACAGATACCCATACCTTCACAACAAAAATATTACAGGAGGAAACTTCCTCCAGGTACTTCTTGTTAACAGCATCAAGATACAAAACATCAGAATAGCCTTTCCCCTTTGCTATTTTCTGTGCCTTCAACACCTGGATATTAGCAAATAGATGAATGTAAGAACTAAGCATACATCTGAAAAATTATTAGGCAGGGTTTCCAAAAGACTGAAAATCGATAGTAACTGCACTTAGTTGATTCAGCATATTGGTTTTCAACAAGAAAAGAAGAATTAAATCTCAACAGGTGAAAAAGAACAAAGAAGTACATCATTAAGCTGACATTAAACATGCCCAAAAGAGAAGAACAAGGCTTAATAAGTTTAAAAAACAACTAGAGGAAAAAATTTATTGCCTTGGGAGTGTAGCATCAGTTGCATTATTTTGCAAAGATTTTTGTTGCTCTCCCTCCCAACATATTTCTTGCATAAAATAATAAAAGCAACCAGAAAAGCAATAAACTTTCTGCTCTATGCCCCACCCTTCCCTTCCACAGATATGAATGATTGTTGATACTGGACATACTATTTAATGGTAATTACATATTCAAAATTAAGACATAGCAGTACAGCTAAAAAAAAAAAAATATCCGTAATGCCATCTTAAATTTGCGTGTCTGATTGAGCCTATTTATAAGACAAAAAAGAGGCTTTGTTAATCTACAGCATGTCCAAAAAGTTATTCAAAATGGAAACTCAACTCCTGAACTTATCTACCGCCACACAAAAAAAACCAATTAATTCCTTATTCCTTTGATTCCAAACGTAAAGAAAACAAGTTAAAAGAAAATCCATAAACAAAGAATACCCTACTTATGATATGGACAAAATTCCTGTGCAAAATAATTCACGTGGAAGTATTCTGCTTGCCATGTTACACTTGTCCATCTTTGTAACTTTCTCTGGACATAACAACCTATACGATTTGAGAGGGGAGAACAAGACTTTAGAAACTAAAAATATAATTTCATTGACAAATAGATTCCTTACAATGGCCAGAAGATGCAAAGATCACATTCACCTATAAAATCTTGTCAACTCTCCACAGTGCTCTACATCTCCTATAGCACCTATATCTTAGAATCCATCTGAATTAACAATGTTGTACCATAATAGCACTTGTGCCATACAAGAAAAATGTATGCATGTATGTATATATGTATTTTGACCATTGGCTTATTGGCATATATTTCCAGAAATGCCAAGAACATATTTATAAGCAACTAAAACTATTTAAATTTAATTTATCAACAGTGTCTATACAATATCTTCATTTTATGGGTTAATTGTAATCCACTATAAAGGGTTTTATATATCTTATGTGATTCTTCTCTAGGTCTCCAAGTCCCCAAGCACATGAATATGCATGCATGCATTCATATACACATTGAATGTTCCACACCAATACCAATACCAATATATATGCCATTGTCTTTATTTGCAGATTGAAGTAGATGACATCCATTAAACATGTTCTCCAACACCATGCCTATATCCAAGAAACACATTGAGCAAGAAAATGGAACATGCATGGATATTGCATTAAAATAAAGCAATACGCAAATACATTATGGTCATAGCAATCTACACAAGTTTGCTTGCAATGACATATGAAAGACATGAAGCACAAAAGGTTAAGAAAAATGAAGGACCGGGACCAATTGCAATTGACAATTATTATATTAAACAGAGTTGTGTTACAAGGCTCAATTACCGAAGCATAATTTCCAATAGTCTTTACACCTCCAGTTCCACCAGGGGCAGCACGATGAAAATCATTTTCAACTATCAAGTTTATTGGTGCTAAACCCTCCTGAAAAGGGTTTAAAAAATGTAATTAACAAGCATTGCTGCAAACTAACATCAGAAATGTGAAAAGGCTAATCATTGATCAAAACAGAATCCTGATAGAAACAGATATAATTTTTGATGTGAAATAATTATGTCATATGAGAAATCAATGAAAAACCACATGAAACAAGCATGCAATACCAGAAACTATTAAGCCATCATAATGTGAGAGTACATTTTGGTGATACAAGATAGGCTTTTTATGACTTGAAAAGCAAATTACAAGAGAAAGCAAAGAAAAGAAGTTTAACTGACCTTAAAGTAGTTTCCAACAGGTGAAACAAAAATAAGAAATGTGTATTCTGGAGCAGGTGCAAGACCAAGAACAGGACCACTTCCCATAAGTAGTGGTCTGATATACAAGGAACCCTTCCCTGTAGGTGGTACCTGCATCGAAGGATTAAAACTGGTTTTAGCAAATTAGGATTTCAAAACATAAACATATCTATCAATAATGGCATTAAACAGTACCCAGTGCTTATTTGCTAAAACAGTTAGCTTTACAGCCTCCACAAATTGCTCGATAGCCGGTGCAATCATGCACATGCGCTCTGCACCCATCCTCATCCGTACAGCATTCTTCTGGGCGAAATAGTAGAATTGATCCATCTTCTTTTCTGTATGCCTTTAAACCTTCAAACAAACCCTAAAAAACAAATCACCAATATTATTTAAATATATAAGAATTGCTGAGAATTGTCCTCTGAATATATTGATGTCACATATCATATTGTAAACGGTGACATTATACAAATTCACTGAATATCATTATCTATGAAACATCAGGCAGTGTTTGTCTAGATGCCCTAAGATGCTGGTTTTCACTATAACTTAGATTTTTGGAACTCAAAGGGAAGGGAACAAGTAACAGAGCATGGCAAAACACAGGACTAGTTCCTCTGCATGGACTATAAATCTTGAAACAGAAAGTAGGAAGTCCATGGTTGCTACCAATCGCATTTAACCAGAGCTCTGGAAAAAGGCATATACATAAAGTTTCTTCCAGATATTTATTACCATCCTACAAACTATAATACCAGCTCAATGGTATCGAAAAGAAATGTGGCATCAATTTGGATGAATAAACCTAAACACGCTTAGATATGCAATCCTGATTCCACAAACTGCCACTAGAGTTATACAAGATAAATATACAAAAATAATAAGTCCATCAGCCACACTAACCTGTCCATAATTTAAGACTCCAGAGGATGGGCTCAATTCAATGGGGCCAAAAGGCTGCATTTCACCTTTCGCAAATGTACCATCTTGAGAAGACTTCATGACATACATGTAATCAGTTGGCACTATTCCAAATCCAATATTCTCCCAGTTTAGATCAACTATTTCAGAAGTTTCCCTGCAGAGATGCATTAATTATCACAAACATTTGACATGAAGCAAAAGGATGAATTAGAGGCATAAGAAAAATGATAATATAAAGAATTAGTCAACTTGAATATTTCTTCTTATTCTAGAAACCTTGAATATTCCTTCTTCATCATATGAATTTCAAATAACAATGCCAAGTTAAAAGAGAAAAATGTCACTCTCATAAAACCATTTCATAGATCAAATCTCAACACGAACAATAATTTCTTTACTTTCTACCGATAAAGAAAAATCTTACGAATAACTTCTAGTCGGAGTGATTTCACAGAAAAAGAGGAAAAACACCCATTGAAGCCACAACGCAAGTCCCTCCAGAAATCTTATCAAGAAGAGAAGGTCTTGTTCTCTTTTTTTTTTTTTTTTTGAAAAAAGGAAGAGAAGGTGTCCTTTTATAAAAACAAAACCACGTAAAAGGAAACCACCTTCTCTGCAGTTACGAAAACTGCAACTCGAAACCACCTTTCTCTACGTAATTATCATCATAGGCATATATTTTTAACATCTCTCACTTGCACATGATGATAATTTCATTTATATCATATTTCTCATTTAGATTTCTAAATGAATTCATACTAGGAAAATGGGCCATGTGACCAGCAAGTTCAGCTGAGCTACAATGTTATGTAACGGTTAGGAGTACATAACAACTCCAATAATAGAGAGAACAAACACATATAAACTTGCTTAACCCTAAACTAAAAATTTCACATCATTATCTATGATCTCTCATAAATATCAAAGAGCATGTTTAATCTTTAATAAGCATAACGTATTCATAATTATGTCACGTGAATTATATAATTAGTTGACCTGTGAATACATACTATGATGTAAATTAAATCAGTCTTCCTTCTCAACTCGAATCTTTTAACTCCATATAGCTGCTTTCCTAGACATGTCCCGCAAATCGCATAATTCTTGATTATTGGTAACATGCTAAAGTAGCAACACTATAATAAAGTGTTAAGAGAGTTAAAAAGTCATAAGAGATTAAAATAATTTTAAATCTTCAGGGTCTCACATAGAGAAGAAGCAGGGAATCCATTCTTCTATTAACCTTATTGGTCAACTAAGGACACATGGTACGAATTACGTGCTACGATGTTTCTTTCTTTAATAAGAGCGTATGTCTTCTTATTTCAAACATCGTACAGACTTAAGTTCAGACACACTTCAATGTCTAACCTGAATTCACCGGCCATATCTTTCCTAACCTTATGAATTCATGTCTGGCTATTAAACAGGCAAAGTAAATAATAAAATATTTACCTCGATCATAATTATTATAATGATCTCATCTTGATATCTGATCAAGGCAATATAGGCTTTAGCTTATCTCTCTCAAAAATTTTAGCTAATAGCTGTCTCATCTTTGCATGTTATACAAACATCAGAGGCGATTGTCTATGCGAGAAGACCAATCTCAACCTGACGACATACTTTTATGATAGATGCTATTACCATATCACATCTCATGAAGCCATATCAAAGATGCTAATCATGGCAAAAAATATATTCATAGATCAATAAGAATGTGTTTCTTTACATTCACATGTATATCATATTCTACGTAATTCAAGGAACTTTACAAGAGCTTGAAACAAGTCTCTACTAAGGGCTTTAGTAAAGGGATCTGCAAGCATATATTGTTTGGATATATTGCAAAACTATTTCCTTTTGTGCAATTATATCTCTTACAAAATTATATTTGATGTTTATATGCTTGGTCTTACTATGATATTGGGGTCTTTGGTATAAGCAATGGCTGCCTGATTATCACAATGAATAATCACTGGACTCCCACTATCATTAAAGAATCCAAGATGCTCAAGAAATCTTTTCAGCCAGACAGCTTCTTGTACTGCTCTGAACAAGCTATAAATTCAGCTTTCATTATTGATAAAGCCACACATGTTTGCTTTTACTATTCCATGAAATGGCTCCATTATTCATTAAGAATGCATAACCTGAAGTTGACTTTCTCTCATCTTGATCTCCAGCCTAATCAGCACCAGAATATCCTTTTAGATTTAAGTCTGATCCTTGATAACAAATATTGTAATCTATTGTGCCCTTTAGATATCTAAATATTCTTTTTACTGCTTTCCAATGTAGTTGACCAGGATTTGATTGGAAACAGCTAATAAGTCCCAGAGCATAACAGATATCTGGCCTTGTACATAACATAATGTACATTAAACTTCCAATAGCACTAGCATATGGTATCCTCACATTTTCTGTTTTTCTTCTAGAGTTATTGGACACATGCTGTTACTCAAACATTCTCCCTTTACTATAGGGGTATCAAAAGATTTACAGTTTTTCATGTGAAAATGTTCAAGTATTTTCTTTACATATGTCTCTTGCGATAATGCTAAGAGCTTTCTTGAACGATCTCTATGGATTTTGACCTCTAATATATAATTCGCTTCTCCCATATCCTTCATATCAAATTTTGAGGACAACCATTCGTTAATAAAATATAAGATTCTTTATTATTCCCAACCAGAAGAATATCATCCACATAGAGTGATAATATCACAAACTTTCTTTAGATCTTTTAATGTACGCACAATGATCTTCATTAATCATTTCAAAGTCATATGAAACAATTACATCATGGAATCTCAAATTCCACTGTCTTGATGCTTGTTTTAGGCCATAAATTGATCTTTTCAATTTGCACACTTTGTGTTCATGACCTTTAACAACAAAACCCATAGGTTGTTCCATGTAGATTTCTTCATCAAGCTCTCCATTAAGAAATGTTTTGACATCCATCTGATGCAATTCTAAATCCAATTGTGCTACAATAGCTAGGATTAAGCGAATAGAAGTAAACCTTACAACAGAAAGAAAGGTTTCTTCAAAATCTATACCCTCTTGTTGAGTATACCTTTAGTAACAAGTCGTGCCTTATATCGATCAATTGATCCATCTGCTTTTTGTTTAATTTTGAGAACCCATTTATTCTCAATAGCTTTGCGATTAGCAGATAGATCGACTAACTCCCATACTTGATTCTTTTCCATAGATTCCTTTTCTTCTTCCATGGCAATTTTTCATTGCTCCTTAGCAGGGCATGATAAAGCTTCATTCACAGTTTAGGTTCCTCATCATCTTCGGAGTAACCATGAGGGCTTCTCCTTCAATTTCAAATTTTCGACATGGAATGCTTTTTCTAGCACTCCTTAATTCAAGTTCTTGCGAAGAAAATGTAGGTATTAAATCACTCCTGCTTGGTTGAGTATTTTCAATTTCAATTGCTTGAGTGATATTATCATTTAAATCCTCCAACTCACATAGAGAGATATTTTGTCAATCTCACCCCTACTAGAAAATTCATTCTCCAAAAATACAGCATCTCGTGATTCTATTTCAAAGATACTTCCATCCATTTGATCACCTATGAATACATATCCTTTGGAATGTTTGGCATATCTAATAAAGATATTTCTTTCCTTTAGGACCTAATTACCAAACTTACTTGACATGTCATGAACATAGGCACCCAAACCCCATGGTCTTAAATGACCTAGTTCAGTTTTTTGCCTGTCCATAATTCATAGGGAGTAGATGAAATCGATTTGGAAGGTACACGATTAAGTATATATGCAGCAATCAATAATGCATCTCCCCAAAAAGAGATTGGCAAATTTGCTTGTGCCATCATTGATCTAACCATTTCAAGAAGGGTCTTATTCCTTCTTTCAGCGACACCATTTTGTTGTGGCATTCCCGAAATAGTTAGCTGCCTTAATATACCCTTTTCATTACATAATGATTTGAACTGATCTAACAAATATTCTCACCCACGATCAGTTCTTAAGGCTTTTACCGTTCTCTCAAGATGATTTTCAACTTCATTTAGGTACAATCTAAAATAATCTAATGCTTCAGATTTGTGAGAGATAAGATACACATGACCATAACGTGTAAAATCATCAATAAATGTAATGAAATATGGTGCATCATGCCTAGCCTTTATGCTCATCGGGCCACAGATGTCAGAATGAATCAATTTCAATGAAAATTCAACCCTAATAGCTTTGCCAAATGGTTTTCTAGTTGATTTTCCAATAAGACAATGTTCACATGGACAAATTGGTTTTGACTAAAGAGCCCAATAAGCCCTCACCAGTCAATCTATTCATTCTTTCTTGTCCAATGTATCCTAATCTAACATGCCAAATATTAATATCAACATTTGTATTGCTAGAAGAGGTAATTAGTGAAAAACAACTATTAATAGAATGTAAAGTACCATAATTTACATCAAGTACCATAAATCCATTAGATAAATATCCAAATCCATAATATAGGTTACTATAGTAAACATCAACACATCTACCCTAGAAATGTAGTTTATAACCTAAATTCAAAAGAACAAGTGAAACAAGATTCCGTCGTATGTCTGAAGCATAAAGGACATCCTGCAGGATCAGAATTCGGCCACCATGTAGTTCCAACTTACATGTCCCAATTCTTTTGACCTCAATCCCTAGCATTGTTTCCCACATATATCCATCTACTTCCAATAGTATGCGGCGAATTTCACAAACGCTGCTCTATCTCGAGCTACATGGTCGATGGCTCCTGAGTCTATTATCCACAAATGATAAGAATCAGTAAGTATCATAGTACTAAAACATAAATATCATGAAGAAAAGCATAACATAACGTAACCTTTTTCTTTGGCTCTGTAGATTCACGAGCAAAGTGACCATTTTTGCCACAATTGTAGCACTTCATGTTTGCTTTATTTCTCTTCTTGAAAAAACGTTTGTTCTTGTTATTCTTTTGATCAGCAGATCCTTTCTTGTTTCCCTTTCTCTTGCCTTTCTTGTTCCAATATCTCTTGTGTTTGAAACCAAAATTTGTTTGAGCTTTCAACAACATATGCTTGTCCCATGGGTTTAATCGACTCCAACCGCTCATCTTCCAACTCAACATGATGAGGGATATCATTGACAGTTTTGATACTATCATTATGAGCCAGATTAACTTCATGTGCTCCCAACCATCAGGAAGAGAACAAATCATAGCTTGCACTTGCTGTTCATCAGTAAACTCATGACCAGCTGACTTTAACTCCCTAATCATATTGGACATCTCTCTTAATGTTGCTTGATTGTTTGATTTGGGCATTTTTTGTATGTGTCAAATTTTATAGTCAGCTGCCTAAGCTTGGTCACACTGACTCCAAATTTATCCCTAAAGGCAACCCAAACCTCATAAGCAGTAGAATACTGATCATATTCACATATGAGGTCATCTGCCATTGAACTTATCAATATTCCCTTAGCTGTGGAATCTTTCTTCTTCCAAGCTTTATATGCTTCCTGATCTCTTCTCTGCTGAACTGTAGTACCCTACCAGGATCAACCATGGTATGGTTGATGGCTTCCAAAGCCTCTTGTTCCTCAAGTACATATTGTATTTTGAGGTGCCAGACATGATAATTATCACCATTCAACTTATTACCTTTATTCAAATCAGCTATGATGTTCTTTAATGCCATGATCTAAATAAAAATGAAACACATAATTCATTTATCAAGCACACGATACTATATTTGTCAAGTATAAACCAAATCTAATAATAACTTAGCAAATCACATGGAATCAAAAGTTGCTATGCTTCCAATCATCATCCATTATTCAATGCCTTATTATTATTCATTTAGTTTACTTGAATAAAATAATGCACAATTATAATTCACAGAGAATTAAAAAAAATACACGATTATAATTCACAAAAATTAAAGAAATATCCATTAAGCAACTCCTACTCAAACATAATAAACATCATAATAAAAGAACATAACTATAGAGTTTCATGCTCCATGTATCATTACATGATCTTTTTCAATTACATAATTAAACACCTAACAAACAACATAAAACATAATTAAATGCCTAATAAACAACATAAGCCAAAATAACTAGCATATAATTATAAAGACACCACATATCTTCATGAATCCATAGGCACCACCAGGAGAAACAAACTTTGTTCTTCCAAAAGTTGTCTGATATTCTTGATGCCATTTTTAAGTAAAACATCAACTACGTGACAATAATCCAAGGAAGATTGACACTCCAGATGACAATATACATAAAATTTGCTCAATGTGGTGGAAGCGATCTATAGAGCACCCGGAGTCTATATTCTGATAGTCTTATAACCACATTCTTCTAGCTCAATAATCATACGATTAAGCTTGGCAATATGATCAATTATATCACTTCCTGGATGATACTGAAAGGTCTCCATTGCTTCCCTTAATTGTCTTTGCCTTAGTTCTCGTTTGGTTAATGTGAGTATTTGTCTTGCCATCTATAATCATAATAAAACATTTTATGGAATTATCAATTATCATGAATAAAGAAGCATAAATAGAACATGCCAAAAAAATTATAAATTATTGAATATGTGTTTCAATAGCAGCACTTAAGACCTTAAATTAGAAGCTCATATAAATGCCCGTCAAAACATCAACAAATATATCACTCAGAAAATATGTACATGCATAAGAATTTTATGCTGCACCACTACATTCTTTCATACACAGCCGCAGCTCTCAAACAGGGGAATATGTAATTTCTAACAAATTCCTCTTTTAGATCTTTTACAACAAGCTGACATGTACCACTAGCTTTGGCTTTTCTTTCCAAGCCAGCCAACTCCATGACACCTTGACCAACATCTACAGTGAAGCACACAACTTTACATCCATAGTTCTCCCTGGGACAATTACTGATGTATTCAAGCCACCGCTGTAAGCTAAGCCACTTTATTTAACTTCCCACGCAACCCGCTACCATTATGACTGTCATAAATATCAGTTTTCTCTAAAAGAAGAGTATCTATCCCCTTCTCACCAGCCAATACACACTGAATAGCTTGGTTCCGTTGAATACATGTTTTTTTTATTTATAAATTCTGGTGAATGATCACATTACCACAGAACCCACTTGAACTTGCACCCACCTCCTGGTGGAAGTTAAACTTTTTAAAACAGCATAAGTTATCCCGATAGGTAGGTGTCCCGCGGATCCTCGATCCATGAAGGATAACTTCTCTATGTACGTTAAAAGCCTGCAACTTTTCAGGGGTGGATTATAATATTGGGAAGAGTAGAAAAATCCTTACAGCCATGTCCAAAAGAATAGACAGGAACAAGTGGATAATTGGAGGCATCATCGTGGTTCTTGTGTTGGCAATTATTCTAATCATGTAGTTTAAGGTTGTTATTCTCGAGTGGAGTGGAAAGTAATCTGTACTCATCTCATAAATTGTCTCTAGTGAAAGCGGTTACTACCCTTTTTCTCAGAGTACGGAATCTCTGCCATGCCTTCAGAGGGCTTCGAGAGGAGGTCTCCAGCAACTCTTTTGGCAGTACTACCGATCTCTGGATAACTCAAAAAGAAGTTGACAATGTTTATCCAATGAATAAGTGTCGATTTGTATTTTAAATTTTGATATCAACTAATTTATTCAAAAAGATCATTCCAATTGGTTGTTATATAAATATACCAGAAAGATCTTCATGAAATTGAAGTTCATTATTGATCATTTATCCGAAGTGATAAATAAATAAAATCGTGACTATCTAAGCATACAAGATAGTAAAGAAAGCAATTCTATGGCTCTGATACCAATGTTAAATCAAATCTCAACAGAAACAATAATTGCTTTACTTTCTACTGATAAAGAAAAATCTTACGATAACTTCTGATCTAAGTGATTTCACAGAAGAAGAGAAAAAATACTCGTTGAAGCCACAATGCAAGTCCCTCCAGAAATCTTATCAAGAAGAGAAGATCTTGTATTCTCTTTTTTTTTTTTTAAAAAAAGGAAGAGAAGGCGTCCTTTTATAAAAACAAAACCATGTAAAAGGAAACTACCTTCTCTGTAGTTACGAAAACTGCAACTCGAAACCACCTTTCTCCACGTTATCATGGTCGGTATATATTTTTAACATCACCAAAGTAAACAATGTCACAACCCAAAATTAGAAAATAAAATAGGAGTATCCCATCAACCAAAGAAATCTGTCTCCATGACATAAAAAAGGGAGGAGGGGGCCAACATACACATTCATGTACAAGTACACATGCATGCATATATGTCTACAATCATACATATATGCATGGATACATAAATATTTATGCATGTGTAGATTTTTACCGATTAATGAATAGCAAAAGTAAACAAGAAGGCCTCTTTTACCTGTATTTTTATCTTATATAGACTGTCCACTCATTTTCCCTTTTTTACCCATACTATGAGGTGGTAATGATGAGACAGCAATCTCGACACATTCAAATAATTTTTTTCTTGCTTAATCCACAGAGTAAAAAAAATATTAGGGAACAAGAGACATCACTTTTAAAAAGAAAAATGATATAGTAAGAAAATCATTGCAATTATCTTCTTGTTCTCCATATACCATTAAAGAAGACCTTACTCCCCAACTAACAAGCCTAATTTTCAACTTTCAATATGCTCATGTTAAAAGACATCGAAAATGCTGAGCTTTTTCTTCACCAAATACATGCAAACACTGCTTAGTTTTGCCAATGACTGCAGATCTGAAGATTGATATCACAGGCATACTCAGTTGGGAAGGTTTTCTATTATTTATAAAACTACTGACTCTTTAGGAATTACAGATCATATCTTTTTCTTTCTTTTCGGTAGGTAGAGCTACCATGCATCTTCTTATCAATTCTACTATCTAAATGTGATTTCTGTAACCAAACTACATTGTCTGGTCATGTCCGCCCGCATGATGTTTTCTGATTCTCAAATTCATCATCCTATTGCAATTGTATGCAGCAAGTGATGAGGAGGTTCACTTATAACAGTACAATGATTGTCAAGAATTACAACACTTCCATTTCCATATGTTATATGCAAAATATATGTGTGTAGAAATATATAGATAAATAAATTTGGCATTTAGTTACAAAGATAGGAATTAACAAAGTATCAAGTGATAATATAGTGAGTGAAAAATGAATGTCAAGGGTTGCAGGACAGTGATAAAAACAAGTCTCAAGAAAATGCCATCAAAGTTAGCCACATCATAGATATTTCACATTTTCAACTATAAATTGGTAGCTACAAAAGCAGTACGTTGAAACAAAATTTTAGAGCCAAACTATTGGAATGTAATTGTACGTTCAATAGACAAAATAAGTAGCATGAAGTTGATAAAAATGGATTTATGTATTGGCAAATACTTTTGGTAGCACCTTCCTTTTAGAAAATATTCATATTTTCAAGCTAAGATCATGTCTCTCTTTTATATTAGACAAGGCAGCTTATATACATTTTACTTTCTATTTCATAATTTTCTAATATTCTTAAAGATATGAGATATTGTCATTAAGAAAAAAATATATGATCCATATCCTTCTCCCTTTTTCCGCTGCTAAATCAGACACCTAGATACATGTCCCAATCTGACAGTTGTGTAATTCGATGCAACATTAGCAGCAATTTATGTTCAAGAAGTAGTCATTATTAAGTATTGCACACTGACAGCTTGTTATCCACAGCTATATGCAACTAGCTCCTTCATAAGGGCAATGTGAGTAAATTTCAATACATAAAAAGAATGGCATGTAGGAAAACTAGTAGACAACAAAGGAAAAATATCGCAGATAGATTGCATGCAATAATGCTACATTACATGAGAGCAACAATGCTTAGGTACATACTTGCAGGTGCTTGCTCCCATTGCTTCACACTTTGTCATGCTAGAACTTGCTACGCCGACAGATGGCATGAAATGAAGCTGATTTTGAATCTGCAGATATGAGAAAGAAAGAATGTTCAAACTGCTTCAAACCGTCCCACAAACATTTAATATCTAAAAGTTGCCCACAATTCAACTTTAATAATTAGTCAACAACCATAAGCTTATACTGCATCCTCAAACAAAATCTACAGTCATTTGGCAAAACCATTTCTCAATGCCACTGAACATTATATGCAATGTTGGTGAAAAAGGGGGTTATGAACAGGTCAAACGTTTTTATTCAATAAAGTTATGGAATATACTCATAAAATTAGAACATCTAAAGTAAAAGAGGCCATAAAACGATGAAAGTAGAAAAAGCTATGGGACTTGATAAGATTTCTATAAAAGTTTCAAAATATTTAGGTGATACTAGAGTAACTGGGTGATAAATTTATTTAATAAAGTTTTAAAAACTAAAAAAATACCTAATAAATGAAGAGAGAGTATTATCGTACTAATTTATAAGAATAAATAAGACATTCAAATCTGCTTGAATTATCCTGGTATCAATCTCATGAGTCATAATAGAAAACTTTGAGAGAGAATAATTGAACATTGGTTGAGATGTACTACAAAAATATCAAAGAACAAATTTGATTTTATGCCAGAAATATCGACTATATAAGCTATTTTTCTCTTTAATAGATTGACAGATAAGTATAAAGAAAAGAAATAAGATTTTCATATGATTTTTATTGATTTAGAGAATGCATATGATAGGATCCTTAAAAAAATCTTATGATGGATGATAAAAAAGAAAGGAGTACCCATTAAGTATATTAACATAATAAAAAATATGTATAAAGAAGCAGTTACTAGTATAAAAACTACTAATAGTAATACTAACAAATTTTTTATTAAAGTAGGTTTACATAAAAGATTTATTCTTAATCTCTATTTTTTGTTTTAGTTATACATGAATTTACTAGACATATTTAGGATAATTTTCATAGTACATGTTATTTGCATATGATATAGTACTAGTAAATGAAATTAAAGCTAAAATTAATCATAAATTAGAGCTTCAATAACATGCATTAGAATCTAAAAATTTAGGCTAAGTAAGACAAAGAGAGAATACATGGGATATAATTTTAGTATAATTAAAAATGATAATAAATGCAAAGTAAAAATTAGGGACCATGAAGTAGCTAAAAATGATCATTTTTGGTATTTAGGATTGATTATTCGTAAAGAATGAAAGATTAAGGATAATGTTGTCTATAAGATTAAAGCAGGTTGGATAAGATAAAGAAGTACAACTGGAATATTATGTGATCATAGAATGCCTATTAAGTTGAAAGAAAAGTTTTATAGGACAGCCATAAGATAGTTATACTTTATGACACAAAATGTTAGATAGGTAAAAATATACATACATAAGATGAATGTGATGGAAATAAAATGTTGAGATGGATGTGTGGTAATATAAGAAAAGATAAGATAATAAATAAATTTATTTGTAAAAAGTAGAGATAACTCCAATCAAGGATAAATTAAGAAAAAATGGCTTAAATATTTTGGACATATGCAATATAAATATAGAAACACACCTGTGCAAAGAAGTAACTTGATCATGTAGAAGATAAAAAAAAAAGAGTAAAGGTATATCGAAAATTACACAGAAGAAAGTGATAGAAAGATTTAAAATTTTTGTATCTTAAGAAAAAATTCCAGAATGAAGCTGAATGAACAAAAGGGATTCATATAGCCAACACCAACTAATTTAGAATTAAGGCTTTGTCTTCGATTAGCCTTCGGTCACCCTATGTTCTAGAAATGCAACAACCCATGCAATCATAAAAGATAATGTGGAACACTGATTCAATATCAAAGCTTCTGTAAGTTAGAAACATATGGGATACACCTAAAAGCAACAGGAAAAAAAAAAAAAAGCATCAGCAACAACAGATAAAGCGATAAAAGAAATAATTGTTGATTCAGGAAGGCATAGCTTATTGGCGACTTGAGGTGATTAGGGGAGAAAAAAACCAATAATTTACTTCCAGCTAACTTAGATCTAGAACAAGAAAATAGAATCACATAGCGGCATGACTTTTTCTTTCAACATAGGAATGTCTTTAGATAGATTCCCGAAGCGACCAAAACTATCATTCAATGTCCTAGGTTTTTTTCCCCAAAGACGCGTCTTTTGACCAGAGAGAAAAAAAAACGAACGATTTCACCCAAGAACAAAATTCATAATCTAAGTCTTTCACGATTATAAAACCAATTTAAAAAAATAACGGGAAAAAAGATAGAGGGAGTGAAAGAGAGGACCTTGAGCGAAGAGGAGGGGACGTTGAGCCGTCGGCGGTGGTCGGCGAGGGAAGCGACGGGGATGGGGGAGGAGAGAAGTGCGCCGTGGTTGGCACGGAGGCGAGGGAGTAGAAGGCCGTACTCCATGGTTTCTTCCCTCGACCTCGCTTCACGATTTCGGCGGGGCTTTGAGAGTGCGAGGGGAATTTTAGGGGAAGGACGGCTTTCGATTCCGCTTCCAATCCGGCTGCTAGAACGGTGAGTGGAGCGACTCGCGGTCAACTGAGAACCGCGCGTGCCGTGATGGAATGACTCAAAATCAGCCCTGGCCTTTGGGCAGCAAAATTCGGACACGGCAAGCTAACGCAATTCGGAACAAGTTGTCTTGGTTAACCTTAAATACGTTCATATTACAATCATATTAATATAATTATAATATAAAATAATTTTATCATGTTATGTGTTAATTCATCCATAAAAAAAATGATATTGTTGCTATTAAAATCTGTCCTCCGACTCGGACGCGATCGAGCTTCAGATGGGCTTCCTCCTGGACGGACCTGCAAAACAGTCCTCAAGCGAGGGGCGTTGAGGGTGGCCCTCCACGGAAAACTCTCGACGCTCAAGTTACCGGAGATCAGCGATCAACAAATATGAGGAAAAGGCACTCGCTGAAGAGTCTCTCCAGAGTGGCCCTTCGAGAGCTTCGAGCGGAGCGTTAATGGCGAGAAGGGGTGAACAGAGGTAGATGAAGAGTGAGCCAGTAGAACAAGTGCGCATACCTGGGAAGTCGAAAGACGGTCGTATTTATAGAGGATCACCTGATTCCTTGGAGGCATCGTGGGGTCCGAAAGTCGTTAGGATTCGAATCCAGTTTGTTATGATGTTAATAAGATTCGTATCTTGTTGGTTAGAGGATCGACGGCTGGGAGAGCCGGTTGATATCTTGAGATTCGGCGATTGTGTAGGCTCCAGGGCTCTAGGCTACCCTCGGGTGTGATTTTTGTTTGGAATCTTACGGATTTAAGCTCTCCCGCGCGGGATTCCGTAGAGCGCTTGAGTGCCCGGGCCTGGCCGGGGCATAAAAATAACTCGAACCAAGACCGAGGTATAAGGATAACTCGGTTGGCGAGGCATGGTGAATAGCTCGGCTGGCGAGGCATGGTGAATAGCTCGGCTAGGACCGAGGCATGGTGAATAGCTCGGCTAGGACCGAGGTATGGTGGATAGCTCGGCTGGCAAGACACGGCGAATAGCTCGGCTCGGACCGAGGTATGGTGGATGACTCATTTCTAACGGGCATCGCACAGCGAATGAGAGCCAGGATTCAGGGTTGATCCTAACCTCTTGCACAATTATTAACGCGATGGCGATTTCACCCCTTAACACATGCCCCCCACTCCCTAGTTCGAAGCATAGGTTCGGGCGTAGGGAGTATAGTTCCAGGTGGCAAGATATGAGTGGAAGGGCCTGGATTTGACAACATGCATAATGATGCCCTAATTAATGTTGCGTGGCTGCCATGCCTTTATGGGAGCCGTCTCTTTGGGGCAACAGTTAGGGAAGGGCCACGTATCAAATACTGATTTTCACGATGCCAGTGATGGCGGTTCCAGGTGTTTTGGTCAAGGCGCCTTATCTTCTCTTTGGGGCGGTTTCCTTTGAGGAAAAGCAAAGTCGTAACAGCGCCATTCCCACTCACAGCGCTCCTTCATTTCTTCTTGGAGAACCTTGTTCCCCTGTTTTCTTTGTAGCCTCGCTCGGCGTTTCTTTCGACCAACAGCATGGTGAGTCCTAGCGACATGGCTTCGGAGATTGTTGCTGAGGATTTGGGGAGAATACGCCAGAAATATGGCATTCCCTCGGATATCCTCCTGCGGCTGCTGAAGCCCGAGCATAGGGTCTCGCAAGAACTGGAGCGTGGGATCTTTCTTTATGAAGATAGCCTAAAGGCAGGCCTCCGGTTCCCCCTGCATCCCCTAGCGAAGGAGATCATGAGGTTTTACAACATCTGTCCGATAATGGTGGCTCCTAATAGCTGGCGCAGCATCATCGGGTTTATCTCAATGTGCAGTCGGGTTCAGGTAACAGCAACTCTTCCCCTGTTCTGTGCTTGCTATCATCTGATGTCGGGGAGGAACTCGGAGTGGTCCTATGTCGGACCTCGGAAATCATTCAAGATGATTATGGATAAGCCGTCATCCATAAAGGAGTGGAAGGTCCGATTCTTTATTGCCGAGGGAAACATCGGCTCCGACTTCCCGCGGGGATGGGGGAGCTTTTTCAGGGATGTGGAAACGCATCCAGCCTTGTCCGAACAGGAGAAGGAGGACCTAAAGGTCCTTTGTGACGACCGAATGTTCTCGACTAACGACTTACTATCAGAGGAGGCTCTTTTCGCCGCCGGGCTTAGCCTCGTTGATGTATACGGTAAGTCTTTTTCTTTTTCCCTTCCATTGATTTCACTCGAGCGAGTATATCTCGGTTTAATTATTCGCCCACTACGCTTGCAGCCAAGAAATCCGCACTGGCGGGCTGTATAAGGAAGGAGTTGGGCAAGCGCCCAAGAGGAACTGGTAGTGTGGAAAGGCGTAAGCCTGAGAAGAAGTTTGTCTTTCTGAAGAGCACTCGCCAGAGGCTGGGCGAGTCAAGGTTAGCCCGCGCTCTTTACCATCAAAGAAAGAGGATGTGGGAGAGCCGGCAGTGAGAGAGGGGTTCCCTCAATCGGGGGAAGAAGCGATAGCCATGTCGGAGGAGCAAAGAGCAGAGGAGGACTCTGGGAAGGTTGCTTAAATCCATTGTCCTTTGGTGGTGGAGATAGTGGACAGCCCGGACAAGGCCTCGTATGCTCATTCGGCAGTACCCTCTCCTGGGGATGAGCTATTGCCAGGCTGGCAGAGGTCGGTATCCTGGGGGTTCCTTCCTCGAGTGAGAAGATGTCTCTAGCCTCGGCAAGAGAATAGGAGGGAGCGATTGCTATCGCCGAGGCGATCGAGGAGGAAATCTTGGACGAGGGGAGAGGACGAGATAAGAATCTTCCAGTTGAAGCTTCTCCCACTGAGGTTTCGGAAAAATTGGTGCCTGGGCTGGCCGAGGTATCCAGGAATCTTAGGCTAGAGTTTTGCTGAAGGAGGCCAGAAGGTTGAAAGCTTCTCAGACTGAGGTCGCCCGGCCTGGTCCTTCGAACGGATAGCCCGGTGGTTTGGACCCGGCCATCAAGGCGGCATTCGCTGCCCTGATGAGGTCGGCATTATACCCGGGTGTGGGTCCCTCGGTGAATGAATTTGCGGACCTAGACCTCATCGACGCCGCGTTTGGTCAGCGGAACGTGGCGAAGGATGTCCATCTTCTCCCTGAAATTGACAACTCCGCCCTTATGGGGCTCGCTAGGTCCTACGCTTCTCGGGTAAATTGCTATTCCAGAGCAATGGGTGCCTTCGAGGTTGACTTTTGCGCTTTCTTATCTGTGTTTTGTTTCACAGAGTGCTTTGATTACTAGGGCGCTATGTTGGCGCTTGAATCTGGCAGCAGGGGCCAGTGCCCAGGCTAAGAAAGTCAGCACTGAGCTCAGATTGCGAGCAGAGGCGTCTGACAAACTTGAGCAGGTTCTGGACGTCGCCAACGAGAACTTGGCGAGGGCGAGGGGACTGCAACAGGCTGCCCTCGATGATGCATCCAAGTTGAGGCTTGAGGTTGAGGAGCTGTGCGGGCTCCGCACGAAGTATGACGAAGCATGCTTGGAGCTATCGCAGATCAAATCTAGACATACGGGAGAAATGAAGACTGTTAAAAAATAGTTTGATGAGAGTCGAGACAGACTGAAGAAGTAAGTTGTCGAGGAGAGAAATCGCTTGAACAGAATGCTCGGCGAGACTGAGGAGAAGATCCGGAAGCTGCAACATTGTGTTATCGCCAGGGATGATAGGATCAAATGGCATCAAGAGAAAATAGCCAAGCTCGATGGTGAGCTCTCCCAGTCCAGGGAAGAGGCTAACAGCAGGCAGTCGAGGATCAATGACCTCAAGGAAAGGATCGAGCTAGTTAAGGCCGACAAGCTGAGGGCCTTCGGCGAGGTCGAGGAATTGACCAAGAGATTAGCTCGGCAGGAGGAAGAGGTACGATGTCGTCTCTTTAACTTTCCCTATTATTTATTACTGCACCGGCTAACTCTGTGCTGACAGATGGAGAAGACAAGACTTGAGGGCCAAGGTCAATTAGAAGGCCTGCAAGAAGAACTGACATCAAGTCATCGGAGGAGCTCGGAGCTCGAAGGGCGGGTCACTGAGGCTGAAGGGCAGCTTGCCCTACTTCGGGGCGAACAAGATGCGACCTATGCCGAGGCTTTCCAGCTTGGCGCGGAGGAGGCTCGAACTAAAATATCTTGGGAGCACCCGGAATTGGACCTCTCCTTTTTGGACGTTGAACCCTTTGAGGCCTGTACCCCGGGGGCTGAGGAAGCCGAGTATGAATATAATTTCAGACATCGATCTCGATGCTCTTTTGGGTTTTAGTGAGGCCGCGGCTCCTGAAGGACATTCTCAACCTGCCGCAAAGGGAACGACGACTTTTGAAGTGGGCGAAACAAGCCAAGCCCCCTCCAATGTTACCAAAGATGCCACTGGGACCGATCCGGCCCCTGATCATTAAGGGTCACCCATGTATTTTTTGCTTCTCGGATTTATAGTCTGGTCGAAATTTCTGATGGACGGACCTTTCGTTTTCATTTGTTTGCCTTTTTGGCTAATCTTTTATCTCAAGTTTTCTTCCGACTGTGAACAAATTATGACTCATTCGCGCTCTTTAGTCAGTTTGGTTCGGACTTAAGTAAACATCTCGGTCGAGGCCGAGGTATAGAATGGCCCGGCACCGTCGAGGAATATAGTTCTGGTCTCACTCGGGGCTGGTAAGGAAGTTCGTCCTGCCAAAGTATTGGATAGTTCGACTTGAAATGGCCGAGAATCATAGGGGTATCCTGGTTAGAACCAAGGTTAGATAGTTCGGCTTGCCCGAAGTGGAGAAGTGGGCATGCTTTCAGCCGAGGTACACGAAGTGGTTTTGTTGAAGAGTATTTCGCCCTTGTCAGGGGTATTTACTTCGTTGGTCTTTTCCAATGCAGGTCCTTTTAGTGTTCGTGACAAGTAATCGATCGCCATTGGATGGCGTCGTTTTGGGAGGGGATTTCTTAGGCCTACCCGTATCTCAACGACCTACAGCTGATCTCATGCATTTAAGGTTTTTAATTCGAGATCAGGGGGAGATCCCTTGCCTTTCGTCACGGCTTGGGAAATGCATTTGGTGCGCTCTAGGAAATAATTCTTTTCTTCCGCCCTTCCATGTAGCAACGGGGTGTGCGGTTTCAAATTTTGAGGGCTTATTTGCCTATAAATTGGGGAGAACGGGTAGTGTTAGGCTATCCCTCAGGACTTTGTTCTCCTGTGGAAGTTCTTATGATGTCCATGTATCTGAGGTTGAGAGTGGAGAGACTGAGTTCTCCTTCTGCGAGTCGACTTCCCCCGGATAGCTGGGGTGACGAAGAAGCCGCTGAGGAGCAGCCCGTCCTCAAGAGAGGAGTTTTGGAGATCATATGGAGAGCGCACGGGAGGTCCGCGAAGATCATATGGGGAGCACACGTATGTGCTCCCTGTGTGTCCTTTGCCACTTGCCATGGGGACCGTCGGAAATGCAAAGTATGCATATCCCCATGGTAAGGACGAACTTTTCCTTCTCCCTCTGGCTGGATTCTTGGCTTATCCCTGTGGGAAATCTTTTGCCATGTGAAGAGGGAGTTGAGAGCAGTGCGGGTCTGCTGGTCCCCTGTCTTTCACAATCGGGCAGCGTCCAACAGCCCAGCATTCCACCCAAGGAGAATGCCTCCCCAGCATCGGCATCCATAGGTCTTCCTTCTGTTCTTGGATCTCTTAGTTCATCTGAAGGATCCGTGGGAGGCCGGCTCGGCCCTAACCAGTGGTTCAGGGCGAGCTGACTGTACTATCTGACTACTTGGGTCAGATGCCGAAACATCATTATTAACCAAAGCTGTGTGAAGCAGTCCGGCCGAGCTATTTACTTGTTTTTATTTCCTGTGCCATTATGCACTTATAACGCCTCTTAGGAGGTTGTAACTCTTTTCATTGATGAAGAAATAAAGAAAGTTTTATTCTTTCTTCTTTTAGCACCTGCTTCTTTTTCGATGTGATTGTGTTTGAGAGTTACTGCTCCCATATCATGCTTTTGTGTCATAGCATATTTCGGCAGCGTTCTTGCTATCTTGTTTTTGCTAAGACCAATGTTTGGTCCTCAGTGGAGGAAAATGTTTATCCCTGTTTGGGTCAAGGTAGACCTGGGCGGTCCTGTGGACTCATGCGGTAAGCATGATCTCATTTGTAGAACGAAGCAGATATGTCTTTACTGTTGAGTGGAAGGTAGTTGCTTACTTCTGCCGAAGTATCATGGGGCGCTCGAGCGATGTCGAGGCATTTTGGAGACTGCCCAATCAAGCCGAAGTCTCAGGGTTGTGTTCCTTGATTCGGCTGAGACTTCGAATAGTATGGCACGAGGCATCAGGGAATATATCGCTTGGCTTAGTAGGTATCTGTTGGAAGATTATCGAAAAATTATCTGCCCCAATCCTTTTGATTTTGATGATTACTAAAAGCCATTGAGTTCATTAAAAGATATAATGAGTTTATTTAAATGAGCAATAAATTTATTTGAACAATCAATGAGAAAGTTAAAGTTTGACTTTAATCATTTTTGAAAGTAACTTTAAGCTCAATGTTTAAACTTTCAAAAAGAAATTTTATAATTCATGTTTTAATCAATGAGTTTTTGGAATAGTTCTTGAATTAATTCTTAATGTCAATTTTATTGAATTCAAGTCAAAACAATGAACTAAAATGAATCTGGAACGATTTTAATATCAATCAGAAAAGTTTCTGATTTTTGATACGTTCCGGAGCCGACTCTTGAGTTTCAGAGTCGACTCCACACAGTGTACAGAAATGTGCATCTGTCTCGAGTCGACCCACAAAATTTATCGAGTCGACCCTGATTCTATCGAGCCGACTCCATGACTGTTCGAGTCGACTCCGCTCAGACACCAGAGGTATGTTTTTCTGAGCACTTCGCGAGTTGACCCCCAACTTTTCATGAGTCGACCCCCGACTTTCAGGAGTCGACACTTTACTTTTGGTGAGTCGACCCCTAACCTTTATGAGCATTTCTATTTTAAGTATCACGAGCTCGAGCCGACTCGGGAAAAGCATGAGTCGACTCCAGCAAATCTGGGCAAAATTTTTACGGATGCCAACTCAGCTCCAATGGTAAGATTTTCGATTAACGACTATTTTCTTTGTGTCTAACGGCTATATTTTTGCAGAATCTATAAATAGTGAAGCCGTTTTCAAATCAAAGAGAGACGAAGAGAGAGATTTTTATTTCAAAGAAAAAGAAAGGAAAAATTGAAAAAACAGAGCGTTAGCTGAAAAAATCCGTGATTCAAAATAGAGTGAAAGAAAGAGTGTGAAATCAAAGGAAGCTCCTTCTGTGCTCAAGCTCTACTATCCAAGGAAGCTTCAGAAGAAATCCAAGTGCATCTCAAGTGATTTCCACCACTCAAAGAAAAGAGGAAAAGCCCAAATCAACTCCAACATCTTCCATGAAGAATCCAAGCTGAGGCCTGGTTCTACACTTCAAAGGAGTTGAAGAAAAGAAGAAAAGCTCAAAGCCAACCAAACTGCAAATCAGGCTTATCTAAACTCTATTCTTACTTTTGTTAATCTGCTCATTAAGGAGCCATTGTAACAAAACAAACATATTTCTATTCTTGTGACTAGTTCAATCTGGGGGATTGAACTAGAGGAGGTAGTTTACCTCGTTCAAGCTTGGTAAGCTTGGGGTTTAAGGTTTTTGTGCTGGTGAGCCTTTGAAAACCAGCTGGGTTCGTTGTGCACCCGGAAAACAACAAGTTTGAGTTGTGAGCTTGTAAAACAACTCGGCTGTAATCTAGGGAGATTATAGTGTGGACCCAAGTGAATCTTGGGAGTGGACGTAGGTGCTGGTTGCACCGAACCACTATAAAATCTTCTTGTGTTTGCCGTGCTCATTTGTCTCTCACTCTATCTCTCTTATATTTCTGTTTGTGCATTGCTTATAAGTTAATTTCTCTCACTTGCACATCTTGAGTTAATTGTTTAAAACATTTCAAAAAGTCTTAAATTTTTAAGAACCCAATTCACCCCCCCCTCTTGGGTTGCCATCTGGGCCAACAATTGGTATCAGAGCAAGTGCTCATTTAGAATTTGATCTCACGATCAAGGGCTAAAGATCCTTATGGCAACACAAAGTGGTTCATGTTTTGCTGAAGGTCATTCTACGAATAGACCTCCTTTATTTAATGGAACCAACTATTCATATTGGAAAGCTAGAATGAGAATATTCATTCAAGCTTCTGACTATGAATTGTGGGGAGTAATAATAATGGACCTAGTACACCCACACACGTAGTTGATGGCACTATTGTTCCTAAGCCCGAAAGGGATTGGAATGATAATGATAGGAGAATGGCACAATTAAATGCTAAAGCCATTAACATTTTGTATTGTTCCTTAGATTCTAATGAATTCAACCGAATCTCAACATGTAATTCCGCAAAAGAAATTTGGGATAGGTTGGAAATAACACATGAAGGAACAAACCAAGTAAAAGAATCAAAGATAAATATTTTGGTTCATAAATATGAATTATTTACCATGGAACAAAATGAAACCATCACATGCATGTTCACTAGATTCACTGATATTGTGAATGGTTTGAAAAGTCTTGGAAAAGTTATACTAACTCTGAGCTTGTTCGCAAAATTCTTAGGTCACTTCCAAGGACTTGGGAAGCCAAGGTGACAGCCATACAAGAAGCCAAAGATCTGAACATCCTACCATTGGAAGAGCTTCTTGGTTCGCTAATGACTCATGAGCTTCAAGTTAAACAACATGTCAATGAGGATGAGTCAAGAAAAAGAAGACATCGCCCTCAAAGCTGCGGAAAAGAAGTAAGCAGCAGCGATGATGAAGAGGATGATGATGATGAGACAGCCCTCCTTGCAAGGAAATTCAAGAAGTTTATGCAAAGAAGGAGGCCCTTCCACAAGAAGAGATTTGTTCAAAAATGGAAGGAGAAAAAGAAAAGGATAAGAAAAAGGAAAAGGACAAAGAGAAAGAGCCCTTAGTATGTTATGAATGTAAAAAGCCAGGGCATTTTAGATATGACTGTCCTTTACTTAAGAAGGCCTATAAGAAAAAGAAAAAGGCCTACATGGCAACTTGGACTGACAGTGAAGAGTCTTCTTCCGAAGAAGAAGAACAAAAAGAAGTTGCAAATGTTTGCTTCATGGCGGACGACAACGAAGAGGTAAGTACCGAAACCCCCGATGATGAATTTACTTTTGATGAAATGTTTGAAGCTTTCAATGAATTGATGATTGATTTCAAAGCTTTGAAAAAGAAACACAAATCTTTAAAAACTGAAAACTTAAATTTAATTAAAGAGAAAAATGAATTAAATCTTGTAGTTAAAGATTTAAAAGATAAAAAGGAAACACTTTTAATGAAAAGAATGATTGTTCATAAGATTGATTTGATAAATCTGAAAATGAAAATCTAATTAAAGAAAAAGAATCAATCTCTAATGAAAATGATTTTAAGAAAGATGTTAAAAAGTATAAAGACATTGTTGAGAAATTTACTCTAAGCTCAACTAAACTAAATATGATTTTAGATAGTCAAAAAGCAGTTTTTGACAAAGCAGGTTTAGGGTATAACACATTAGAAAAAAAATCATTAAAAAATATTTTTGTAAAAGCTAACCAAAGTAATATTACTTGTTTTAAATGTAATCAAAAAGGACATAAATCTTTTGAGTGCAAAACAATAAGTAAAATGAAAAATTAAACACTAAAGGAAAGAAAATTTGGGTTCCGAAAGGAACAATTTTTATTGCTACTAACCATGAAGGACCCAAGAAAGCTTGGGTACCTAAACATAAAGTTTAAATTATGTTGCAGGAATGTCTTGTAGCCAAAAGATCAAAGAAAAAGTGGTACCTTGATAGTGGCTGCTCAAGACATATGACGGGTGACAAAGATGAATTCATCACCCTGAAGAAAAGAAAGGTGGAGTTGTTACGTTTGGCGATAACGGTAAAGGTCAAATTATGGGCCTTGGTAAAGTTCGTATAACTCCATCTACATTTATTGATAATGTACTTTATGTTGATGGTTTGAAGCATAATCTAATTAGTATAAGCCAATTATGTGATAAAAACTTTAATGTTTCATTTAAATCTTCTATATGCACTGTAACTAATTCTATTGATAATAGCATTGTATTTACTGGTTATAGACATGGCAATGTTTACTTGGTTGATCTAGAAAAATTATCTTTGAGTGATCATTGCTTAATTGCTGACAATGCTAATATAAATGAAATTAGTTGGTTGTGGCATCGTAGATTAGGTCATGCAAGCACACACCTTATTTCAAAATAATTAAAATGGATTTAGTTAAAGGATTACCTAAACTAGATTTTGAAAATAACAAAATATGTGATGCATGTCAATTTGGAAAACAAACTAGAAGTTCTTTCAAATCTAAAAATTTGTTTCAACTTCTAGGCCATTAGAGCTACTTCACATGGACCTTTTTGGACCAACTAGAACCACAAGTCTAGGAGGAAAGAAATATGGTCTAGTGATTGTAGATGATTATTCTAGATATACTTGGGTAATGTTTTTAGCTCACAAAGATGAGACTTTCTCGATATTCCTGAAATTCTTCAAGAAAGTCACAAATGAGAAAAACACTACCATAGTATCTCTAAGAAGTGATCATGGAACTGAATTTGAAAATCACTTATTTGAAAGTTTTGCACTGAAAATGGAATTAATCATAATTTTTCAGCCCCTAGGACTCCACAACAAAATGGTGTAGTTGAAAGAAAAATAGGACTCTAGAAGACATGGCCCGTACCATGCTATGCGAAAGTAACCTACCAAAGTACTTTTGGGCGGAAGCTATTAACACAGCATGCTACATCTTAAATAGAGCCCTAATAAGACCAATCTTAAAGAAAACACCTTATGAATTATGGAATGAAAGAAAACCAATATAAAATACTTTCATGCATTTGGATGTAAATGTTTCATTCATAATAATGGTAAAAACAATTTAGGAAAATTTGATGCTAAATCTGATGAAGGAATTTCTTAGGATATTCAAACTAGTAAAGCTTATAGAGTATTTAACAAGAAAACCTTAGTAGTTGAAGAATCCATTCATGTAGTTTTCGATGAGTCTTTAGCATCAGTTCTGAAAAGCTTGATGATGAGGAAGATACAAACATAATTGAAAAAGATCTTGAAAAAATTAATATTGAAGTATCTTCAGATCATGAGCAAGAAGCTAAAGATGATGATTCACATAAGGACGATGATGTAATAATCATAATGATATAGATCTTCCAAGAGACTGGAGATATGCTCATAGTCATCCCAAGGAATTGATTATAGGTGATCCATCTCAAGGAATAAGAACTAGATCATCATGAGAAATATTAGTAATCATCTTGCATTTGTATCACAAATTGAACCTAAAACTATTGAAGAAGCTGAAAAAGATAATAATTGGATGTTAGCAATGCAAGAAGAATTAAATCAATTTACTAGAAATAATGTTTGGACTTTAGTGAAAGACCTAAAAATCATTCAGTAATAGGATCAAAATGGGTTTTTAGAAATAAACTAGATGAAAATGGCATAGTAATTAGAAACAAAGCTAGATTAGTTGCAAAAGGATATAATCAAGAAGAAGGTATTGATTTTGATGAAACCTTTGCACCTGTAGCTAGATTAGAAGCCATTAGACTATTACTTGCATTTGCATGTCATATGAATTTTAACTTATTTCAAATGGATGTTAAAAGCGCATTTTTAAATGGATTTATAAATGAAGAAGTTTATGTTGAACAACCACCAGGTTTTGAAGATCATGAATTTTCAAATCACGTTTTTAAATTGCACAAAGCTTTATATGGTTTGAAACAAGCACCTAGAGCTTGGTATGATAGATTAAGTAAATTTTAATTGAAAATGATTTTACAAGAGGAAATGTTGATAAAACATTATTTTTGAAAAGAAAAAGTAAAGATTTACTTGTAGTACAAATATACGTTGATGACATTATTTTTGGTGCTACTAACGATTCTCTATGTCAAGAATTTGCAAGTTATGCAGGGAGAATTTGAAATGAGCATGATGGGAGAACTCAACTTCTTCCTTGGACTCCAAATCAAACAAAGCAAAGAGGGAATCTTCATCAACCAAACCAAATACACAAGAGAACTACTCAAAGAAGTTTGGTATGGAATCAATGAAACCCCTTGGAACACCAATGAGTCCTTCATGCAAGCTGGACAAAGATGAAGAAGGTAAGAAGGTTGATCAAAATATTATCGAGGTATTATCGGATCCCTTCTTTATTTAACAGCAAGTAGACCAGATATATGTTTGCAGTATGTTTATGTGCTAGATTTCAATCTGAACCTAAAGAATCACACTTAATAGCTGTTAAAAGAATTTTAAGATATTAAGTGGAACAAAAAATGTAGGTTTATGGTATTCTAGAGACTCACATTAAATTAATTGCATATTCTGATTCTGATTATGCTGGATGTAAATTAGATAGAAAAAGCACAAGTGGTGCATGCCAATTCTTAGGAAGTAACTTAATCTCATGGTTTAGCAAAAAGCAAAATTCAGTTGCATTATCAACTACTGAAGCTGAATATGTAGCAGCTGGAAGTTGCTGTGCGCAAATCCTATGGATTAAGCGACAACTTGAAGACTATGGTATCACACTTGATAAAACACCCATAAGATGTGATAACACAAGTGCAATAAATTTAACTAAAAATCCAATTCAACATTCAAGAACAAACACATAGAAATTAGATATCATTTTATAAGAGAACATGTAGCTAATAATGAAATTTGTCTTGAATATGTTAATACTGAAGAACAATTAGCTGACATATTTACTAAACCTTTAAATGAAGAAAGATTCTGTTATCTTAGAGGAGAAGTTAGGTATTTGTGATCCTTTGAATGAATTTGAAACCCCTAAGGAAATTTATCTAAGATTCTTTCAAATCCTCAATCTTTAAGGAAATCTTATCTAGAATTCATATCTAATTGATTCACTCAATTCAATGATTATTTATCAATTTTTATGATCATTTCCGGACACATTTCAGAAATTTCATGTTTTTTTCTGAAATGGTCTCGGAGCCGACTCGGTGCGTATCGGAGTTGACTCCTGGTTTCGACTGAAACTCTC
>UESW01004328.1:333805-421766 GCA_900491605.1 Calamus simplicifolius | reverse complement strand
GTGAAATCAAAGGAAGCTCCTTCTGTGCTCAAGCTCTACTATCCAAGGAAGCTTCAGAAGAAATCCAAGTGCATCTCAAGTGATTTTCACCACTCAAAGAAAAGAGGAAAAGCCCAAATCAACTCCAACACATCTTCTGTGAAGAATCCAAGCTGAGGCCTGGTTCTACACTTCAAAGGAGTTGAAGAAAAGAAGAAAAGCTCAAAGCCAACCAAACTGCAAATCAGGCTTATCTAAACTCTATTCTTACTTTTGTTAATCTGCTCATTAAGGAGCCATTGTAACAAAACAAACATATTTCTATTTTTGTGCTAGTTCAATCTGGGGGATTGAACTAGAGGAGGTAGTTTACCTCGGTTCAAGCTAGGTTAGCTTGGGGTTTAAGGTTTTGTGCTGGTGAGCCCGAAAACCAGCTGGGTTCGTTGTGATCCCGGAAAACAACAAGTTTGAGTTGTGAGCTTGTAAAACAACTCGGCTGTAATCTAGAGAGATTATAGTGTGGACCCAAGTGAATCTTGGGAGTGGACGTAGGTGTTGGTTGCACCGAACCACTATAAAATCTTTTGTGTTTGCCGTGCTCATTTGTCTCTCACTCTATCTCTCTTATATTTCTGTTTGTGCATTGCTTATAAGTTAATTTCTCTCACTTGCACATCTTGAGTTAATTTGTTTAAAAATTAAAAAGTCTTAAAATTTTAAGAACCCAATTCACCCCCCCCCCTCTTGGGTTGCCATCTGGGCCAACAGTATCCGATAATGTACTGCTCGGTTTGGCCGAGACTTCATAAGGAACATATTTTACTTGGCCCTGCCAAGGTGCGGAGATCGCTCGGTAATGCCGAGGGTTTTTGATATTTACTTGGCCTTTACTGCAACTGTAGATTCAGGCGCTGATGGCCAAAGAGGATGGGGGCTACGCGAGCGATGGAGGGGGCTTCCGAAGCCTGTAAATTGGCCACTCTCAAAGAGGGCGAGTCATGTTGCTCCAGTGTTGGTCGCTGATGCACTTTTTCCTCTTCTCTGCGTTTTCTTGAGGATGCCTAATTCGAGGAAGTCTGGCAGACTTTCGAGGATATTCCATAAAAAGGGGGTCTGGCAGACTTTCAAGAACATTTACTTCGAAAGGGTCCGACAGATCAGAGGGAGTCTAGTCCCAAGAAGGGAACTTCTTGAGCACCTCAATGTTATTAATGATCCTCTTCGACGAGGGGCGGAACTCTTCATTTCCTGCAAGCGCCCACTGAGGTGGTGACGCGTGACGAGTTTCCACAAGTTGAAATTAATGGCCCGGGCGATCGAAATACTCGCCAATAGTAGTTTAAATATGGATGGGGGATGCCATCGTTAATCAAATCTCCTGTTGGCCTTCCTAAACTCAGGATAGCGGAATGGCTTCTAAGGATGGAGGGAGATATGCTGGAGCACCAGATAGCGACGGTAGTGGCCACGGGGGGCGCCATAGGGGCCGCACTATGGTGACCTTCGATGGAGAGGTCTTGGCATCACAGTTCGCAGACCGCGAACGACTTCAGAGGGTGACTGAGTGATATTTGATTGTTTCTACGAGAGAAATCGAGCTCCTTCATCGGGCCAATAGCCGACTGGAGGGGCAAGTAGCATCCCTCCAACGACAGATTGCCGAGTCAGCTCAGCGGCGTGGGGGGAGCTTAATAACGCCCGAAGAAGACGATAAGCCCCAGTGAGGGCTCTTGTACCTCTTTTCTTTCCTTTCTTATTGTCCTTTTTCTAATGATGAATGAAAGGAGGAATTTTTACAACTTTTGTGTCTGCTACTTTCTTCAAAACGTTTATTTTCATCGCTTGGTCTTGGCCGAGGTTTTTTTTTTTTTTTAGATATGCACTTCGGCTTTGGCCGAGGCTTTTAATAAGCAACGCACTTCGGCTTTGGCCGAGGCTTTTACACTTCGGCGCCGGCTGGGGCTTGTAAGCTGCCCGAATCCGATCGAAGTTTTCTTCGTCCTTCGGTCCGGCCGGGGCTTGTAAGCTGCCCAAATCTGGTCGAAGTTTTCTCCACCCTTCGGTCCGGCCGGGGCTTGTAAGCTGCCCGAATCCGGTCAAAGTTTTCTTCGCCCTTCGGTCCGACCGGGGCTTGTAAGCTGCCCAAATCCGATCAAAGTTTTCTTCGCCCTTCGGTTCGGCCGGGGCTTGTAAGCTGCCCGAATCCGGTCAAAGTTTTCTCCACCCTTCGGTCCGACCGGGGCTTGTAAGCTGCCCGAGTCCAACCAAAGGCTTGGGGATCACTTGGTCCCCAATCGTACTGGGGGTGCTTGGACATACCAAGTCTTTGTTGAGTAGGACTCAGCCCAACCAAGGTTCGGAGATTTTCTATTTAAAGGGATAGCTCAGTTGCGCCGAGAATTGGTAAGTGGCGTCTATTTTTCATTATGACTTTTGGAGGAGTAATCGTGGTGACCATGCCATGAATCATAGAAGCAATATGCCGACACGAATTAATGGGGCGAGTCTATAGAAAGCGTACTCTACTGATATATATGGAGGTTGTCTGAATTCCACATCCGGGGAATAGATTTTCTGCTCAGATCCTGGAGCTTGTAGGTGACAGCTCCGATGACTTCTGTCACTTGATAGGGGCCTTCCCAGTTCAGAGACAACTTTCCTTGTTCTAATGGTTTGGAGACAGATGCTTTTCGGAGGACGAGATCACCGGGTGCGAAGGATTTCCCTTTGACTCTAGAGGCATGGTAGCGAGCCACTCTTTGCTGATATGGCTATCCTGATTCGAGCTTTCTCTCTGATTTCTTCCACCAGGTCGAGATTGGTACGGAGCTGCTCATTGTTAGCCTCCTCCAAGTAGTTCTCCATCCATGGGGAAGGGAGTCCTATCTCCACAGGGATGACGGCTTCCACGCTGAAGGCCATCCGGAATGGAGTCTCGCCAGTGGGGATTCTCTAGGTGGTGCGGTAGGCCCATAGGACATGGTGAAGTTCGTTCACCCATCTGCCTCGGGCTCTAGTAAGCCGAGCCTTGATCCCTTGAAGTAGGGTCTAGTTAGTTACTCGGCTTCTTCGTTGGCTTGCGGATGCCCTATTGATGTAAGGCGGTGGCAGATCCTATGCTCCTCACAGAACCTCGGAACTTTGGGTTGTCGAACTGCTTGCCATTATCGGTGATAATGGTATGCGGAAGGCCAAATGACAAATGATGGACTCCACACGAAGTCTCTGGCCCGAGCCTCGGTTATTTGTGAACTGCTCCGCCTCGACCCACTTGGTGAAGTAGTCGATGGCGACAAATAGAAATTTCCGCTGTCCAGTGGCGAGGGGAAAAGGGCCAAGGATGTTCATACCCCACTTTGCAAAGGGCTATGCGGAGGAAATAGGGACCAAACTGGTAGAGGGAGCCTTTGGATATTAGAGTGCTTCTGGCAGGGTCGCAAGCTCGGACGAGATCGTCGGCATCCTTTTGCATGGTCGGCCAATAGTACCCTTGTCGCAGCACCTTGTGGCATAGGGATCGGCTTCCCAGATGGTTGCCGCAAATCCCTTCATGTACCTCCCGGAGAGCATAATCAGCTTCGGATGGGCGAAGGCATTGAGCAGCGGCATGGAAAATGACCGCTTTGTAAAGCTGGTCATCAATCAGCACATAGTGGGTGGCTTGCAATTTCAGCTTCCTAGCTTCCTTTCGGTCGGCTGGAGCGACCCTTTTTGAGATACTTTAATATGGGGTCGAACCATGATGGTTCGGCCTCAACTTGCATCACTCGGTCGGCCTTCCGCGATGCTAGGCTTTTCCAGAATCTTCAGGGGAAACTTTGCTCGGCGTCCATCGACTCCATAGTTGCCAGCCGAGACAATAGGTCGGCGCATGCATTCTCAGATCTTGGGAATCTGAATGATTTCAAATTCAGAGAAATGGGAAAGTAGGTTCCGCACCTCTTGGAGATACCGAATCATGTTCGGCTCCCGGGCCTCAAACTCACCTCGTACACGTGACCGGCTACCAGCTGAGAGTCGGTGAAGGCATTCAGCTTCTCCACTTTAAGATCACGGGCGATTCGGAGTCCGGCGAGCAGAGCTTCATACTCGGCTTCATTGTTGGAGGCTGGGAAGGAGAAGCGAACGCCATACTCAAGGTCGCCCCCTCTAGGCTGGTGAGGAAAGCCCGCACCGGAGCCATTGGCATTAGACGATTCATCGACATGGAGCAGCCACAGGGCGTTTGATCTCTTCGGGAGGAGTCCGGGGTGGAGCCATCCTCCGGGATAGTACATTCGAGGAGGAAGTCGGCTAGAACCTGGGCTTTGATGGCCGGGCGAGGTTGGTATCGGATGTCGTGCTCGCTTAGCTTGATGGCCCATTTAGCCATTCTCCCTGATGTCTCCGGATGGTGGACCACCCTTGATGGGTTGGTCAGTTAAGACCGTCACAGAATGTGCCTGGAAATATGGCCGCAACCTACCGAACTGTTACCAGGGCCAACACCATCTTCTCAATCCGGGAGTACCTTGTCTCGGTGTCTCGGAGTAGTTTGCTGACATAATAGATCGGCTTTTGGGTCTTATTCTCTTCTCTGACCAACACCGAGCCAACTGCACCTTCTGAAACTGCCAGTACAGGAACAACATCTCTCCGGATTTGGACTGGTGAGGAGGGGTGGAGAGCCGAGATATCTCTTGAGGTCTCGAACGATTTTTGACACTCGGAGACCATTGGAAATTTTTGGCTGATCGAGAGCTTTAAAGAAAGGAAGGCATCTCTCGGCCGACCGAGCCACGAAACGGTTGAGGGCCACGATCCTTCCAGTCAGCGCTGGACCTCTTTGACAGACGCTGGGGTGCCATTTGCCGAAGGGCTTGAATCTTCTGCGGATTGGCCTTCAATGCCCCACTGAGAAACCATGAAACCCAGAAACTTCCCAAATTGACGCCGAAGGCGCACTTAGTTGGGTTGAGCTTCATTCGATATTTTTGGAGCGTCGTGAAGCTCTCAGAGAGATCCTCAATATGCTGGGATGCTTCTTTGCTTTTGACCAGCATGTCGTCAACATATACCTTCCATGTTTCGACCAATTTGTTCCTTGAAGACTTTGTTAACCAGCCTTTGGTAAGTAGTACCTGCATTTTTCAGACCAAAAGGCATGACACGATAACAATAAGTACCTCGGTCGGTTATGAAGGCGGTCTTTTCTTCATCCTCGGGCACCATTCGGATTTGGTTGTAGCCCGAATATGCGTCCATGAAGGTCAGCATCTGATGACCTGAAGTAGCATCCATGAGCTGATCGATCCGAGGAAGAGGGAAGCTGTCCTTCGGGCATGCTTTATTGAGGTCGGTGAAGTCGATGCAGATCCGCCATTTGCCGTTCGACTTCTTCACCATGACAACATTTGATAGCCAGTTGGATAGTTTACCTCCCGAATGAAATTTGCCTTGATGAGCTTGTCAACTTCTTCCTTCAATTGCCTTCTATCGCTCAGGGGCGAAGCTCCTTTTCTTCTGCTTCACGGGCCGGACATCTCATCCACATTAAGACGGTGGACGAGAATGTCTGGACTGATCTCCGGCATATCAGAAGCGGACCAGGCGAAGACATCAGCATTCCTTTGGAGAAAATCGATCAGCTCCAACCGGGTTTCTCCTTCAGAAGCGACCTGATCTTTATGGTTTGGTCGGGCCGAGCTTCGTTCAGCGGTACCTCCTCCAGCTCTTCGGCTGGTTCTCCTCGTTGCTTGGCAAAGTCCTCCGAGCGTCTAGCCCATCAACCTCGGGCAGTTTGGATTGAAGGCTGGTGACGAAGCATTATCGAGCTACAACTTGGTTTCCTCGAATTACTCCCACTCCCCATCTGGTAGGGAACTTCATTGCTAGATGCGGAATGGAGACAGCAGCTCCAAGGGACATCAGGCCGGTCTCCCAAAGATTGCATTGTAGGGCGACCGAAGTTTGGTCACCAAAAAATCTGTGTGAACAGTGGCAACACGGGCCAAGTTCCCGCGCGGACCGTCAAGGTCACGACCCCTCTGGGGTGATACATCACCGGTGAACCCCATTAGGGTGGAGTCCACGGCTCGGAGATTCTCCAAGCAATTTCATCTTCACAAACATATCGAGATACAAAACATTGACAGAGCTCCCACTATCAATAAGGATTCGGTCTACATCATAATTGTTCAGATTGAGAGATACAACTAACGCATCGTCATGCAGGAACTGTATCTTCTGGAGGTCGTTGTCGGAGAAGAGAGCTCATTAGTCCATGCTCTCTTTGGCGCTGAACCTTCTTCATCGTCCTGCCAGCTTGACGGACTACCGATCGTCTCGATCACATTGATGTGGCCGACGACCGAAGGATTCGGAGGAGGCTGTTGGGGCTCGGGCTGGCGGTCACCCCGTTCCTTGACTCGGGCGCTCTCCTGAATTGATCCAGCCTACCCCGCTGGATGAGCCTCTCGATTTCGTTCTTTAGCTGCCAGCACTCCTCGGTGTCGTGCCATGGTCCCGGTGGTAGCGGCAATATTTGGTGGGGTCTCTCCGGGCCGCATTCCCTCGAAGAGGAGGTGGTCGAGGGAGTTGACGCTCTATCTCCATGAGGATCTCCGCCCTTGGGGCAGTGAGCGGGTGAACCGGTTGAACCTCCTAGGCGAGCTCCGGGTGCGGTTCCTTGGCGGCGGCGGAGGAACCCTTTGGCGGCGAGGTGGGCTCGGCTGGCGGGTAGATCGGTGCTTGTCCGAGCCCTTGGACTCCTTCTTCCTTGTCAGCTCGGTGCGGGCAGCTCTCCGTGATTCTTCGACTCTAGCATACTTGTCCGCCAGGGCCATCATATCGGAGAGGTTGGAGGGTAACTGACCTCCAACGCCAGGTAAAAGTCACTCTCCTTCAACACTCCGCCTGCTAGGGCGGACATGGCCACCTCATGATTAAGGTGGTCCACCTCCAGCATGGCCGTATTGAAACGGCCGAGATATTTCTTCAAGGACTCCCCTCTCTCTGCTTAACCTCAGAGAGGGAGTCAGACCTCCGCCGGTGGCGATGGCTGCTGATGAACTGGCTGATGAAGAGGCGGCTCAGCTCATCAAATGAACTGACGGAACCTGGTTTTAAGGCATTAAACCAGGTCCGAGCGGACCCTCGGAGGGTGGAAGGGAAGGCGCGGCAGAGGATCGCATCTGATGCCCCGTGGAACATCATGATCGATTGGAAGCTATTGAGGTGGTCGTCGGGATCGGAGGATCCATGATAGGGCTCGATGGCGGGTAACTTGACGTGGGAGGGAATCACTTCCTCCATGATTTCCTTTGAAAAGGAATGCCCTGCTCCACCTTATGCTGAAGTGGATGGGCTTGCTTGGCGGCATCCAACTCCTGACGCATCTCCTGGAGTTGTCGGCGGATCTCCTCAGGCATAACAGGAGGAGCTGGGCGAAAGAATCCTGAGACGGTGTCGAGTCGTGACGAGAGAACACCGGAGAGAGGGATCGGGCCTGCTGAGATCTGGGAAGATCCTTGCCGCAGACCCCTTGGGGGACTGGCTCAGCTCCCTTAGGATGACAGAGGGGTCTGCAACCCCATGCGGGTAGGAAGAATAGATCGCTAGATAAATAGGGGCCGCGTTCTCTTCAGGAAGGTGCGAAGCAGGTGCAGCTGGACGGGGAGCTTCAAAGTGCCCCTGGACTAGATGGGCCAAAGCCTGGACCTGCTGGACCAGTGAGGCAAACTGGTCCTGGGCCACTGGAGCCGCTGGTGGTGATAGAGTCTCAGCTGGTGGTGGTGGCGGCGCTACACTGCTCACCGGATCAGGTCTTTGGAGGCGACCTGTCCGGGGCTTCAGAAGTAGCCTTTCTTCGATTGGCCATGAGAGAGGTTCTCTTCAAAATCGAGACCCTTATCTCTTGAATCATAAGTTTATGGAACTTGAGGGCCCTTCCTCTAGCGCCAATTTGTTGCTGCTGAAATCTGTCCTCCGACTCGGGCGCGATCGAGCTTCAGGATGGGCTCCCTCCTGGATGGACCTGTAAAACAGTCCTTACGTGAGAGGCGTTGGGGGTGGCCCTTGCAGAAGACCCTCCGACGCTCAAGTCAACGAAGATTAGCGATCAAAAAATATGAGGAGAAGGCACCCGCTGAAAAGTCTCTCCAGGGTGGCCCTTCGAGAGCTCCGAGCGGAGCGTTAATGGCGAGAAGGGGTGAGCAGAGGTAGATGAAGAGTGAGCCAATAGAACAAGTGCGCATACCTGAGAAGTCAGAAGATGGTCATATTTATAGAGGATCACCTGATTCCTTGGAGGTGTCATGGGTCCGAAAGTCGTTAGGATTCGAATCTAGTTTGTTATGATGTTAGTAAGATTCGTATCTTGTTGGTTAGAGGATCGACGGTTGGGAGAGCTTGTTGATGTCTTGAGATTCGGCGATTGTGTAGGCTCCAGGGCTCTAGGCTACCCTCGTGTGTGATTTTTGTTTGGAATCTTACGAATTTAAGCTCTCCCGCGCGAGATTCCGCAGAGGCGCTTGAGTGCCCGGGCTTGGCCGGGGCATAAGAATAACTCGGACCAGGACCGAGGTATAAGGATAACTCGGCTGGCGAGGCATGGTGAATAGCTCGGTTAGGACCGAGGCATGGTGGATAGCTCGGCTAGGACCGAGGTATGGTGGATAGCTCGGCTGGCAAGACACGGCGAATAGCTCGGCTAGAACCGAGGTATGGTGGATGACTCATTTCTAACAGCATCGCATAGCGAGTGAGAGCCAGGATTCAGGGTTGATCCTAACCTCTTGCACAATTATTAACGCGATGACGATTTTACCCCTCAACAGATATGATTGGTATCTATTTCATTAATAACATTTTTAGTTTTCTTTTTTTTTATCTACTTAATATATACTTATGAAAAAGTTTCTTTTATCTTGTTAAATATATCATGTTTATTCATATTAAGTGCTAAGCAAGTTGTACCTATTCAAGTTATGCAATTTATGTCATGATAAGTTAAGACTATGTTAGACCAGATCAGGCTGTGCCCTAGCCTAAGGGTGATTCGAAACTTTTTGGGGGGCTTCAGGTCAGGCTCGAGTTTGAATTTTTTTTTTCAAAAATTAAGCCTAAGTTTAACCGAGCCCTATTCCAACCCGACCCTAAATCTAATCGGATTGACCCATGACAATCCACTTAAGCTAAAAATTGAATTGATGAAGTCGATTTTTAATTTTCAAATATTTGCCCCCAAGAACATTTAAAAATTATGTCTAGTAATTTTAGAAAATTGCTACAATATGAATAGCTATTCTCACACAATTGATAAAAATTTAATATAAAATTTAGAAGGCCCATCATTTTTAATGTTTTGAGTTACATTTGGGTCAGATTTGGACCTAACTGAGGGCCAATACTTTGGGCCTAAATCTAATCGGATCGACCCATGACAATCCACTTAAGCTAAAAATTGAATTGATGAAGTCGATTTTTAATTTTCAAATATTTGCCCCCAAGAACATTTAAAATAATTATGTCTAGTAATTTTAGAAAAATTGCTACAATATGAATAGCTATTCTCACACAATTGATAAAAATTTAATATAAAATTTAGAAGGCCCATCATATTTTAATGTTTTGAGTTACATTTGGATCAGATTTGGACCTAACTGAGGGCCAATACTTTGGGCCTCTTTAGGCTCGAATTTGAGCCCGATTTAGGTTGGACTAAGTAATAGCCCAAGTCTATCTCAAATTTTTTTTTTTTTTTGGCTCTAATGTTAATCTCAAACATCCCAAATTAGTTTGGGCCTAGCTCATGACTTAACCCAAAGTTGGACTAAGCTAATGGGCTTTAGGTCGGTCCGAGCCCACTTCCATCCCTATGTATTAATCCAACACAATATATCTATTAAATCTGTTGCACATGCCGTATTATATTACATATTTAATGATTAAGTCATATTTATGTTTAGATTTTTTGTATGATTAATTAATCATATTATGTTCGTGTTAATCCATATAATATTATATCTTAGCTTCGACATAATATAAATATAACACAATAATATGAATTGCCACTCCTAACTATAATACCAAATCTTTATGGAGCATGATAATAAATTTATTCTTTAAACATAGCCAACTCCATTGTTACTTTTTCCTTTTTTTTTTTAAGGAGCAATAAAAACAAGAGATTGAGATGGAGGAATTTTGTAGCAATTATTTTCAAATTATGAATTATAACATATTTTTATGTGTTTCTTAGTGAGTGTAGGAGACTTTTTTCTCTATTAGAATTATTGATTAGCTCTCTAGGTGGATTTGATATGAGGTTAAAGAGGATGAAAATTACTCTTATAATTTTTCACCTTCTTTTGGGGATTATTGATAGAAAATTCATTATTTTGAGGGGGCAAATTTTTTTTTTTTTTTTTTTGCGTCTATACCTTCCGAATTGTTAACCTAGAAGAGATAGGTTAATAGGATTAGATATAAAAATTATTAAGAAATTAAAAAAATAAAATTAAGCATTGAAACTAATAAAATATTAAATAATTTCATAGTTCTTTTTTATCTCAACTCTTTTACATTAATAACATTAATAAAATAGTAATGACATTTTCATCTCTTTTATTTTAATCTTATTCAAAACATTATTAATAGTTATACATGTAGTATTTTACTCGCCATTTATAAATGCAACCAAATATAGTTAATAGAAAAACTTTTATAATCTTAAAATTGGTAGTAAAAAATATTACTGTTGTAACTTTTAACCCTTATTTTTTTTAATCCTACACTAAATGCACCTTTCAAATCAACGGACTTGCTAGTATTACAGTTTTTAAACAATTTGGATAAAAAAGAGTTAAAAAAAAAAAAAAGCTTATCACATGCTACGCCTCTATCTCCACTTTCATGATTCTTCCACCCTTCTCTATATCCCTTCCTCCCTCACTATCAACCTTTTCTTGCCTCTTAACTCCCACCATATCATCCCATTTCATGCCCTCCCTTCCTCTATAAATAATCTCTATTGGCTTGTAGCATGCTGGCAAACCTTTTCTCCAGTTTTTAAGCCCCCAGTCCTTTGCTCTTTCTTCTAATATCCTTCAAAGATTGAGACACAGTGTGTTCATGGGATTTTTCTTTTCTTTGATCAAACACCAACAAATGATATTTAACGTTAACAGGCCAATTTATTTGAAGAGACAAATCAATAGTTCTAACTGAAAAAAAAATAGTATTTTCCTTATTTTATATCCTTAATCATCTAGCATGCATTCATTGTTTTTCATTATCTTATATCTAATGTTAACTTGTGGGTCAAATATGAGCAGCAAAAACTAGGACTTCAACTAAGATTGATCTTGTACATTAATTGTTGAAAAAACAATTGCTAAAGCTTAGTGAAAAGGAGGGTGAGAATACAATGACCTCCCTCCAATATCTCATCAATATGGAAAGAAATTTGCGGAAACTAAAAAGCCTTCTGGAATTATACATAATTCAAATTGGAGAACGACAAGAACATCAAATTTTGGGAGGATACTTAGATTGCATTAGTACTTCTAGCTTCCTTATTTGAGCACCTCTTTCACTGAACTATGAAGTCTAATCATTCGGTAGCTTCTCAATGGAACTGCAGTGATGACGCCAAGTCACCTTCCTCAAACGCTGGGGAAGACGGACGTCCTTCTCCTCGGAGCCCTGCAAGAAAAGTCCCCGGAGACCGGCGGTTCTGGTAGGGACCCTCCGACGATCAAGTCAGTCACTTGGGTTCAGACAAAGAACCGCTCAGCAGAAAGGAGCTGAGGCAGTTAGGGTTTTGCTAGGAGGAAGAAAGTTCGAAAACCAGAGTTCAGATCCTCACTTACAGTGCGGGCACGTGCTTTTATACTTGTCCAAATATCCTATCTTACTGTTTCGGAAGATCACCGTTGTACCATCGCTGCGCGTGCCGGAGATATCCCGTACTACCTGCCAACGTGATATCATGCGTGTCTAACAGCTGCGATGGCATTCGGTGCGCGCCGTTGGCTGACATGACCGCGCACAGTCGCAAGTGGTAGCGAATCGTACGCCGTAACGAGGCACGGCCACGCACAGGGACATGCAGTGCACCATACGTCGTTATGAGGTATGGCCCTCCGTAACGGAGTGCAATCACGGGCGTACTGAGAATCACGTGGGCGCGCTGTGTGACCTGGAGCCGTCATTCCTTTCGACGATTGGACTACATGCTAATCGCTGATGATACCCACCTACTCTGAGACCGGAAGGGGTCCCGGGGGTGGGATGATGCCGGTGCACCCCGAGACCGATAGGGGGTCTCGGGGCCAAGAGATGATGATCCCACCCCAAGACCGGAAGGGGTCCCGGGGGTGGGAAGATGCCGGTGCACCCCGAGACCGGTGGTGGGTCTCGGGGTCAAGAGATGATGATCCCACCCTGAGACCGGAAGGGGTCCCAGGGGTGGGATGATGCCGGTACACCCCAAGACTGGTGGGGGGTCTCGGGTCAAGAGATGATGATCCTACCCCGAGATCGGAAGGGGTCTCTGGGGTGGGATGATGCCGGTGCACCCCGAGACCGATGGGGCGTCTCGGGGTCAAGAGATGATGATCCCACCCCGAGACCGAAAGGGGTCTCGGGGTGGGATGATGCTGGTGCACCCCGAGACCGGTGGGGGGTCTCGGGGTCAAGAGATGATGATCCCACCCCGAGACCGGAAGGGGTCCCGGGGGTGGGATGATGCCGATGCACCCCGAGACCGGTGGGGTATCTCGTGGTCAAGAGATGATGATCCTACCCCGAGACCGGAAGGGGTCCCGGGGGTGGGATGATGCCGGTGCACCCCGAGACCGGTGGGGGGTCTCGGGGTCAAGAGATGATGATCCCACCCCGAGACCGGAAGGGGTCCCGGGGGTGGAATGATGCCGGTGCACCCCGAGATCGGTGGGGGTCTCGGGGTCAAGAGATGATTATCCCACCCCGAGACTGGAAGGGGTCCCGGGGGTGGGATGATGCCGGTGCACCCCGAGACCGATGGGGGGTCTCGGGGTCAAGAGATGATGATCCCACCCCGAGACCGGAAGGGGTCCTGGAGGTGGGATGATGCCGGTGCACCCCGAGACCGGCGGGGGGTCTCAGGGTTAAGAGATGATGATCCCACCCCGAGACCGGAAGCGGTCTCGGGGGTGGGATGATGCCGGTGCACCCCAAGACCGGTGGGGGGTCTCGGGGTTAAGAGATGATGATCCCACCCCGAGACCGGAAGGGGTCCCGGGGTGGGATGATGCAGGTGCACCCCAAGACCGGTGGGGGGTCTCGGGGTCAAGAGATGATGATCCCACCCCGAGACCAAAGGGGTCCCAGGGGTGGGATGATGCCGGTGCACCCCAGACTGGCGGGGGTCTCGGGGTCAAGAGATGATGATCCCACCCCAAAACCGGAAGGGGTCTCGGGGGTGGGATGATGCCGGTGCACCCCGAGACCGGCGGGGGGTCTCGGGGTCAAGAGATGATGATCCCACCCCGAGACCGGAAGGGGTCTCGGGGGTGGATGATGCCGGTGCACCCCGAGACCGGCGGGGTCTCGGGGTCAAGAGATGATGATCCCACCCGAGACCGGAGGTCCCGGGGGTGGGATGATGCCGGTGCACCCCGAGACCGGTGGGGGGTCTCGGGGTCAAGAGATGATGATCCCACCCCGAGACCGGAAGGGGTCCCGGGGGTGGGATGATGCCGGTGCACCCCGAGACCGGCGGGGGGTCTCGGGGTCAAGAGATGATGATCCCACCCCGAGACCGGAAGGGGTCTTGGGGGTGGGATGATGCCGGTGCACCCCGAGACCGGCGGGGATCTCGGGTCAAGAGATGATGATCCCACCCCGAGACCGGAAGGGGTCTTGGGGGTGGGATGATGCCGGTGCACCCCGAGACCAGTGGGGGGTCTCGGGGTCAAGAGATGATGATCCCACCCCGAGACCGGTGGGGGGTCTTGGGGTCAAGAGATGATGATCCCACCCCGAGACCGGAAGGGGTCCCGGGGGTGGGATGATGCCGGTGCACCCCGAGACCGGTGGGGGGTCGGGGTCAAGAGATGATGATCCCACCCCGAGACCGGAAGGGGTCCCGGGGTGGGATGATGCCGGTGCACCTCGAGACCGGTGGGGGTCTCGGGGTCAAGAGATGATGATCCCACCCCGAGACCGGAAGGGGTCCCGGCTTGGAATGATGCCGGTGTACCCCAAGACGGTGGGTGGTCTCGGGGTCAAGAGATGATGATCCCACCCCGAGACCGGAAGGGGTCCGGAGTGGGATGATGCCGGTGCACCCCGAGACGGTGGGGGGTCTCGGGGTCAAGAGATGATGATCCAATCCTGAGACCGGAAGGGGTCCGGGGGTGGGATGATGCTGGTGCACCCCGAGACCGGTGGGGGTCTCGGGGTCAAGATAATGATCCCATCCCGAGACCGGAAGGGGTCCCGGGGGTGGGATGATGCCGGTGCACCCCGAGACCGTGGGGGGTCTCGGGGTCAAGAGATGATGATCCCACCCCGAGACCGGAAGGGGTCCCGGGGGGGGATGATGCCGGTGCACCCCGAGACCGGTGGGGGGTCTCGGGGTCAAGAGATGATGATCCCACCCCGAGACCGGAAGGGGTCCCAGGGGTGGGATGATGCCGGTGCACGGTGGGGGGTCTCAGGGTCAAGAGATGATGATCCCACCCCGAGACCGGAAGGGGTCCCGGGCTTGGGATGATGCCGGTGTACCCCGAGACTGGCACGGGAAGGAGGCGGAGTGCGCGCGCCGGCATCGCCGCCCCGTTCTTCTTCTTCGAATCTTCGAGGGAGGGCTCTTTTGATGGCCGGATGCCTCATCGAGCCGAGCGTCGACTCGAGGAGTGTAATCAGAAGCTGGAGGAGCTCACCCATCTGCCAGAAACAGATTACGACAGCCGGCCTCCCTTATCTCACTGCATCATGGAGGAGCCCATCTCTACCAGGTTCCGCCTTCCTCAACTAGATCCATACGACGGAACCACGGACCCCCTGGACCATTTGGAGAGCTATAAGGTACTCATGCAAGTCCAGGGGGCCACTGATTCACTTATGTGCATTGCTTTCCGGCCACTCTGAAGAAGGCTGCTCGAGCTTGGTATTCTCGTCTACCGCCACGAAGCATCGACTCCTTCCATCAGCTGGAGAGGGCTTTCCTGGCCCATTTTGACGCCTGCCGAAAGATCCCGAAGATAGCGGACAATCTCTTTGCCGTCCAGCAGAAGAATGGAGAGCCTCTGCGGGATTATGTTGCCCGGTTCAAAGAAGCAGCTCTGGAGGTCTACAACCTGGAAGACTCGGTGGCTACCCTGGCTCTGAAGCGGGGGCTCCGCCCTTCTCGCTTCGCATATTCTCTTGACAAGAAGCCACCGAGCTCTTACTCTGAGCTTCTGATCCGAGCCCAGAAGTACATCCGGGCGGACGAGGCCGACTTTTCCCGGCACAAAGCTGGCGGGAGTGTCCCCAAGAAGCCGACCCAGCCGGAGCCTGCAGAAGTCTGCCCCAGGAGGCCCGAGCCTCCTCGCCGGTCAGACAACCGTCCTCGAGCCCCTGCACCAAGAGACGGACCCTACACCCCACTGCTCGCCCCGATATCTCAGATCCTGCTCGAGATTGAAGGAGAGCCTTATCTGCGCCCTCCTCCCATCAACCCGAAGATCCCTCGGAACAAGAACCTCTGTTGCCGCTACCACCGGGAACATGGCCACGACACCGACGATTGTCGTCAACTGAAGAAGGCTATTGAAGACCTTATTCAGCGGGGCCACCTGGGAAAGTTCATTCAGAGGAATAACCCGGGAGCTCCTGGCCCGTCAGCGCCCCCGCCACCGGTGATCGACAACGCCCTGACGGAGAAGATGGTAGCAATGATTTCCTGGGGGGCAGGAGGCCCGTCGAAGAAACCAAGGGGAAGGGGGGGCCAGAGACTGTAATTCCTTCTTCGAAAAGGACTTGGATGGGGTTGTAAATAAAAATGATGATAGCGTCGTCGTGTCCATGACGATCGCTAGGCACCCTGTAAAAAGAATCTTAGTTGACAGTGGGAGTTCCGTAGATGTTTTAAACTACGATGCCTTTGTTCGTATGAACTTGTCACCTGATCTGCTTCGACCTGTCGCCATGCCTCTGATGGGATTCTCAAGGGATTCCGTGAAGGTTGAGGGGGAAGTCACTCTCCCTGTAACGACTGGTACAGCCCCATGCCAAAGCACTATTTTCATGAAGTTTTTGGTGGTTCGTGTGCCCCTCGCATACAACGCGATCCTCGGGAGGCCCGGGCTCAACCTCTTGGATGCCATCATATCCACCAAGCGGCTCCTCGTGAGGTTCCCAACCAGCAGAGGGGTCGGGGAGATGTGGGGAGAGCAGAATCTGCCATCACTTTGCTATCACTTGGCCCCTAGTCCTTAGGAGACGGCACCTGTACCGACACCTGAGGCGCTTGACCCGCGAGACTTGGAGAAAAGGGGGGAGCCAGCCGAGCGGCTGCTTACTTTCCCCCTCGGGGAGGACTCCGCGTGAACGGTCCGGGTTGGAGCCTTACTTCGGAGGAGGCTCGTGACCGACTCCTCACCTTTCTGCGGGCCAACGTGGACGTCTTCGCATGGTCAGCGTCCGACATGCGGGGATTCCAGAGGAGGTGATTACGCACCAGCTTAACATTCGGTCGGGGTGCCGGCCCATCAGGCAGAAGAAAAGGAGTTTTGCCCCTGACCGACAAAAGGCCGTGGATGAGGAGGTGCGGAAGCTGCTGGCGGCCGGTCACATCCGCTAGGTGCGTTACCCGGACTGGCTAGCGAATGTCGTAATGGTTCACAAGGCCAGCGGAAGCTGGAGGATGTGCATGGATTTTACCGACCTCAACAAGGCGTGCCCCAATGACAGCTTCCCGCTGCCCCGAATCGACCAGCTGGTGGACGCCACCTCCGGGCATGAGACTCTCAATTTCATGGATGCGTTCTCGGTGTATAATCAAATCAAGATGAACCCGGCGGATGAAGAAGCAACTTCCTTTATTATAGAGAAGGGGATTTATTGTTATAGGGTGATGCCTTTTGGATTGAAAAATGTCGGGGCCACTTATCAAAGATTAATGAATAAGGTCTTTGAGGACCAGCTAGGGCGCAACATGGAGGTATATGTGGATGACATGCTGACCAAGAGCACCAGTGCAGCGGACCATGTCACTGACCTCGAGGAGACTTTCAACAACTTGCGTCGGTATCGGATGAAGCTTAACCCCCATAAATGCGCCTTTGGAGTAGCAGCAGGCAAGTTCCTGGGTTTTATGGTGACCCAGCGAGGGATTGAAGCCAACCCTGACAAGATCAGGGCTATCCTAGAGATGAGGCCCCCAGCTAATAAGAAGAAAGTGCAACGCCTGACGGGGAGGGTGGTGGCCTTGAGTCGTTTCATGTCAAGGTCGGCGGAAAGGTGTCTGCCCTTCTTTAAGGCGCTACACAAGGTCAACGGCTTCGAATGGACGAAGGAGTGTCAGGGTTCCTTTGAGGAGTTGAAGTAGTTTCTATCCACTCCTCCGCTGTTGTCCAAGCCTAAGAATGGAGAAGAGCTCTTCTTATATCTTGCAGCCTCCCCCGAGGCTGTTAGCTCCGTACTCGTGCGCATGGATGCCGACGGGGTTCAGAAGCCAATCTACTACGCCAGTAAAGTACTCCATGACGCTAAGACCAGGTATTCGAGAACCGAAAAGATTATTTTCACCTTGGTGGTCTCTGCTCAATGCCTCCGACCTTACTTCCAAGCCCATCCCATCGTTGTGCTCATGGACCAGCCCCTTCGAACCATCTTATCTCACCCCGACACCTCGGTCGGTTGGCCAAGTGGGCCATTAAGCTAAGTAAGTTCGATCTGTCCATCCGGCCAAGGTCAGCCATGAAGTCTCAGGTGTTGACGGATTTCTTGGTCGAGTGTTCCTGTACCGAGAGGGATTTGGAGGGGGTGCGACCAGAGGGGTATGTGGACTCCCCCTCACCTGAGGAGGTGGAGGACTGGATCTTTCATATGGATGGAGCGGCAAACTCTCAAGGAAGCGGAGCCGGACTCATTCTCGTGAGCCCGGAGGGAGACGTAGTGGAGTACGCTCTCAGATTCCAGTTCCCAGCAACTAATAATCAGGCGAAGTATGAAGCCTTGTTAGCGGGGATAAGGTTAGCTGAGGGGCTAGGCGCTGGGCGTTTGAGGGCCTTCACGGACTCTCAGCTTGTTTCTGGGCATATCACCGGAGAGTACGAGGCTAGGGACCCAACCATGTCCCGATACTTGAGCAAGGTGCAGTCCCAAGCGTCTCGTTTCTCTTACTTCCGCGTCAGCTATATCCCCAAAGTGAAGAACGCCAGGGCCGATGCATTGTCCTGCCTCGCCACTTCGGCCGACGAGATGTTGGGAAGAACATATGTGGAACATTTACAAGTCTCGAGAACCGAAGTTGCGGATGAAGTATTGCCAGTGGAGCAAGAGCCCTCCTGGATAGATGCCTACATCCGGTATTTGACCGATGGTACTCTCCCGGAGAACCCCGCTGAGGCCAGGCTGCTCAGGCGGAGGGCCCCGAGATTCTTGATGATGAACGGGAAGCTTTATCGGAGATCCTTCTCATACCCAGTCCTCAGGTGTGTGGGGCCGGCTGAATCAGATTACATCCTCAGAGAGATCCACGAAGGTATCTGCGGGAGTCACCTGGGGGGCAGGGCCCTAGCCTACAAGGCCTTGCGGCAAGGGTACTTCTGGCTGACAATGAAGGAATACGCGGCTGAGCTTGTTAAGAAATGTGATAGCTGTCAATGTCATGCTAATATCCAGCGACAGCCAATGTCTCACCTAACCCCCTTGGTAGCCCCTTGGCCCTTTGCCCAGTGGGGCATGGATATCCTGGGACCATTCCCCCTGGCCTCCGGACAGCGAAAGTTCCTCTTGGTAGCGGTGGATCACTTTACCAAGTGGGTTGAAGCCGAGGCCCTGGCCAAGATTACCGAAAGAAAAGTGAGATCCTTCTTCTGGAAGTCCATCATATGTCGGTTTGGGCCACCGCACACGTTAGTCACTGATACGGCCGGCAATTTGACAATGCACCCTTCCGGGAGTTCTGCTCTGAGCTGGGTATCCATCAGAGGTTCACTTCTGTCGGGCATCCTCAGACCAATGGGGCAGCCGAGGTGACTAATCGAATCATTCTCCAGGGGCTGAGATCTCGGCTAGATGGCTGCAAGGGGCGATGGGTGAAGGATCTCCCCAACGTGCTATGGGCCTACCACACAACGCCGCGAGCCCCCACCGGCGAGACGCCATTCAACTTAGTCTTCGACTCTGAAGCTGTTATCCCGGTGGAGGTGGGCGCACCAAGCCATCGGGTGGAATCATACAGCGAGGAAGGTAACCCTGACCAGCTGCGAGCCAACCTCAACCTGGTGGAGGAGGTGCGAGACCGGGCGCGACTTCGAATGGCGGTCTACCGGCAACGGGCCGCTAAATATTACAACGCTCGTGTGCACCCCAGGATGTTCCTGCCAGGAGATCTGGTCCTTCGACGGGCTGAGGTCTCGAAGCCAGCAGAGGGAGGCAAGCTAGCTCCAAATTGGGAGGGGCCTTACTGGATCACCGAGACACTCCACCACAGAGCTTATAAGATTGAGGAACTCGATGGGAAGCCACTCCCTAGGACATGGAATGCAGATAACCTTCGTCAGTATTATCAGTAATGTATTCCTCCTCTCATGTCAAGTATCACCCCTGTATTCACTTGGGTTTTCACCCTCATTCAATATTAACGAGATTCAATTTTAGCTACTGAAATCTTTTCATAAAAAAGCCCTGCGCCAGCCAGGCATGAAGCCCGACACCCATCGGCACCTAAAGCCCTGCACCAGCCAGGCATGAAGCCGACACCCGTTGGCACCTAAAGCCCTACGCCAGTCAGGCATGAGCCCGACACCCGTCGGCACCTAAAGCCCTGCGCCAGCCAGGCATGAAGCCCGACACCCGTCGGCACCTAAAGCCCTGCGCCAGCCAGGCATGAAGCCCGACACCCATCGGCACCCAAAGCCCGGGTCCAGCAGGATGGCTCCGGCCGGCCCCAAGCGTCGGCACCAAAGCCCTGCACCACCCAGGCATGAAGCCCAAACACTCATCGGCACCCAAAGCCCAGGTCCAGCAGGGACGGCTCTGGCCGGCCCCAAGCGCCAGCACCAAAGCCCTGGGCCAGCCAGGCATGAAGCTCAGTGTACCACTGGCAGAGCGGTGTACCACCGGCTCTCAGCAACAAAAGCCCGGGTCCAGCAAGGATGGCTCCGGCCGGCCCCAAGCGCCGGCACCAAAGCCCTGGGCCAACTAGGCATGAAGCCCAGTGTACCACTGGTAGAGCGGTGCCCCATCGGCTCTCAGCAACAAAAGCCCAGGTCCAGCAGGGACGGCTCCGGCCGGCCCCAAGTGCTGGCACCAAAGCCCTGGGCCAGTCATGCATGAAGCCTAGTGTACCACTGGCAGAGCGGTGTACCATCAGCTCTCAGCAACAAAAGCCCGGGTCTAGCAGGGACGGCTCCGGCCGGCCCCAAGCGCTGGCACTAAAGCCCTGGGCTAGCCAGGCATGAAGCCCAGTGTACCACTAGCAGAGCGGTGCCCCACCGGCTCTCAGTAACAAAATCCCGGGTCCAGCAGGGACGGCTCCGGCCTGCCCCAAGCACCGGCACCAAAGCCCTGGGCCAGCCAGGCATGAAGCCCAGTGTACCACTGGCAGAGCGGTGTACCACCGGGTCTCAGCAACAAAAGCCCGGGTCCAGCGGGGATGGCTCCGGCTGGCCCCAAGCGCCAGCACCAAAGCCCTGGGCCAGCTAGGCATGAAGCCCAGTGTACCGCTGGCAAAGCGGTGTACCACCGGCTCTCAGCAACAAAGCCCGGGTCCAGCAGGGACGGCTCCAGCCGGCCCCAAGCACCGGCGCCAAAGCCCTAGGCCAGCCAGGCATGAAGCCCAGTGTACCACTGGCAGAGCGGTGTACCACCAGCTCTCAGCAACAAAAGCCCAGATCCAGCAGGGACTTTTCCGGCCGGCCCCAAGCGCTGGCACCAAAGCCCTAGGCCAGCCAGGCATGAAGCCCAGTGTACCACTGGCAGAGCGATGTACCACCGGCTCTCAGCAACAAAAGCCCGGGTCCAGCAGGGATGGCTCCGGCCGGCCCCAAGCGCCGGCACCAAAGCCCTGGGCCAGCCAGGCATGAAGCCCAGTGTACCGCTGGCAGAGCGGTGTACCACCGGCTCTCAGCAACAAAAGCTCGGGTCCAGCAGGGACGGCTCCGGCCAGCCCCAAGCGCCGGCGCCAAAGCCCTTGGCCAGCCAGGCATGAAGCCCAGTGTACCACTGGCAGAGCGGTGCCCCACTTGCTCTCAGCAACAAAAGGCCGGGTCCAGCAGGGACAGCTCCGGCCGGCCCCAAGCACCGGCACCAAAGCCCTGCACTAGCCAGGCATGAAGCCCGACATCCGTCGGCACCTAAAGCCCTGCACCGGTCAGGCATCAAGCCCGACCTCGGACGACACAAGAAGCTCCAGGCTCGCTAAACTTAAAGCCCGACACTCGACAGCACAAAGTCCCACTGGTCAGATAAAGATCGACCCCCGCAGGCACCAAAAGCCACGTGCCTACTTAGCACAACGTCCAACCCTCGGCAAAGCGTTGCGCCGATGGTCTTGAGGAGCCCGTCTACCTAACCTCTTACTACCGGCATTTCAGCTCCAAACAACCTATCCTCCCTGGTCCCAACTTTCGGTTCTAAACGGCTGAGGCGGAATAGCTCGAGTTGAGAGTTGTCCCCTGGCGCTATCGGGACTAATGGGGTCACGGGCTACGTGTTGTCAATCGACGAAATTCATGGTAAGTCAGACTGCATCTTGAAGAATATTCTCATTAATTGGAAGAGATTACAAAATGCCGACGTCGTCGGACTTGCAAAAAAAAAAAAAAAAGAAAGAGAAAAGAACAAAACAACAAAAGTGCGAGCTCACGGCTCTGCTTATGCGGGCTCATCATCGGAAGGGGCCAAGTCTGATAAACGCTCTAGCTCAACCTCCAGGGCCTGGGGAAAGTTCAGGTCCCTGGCCACCTTCTCCTTCCCATGCTGGAACCCTTCGAGGAACACTGCCACCGAGGCCTCTGCCAAATCATCTGTAAAGCGCCCGGACGTCTTGTACTCCACTATGATCCCAGCGGCTTGGGCCTTCTCTGCGGCAAGGGCTTCCGTTGCAACCCTCTCGGCCTCCCGGGCGCGGCTCACCTCTTCTTTGGATTGGCTGGCTTCCTCCTTCGCCGCCCGCGCCTCTTCTTCCGCCGCACCCGCTCGACCTTCGGCCTCCTGGAGGGCCGAAGTTAGCTCAGAGATGTGTAGGTCCCTGGCCATCACAGCATTCTCGGCCTCCGTCATTTGGAGGAGCGCCCGCGCGCACGGTTGGCGTCAACCTTCGCCCGGTTCTTGGCGGCCTTTACTTCACTTGCCCAGGCGCTTCTGGCCGACTCCAGCGCCTCCTCGGCCGCCTCCACGCGGCGCTGAGCATCCTCAACCTCCTTCTGCGTCTCCCGCAGGAGGACCTTCCCACCGTGAATTACCTCCCTGGCGGCCCTCAGGGAGTGTGCAATCTGCATGCGTAAGCTCCAGGTCAGTAGAAGGAAAAAGATAAAAGAAGGTAAAGGGCGAAAAGATCGCTTACCCTGACGACAGCAGCATAGGAATCCTGGAAGAATGCGCTCGCTTTTTGGTGGCTAAGGTCCTCCAGGATCTCGAGAACAAAGACCGGGCCCAGGACTCGCTCAGCCCAGCGACCATCGTTTAAGGAGTCTCAGGGTGGCCCGGGCTTGACCCCACTTCGCTCGGCCGTTTTAGCTGTCCCTAGCTCGGTGCGTGGGCCACTCCTAAGCGACCTCTCGGGGGGTGGACTCACGGGACCAGATGGTCCCTCGCCCCAATCCCTGGTAGCATCCGGCGGGGTCAGTCCTCCAGGAGCAGGAGGCTCTTCGGCTAATAAGGGCCCCTTTGCGACTGGCTCCTCAATTGGGACTCTCGCGGTCGCCCCCATCTCTGGCAGAGTGTCGACCGTGAGATCAACTTCTGGAACAGCCGGGATATCTTGCGGAGCCGGTGGTGGGGAGACCTGAGCCGGTGGGGAGGCCCGAGCCATCGGGCGCTTCAGGGCTGGAGCCGGCTGACCTCCAGGTGGCCCTTCCCGGGCCCTCTTCTTAGAGGCGGCCCTCAGGAGTTTTGCCGCCGGTATCTTCATAGCTGCGCAGTATCAGTTGCTTTAAAAAAAAAAAAGAAAAAAAGGAGAGAAGCAAAATTTTTGGCTAAGGGTGGAGAGGGCTTACCCCGGTGGAAGATGAGACCCGTCGACTCAAGATTATCCTCCGATAGCAGCAGGGTGTATCGAGGGATCTCGGCAGCCAACAATAGCCCCAACGCCTCCTGATCCCCAGGATGAATGGCGACGGCGTTCCCTCGGAGGTCGGGATCTCCCCACTGGGGCCTGACTTGGTCAATGTTTGCAAAAAAGAATAGGGATTTCCATCCCTTGATTGAAGAGGGAAGAAGAAGTTTTAGGACCCGATTGGGTCGGGGCTGGAATAGCCACCAACCTTTTGAGCCCGAAGGATGTAGAAAGATCGAAAAAGACTGATTCGGGGGGTAATACTCAGGCGATGGCAAAGGATGACAAAGGCGCTGACGATGCGGTAGGAGTTCGGGACCAGTTGCGATGGGGTCAAGGAGTAGTAGTTGAGAAGGTTGATGAAAAAGGGCGGAAAAGGTGGACGGAGACCCGCCTTTAGGCAAATCTCATAGAGGGCCACCCGACCGGGTCGGGAGGAGATGACCCTATCGTCGGGAGTTGGCAAGAAAAGCTCAACGTCCCGGGGAACCTGGTAACGGGCCTGGATTTTTGCCAAATCCAGCCGCATCACCGTGGAGGCAATCCCCTCTGGGGACCCCTCCGCCGTCGAGGAGGTGCCGGCCTCCGACCGGCGGCCCCTCGATGGGACTCCATCGGCGACCCGTCGCCGGGCCAGGGGGATGCGGTCCTCTGAATCAGTGTACCACTCAAGCGAAGGAGAAGGAGCGGGAGAGATATAGTACCTCTCGGAAGGAGGACGGTTCTCAGAACCGTCCTCCGAGGTCCAAGATGGCGAGCTCATGAGCAAAGGGACAGAAGTCTAGGATGGGTGAAGAACTAACCTGGAAGAAAGGAAACCAAACGCAGGCCCTCAGGTTATAGGGGAGATCGGAGCGCAGGCACAGAGGGAGACGATGACAATGGAAGCGGTATGGCCAGATTCAATCCCTCGCTTGACTTTATCAGGTTTTCAAATCATCCCGCCTCGTCTCGTCAGCCACATGGCCCCTTGCCATAGGTTGGCTCACCTCGAGGGACACCCAGCGCGTGGTGCGGCATGCCTCCAGCCAATGGTGGGACCCCGCTGACGTCACCGTAATGAGAGGTAATGATGATGCGGCTTTTCGCGCAGACTTCGAAGGGCCAGTTTTCTCTCGAGGTCAATCGTGGTGGGCACAGTGTACGGAGGGCCGCCTTCTTACATTCCCCAGGTCGTTCGCATAAAAGATGAGGACGGGGATCAGCCACGTGGAGAACACCCCTTGCGCCTCAACGGTGGGACCCGCTTCGCCTCAGGGGTGAGGGGGCATCTGATATGACTGATCCCACATCGTCAGGATAAAAGGTAACGGCAGCTAACGGGGATCACCATCTCTCTCTTGACCCCAAGACCCCCCACCGGTCTCGGGGTGCACCGGCATCATCCCACCCCCAAGACCCCTTCCGGTCTCGGGGTGGGATCATCATCTCTTGACCCTGAGATCCCGCGCGGTCTCGGGGTGCACCGGCATCATCCCACCCCAAGACCCCTTCCGGTCTCGGGGTGGGATCATCATCTCTTGACCCCGAGACCCCCCGCCGGTCTCGGGTGCACCGGCATCATCCCACCCCCGGACCCCTTCCGGTCTCGGGGTGGGATGATGCCGGTGCACCCCGAGACCGGTGGGGGGTCTCGGGTCAAGAGATGATGATCCCACCCCGAGACCGGAAGGGGGTCCCGGGGGTGGGATGATACCGGTGCACCCCGAGACCGGTGGGGGTCTCGGGGTCAAGAGATGATGATCCCACCCCGAGACCGGAAGGGGTTCCGGGGGTGGGATGATGCCGGTGTACCCCGAGATCGGTGGGGGGTCTCGGGTCAAGAGAGAGATGGTGATCCCCGTTAGCTGCCGTTACCTTTTATCCTGACGACGCAGGATCAGTCATATCATGCAGGAAATTTTAATGGAGCATTAGGATGAGGTGGCCCCTAACTTCTCAAGAAACTGATCAATTGAATGTGTTGCTTCATTTGTTGCCTACCACTAGACCCTTCAGGATTGAAAACACTCCAATGTGAAAGTTCTCTCAAATACAAATTTATGAATCATGGTGGTTTGTTGTGGCCTGTTTATAAGGTAGTTCAAAAAGTGATAATGCCACTAAAGCTCAAAATCTTCATCTAACTAGCTTTGACATAAAGGTTGTATGCTAGAGAGGTGCCAGCTAAAAAAGGTAGGGGTTGAGTAACAACTATTAATTGTGTGGAGCTACTAATCCCATCAAAAAAGATTTTGTGGAGCTACTGATGAAACACTAAATCAATTATTCCTCATGTACCCATTTGTAAAGTGTCTTTGGTTCCCTATTAAATCTTGCTTGAGCCTAAGAAGCTAAATCACTATTTTTCAAGATTTTTGGTCAACTTGTAGGAAAAGAAAAATCAAAACATAAATATGAAGAGCTTGGGATCAGCTTGCATGGGCAGACTATTCTCACATCTCGATGGAGAGAAATAGTAGAATTTTTCTTAAGAAGTAGAATTTAGTTAACTTGATCCTTCATAGGATATCGCATACCTTTCAATCTCAAAGCTGTTTATGCAAAAATTAGAGTAGCCAAAGCCAACAATTGCTGTTGAATTCTATATCCTCTCCTAGCAGGATCTTGCTAAATAGATGAGCATTCATTTGTGTTAGTACCAACTATTATTTCTGCATTGTTGCTTTCAAAGGTTGCATCTATATATCTTCTGGTTGCTATTAATTTCAAATTTTGTAAAATAAAATCTCTATTTTAAAGCTTTGCCTTCCTCTCTGTAAATATTACTCTTCTCTCTATTTCTAATAAAAGTAGAGCGGGTTTATTAATTCCCTTCCTTTCACATCAAAAAAAAAAAGTTTGACATTCATTTATTTCTTTTGGATTTAAGCAAATTAAGTTTTGTAAGATAGCAATCAACTTGGTTGATGTTTATTTGCCCACAAAGTATGCTTCAAGTTATTTTTCACTTCACTTGACCAAAATTTCTAGGCCTTTCAACTTTCATACTCACCCCCTTCATTGTATCAAATATCTATTTTTCTACAAATTGTCTTCTCCCTTGTTTTCTATTGAAGTTAATAAAGACGATACTATTATTCCCTATTAGCCACTCTCAAGCCTTTGATCAGATAGTCTTAGTTTTGGGTCAGCTAGGATTGCTCTTCTCCATACTTCCTTTCTTTCTTTCTTTCTTCTATTTCTTTTTTTCTCTTGTTCTCTATTTTCACAAGCTAATCAGCATATCTACTACAACTTCTATAAATTGAACCCAATTTTGGTGGTCATTAGGTTCCTATAGATGTGATCTCATTGATTGATTTGAGTCCAATTTTCTTTTTCATATGGTAAAGTATAGGTCCTAGCCTGAAATTGGATGGATTTCTTGGATTCTAGTTTAAATCGTTATATCACCTAATTTTAATTTTGTAGTAGGGTAGATTTTATCATTGTAGGCGGGCCTTAGATTGAGTTAGAGGCCTATCCCTAATTGGTAAGAAAATAGCCTTTTAAATTAGACAGTATTGTGATATAATTGAAGTAAAATTAAAGAAAAATTAGATTAGTGTTATAATATTTCTAATAAAATGGATGTTCATTGGTATTTTAGGGGAGGTTATTTTAAGTTATAAAGATGGTGTCCATTGGTATTCCAAGGGAGGTTATGTCTATTGGTATTACCTGTAACATCTTTTATCATTTGTCTATAAATAGATACAATGGAATTGTATTTGAGAAGAATGAAATAAGATACGAATGAAATAAGAAAAGATAAAAATAATACTGGATTTGATGATCTGGATGTTGCTGACTTCTTTATCCAACTAGAAGAAATAATGCTTGTCTAATTGATAGTATGAATGTATAAGGTTGATTTATTTATCCAACCAAAAGAAAATAATGCTTGTCTAATTGATAGCATGAATGTATAAGGTTGATTTTAAGAATGCCTACGTTATCAAATAATACTATGCAATCAAATAATGTCTTATTATACATATGTTTGTTTTAAAGAAACTGATGTAATGATGAATTGTGACTTTTAGTTTTTATGCCTTTATATACCTTGTATTCTTATTTGTATTTCACTACATATTATTCTTTTCATAAAGAAAATAAATTATCTCAAGTAGGATCTTTTGTCGACAACAACAATTTGTGCCTCATCGATAGTGCTACAATGCATACTATACTTAAAGACGTGAAATACTTTTCCTACTTAAGAATATAGGCAACAAATGTCAATACAATTTATGGTAGTGCAAAATTGATTGAAGGCTCTGAAAGAGCCCATATCATTTTGCCTGAAGGAACAAAATTTATAATTGATGATGCCTTATATTCTGAAAGGTCTCAAAGAAATTTATTGAGTTTTAAAGATATTCGCATAAATAGATATCACATTGAGACAACTAATGAAGGCAATATTAAGTATCTGTGCATTACAAGTACAATCTCAGGCAAAAAATATGTATTAAAAAAATTGCCTGCATTTTTCTTTGGTTTATATTATGCAAATATAAGCACAATTGAAGCATATGCTATAGTAAACTAGAAGTTTACTAATCAAAATGATTTTATAATTTGGCATAACCGGTTGGGTCATCCCGGTTCAATTATGATGCGAAGAATTATAAAGAATTCATGTGGACATTCATTAAAGAATCAGAAAATATTACGACCAAATGAATTCTCATGTGTTGCTTGCTCTCAAGGCAAATTAATTATTAGGCCATCATCGGATAAAATCAAGACTGAATCTCTTGGATTTCTAAAATGCATACATGGTGATATTTGTGGACCTATTCACCCACCAAGTGGACCATCTAAATATTTCATGGTTTTAATTGATGCTTCAACTAGATGGTCACATGTATGCTTATTATCGACTGGCAATCTGGCGTCTGCAAGACTACTAGCGCAATTAATTCGACTACGCGCTCATTTTTCAGATAAACCTATTAAGACAATACGCCTTGACAATACTAGTGAATTTACTTCTCAAGCATTCAATGATTATTGTACTGCTATTGGAATTACTGTTGAACATCCTGTAGCATATGTTCATACTCAAAATGGTATTGTAAAATTGCTTATCAAATGGATCCAATTAATTACAAAACCATTACTTATAAGAGCAAAACTTTCTTTGTCTATATGGGGACATGTTAGTTTACATGCAGTAGCATTTATTCGCATCAGGCCAACGAATTATTATGAATTCTTTCCATTACAATTGGTTTATGATCAAGAACCAAATATTTCTCATCTAAGAATTTTTGGATGTGCGGTTTATGTTCCAATTGCTCCACCACAACGCACTAAGATGGGACCTCAAAGAAGCTTAGGAATATATGTTGGGTATGAATCTTCATCTATAATTAAATATCTTGAATTATCTATAGGAGATTTATTTACGGCACGTTTTGCCGATTATCATTTTGATGAGTCTATTTTTCTAACATTAGGGGAAGAAAATAAGCAGTTGGTAAAAGAAATTGTCCTCGATCCTCGTATAAAATAACATGAACTTGAAGATCAGAAGATAATTCATTTGCAAAAACTAGCAAATCAACTGCCAGACACATTTACTGACCTTAAAAGAGTGACAAAGTCATATATACCAGTTGCAAATGCTTCAATTAGAATTATTGTCCCTGAAGAATAACCTACCACTGCTAATGAGATAAAGGGACAAGTAAAGCGTCGTAGACCAGTTGGTTCCAAAGATAAAAATCCTTGCAAAAGAAAAGGAGTAAAGCATTTAGATGATCAGATTGAAGATACTGCGATGCAAGAAAAGATTTTCGATATAATAACAGAAGTAATTAAGACTCCAAATGAGTTTGAGAATAAGATACCTAAAATCGAAGAAAATGAAAAGATCTCTATCAATTATGTTATGACTGGGAAAGATAGAACCAATATAAGATGATCGTCGATGATAAGTTTGCATATTATGTTGCGTAAAATATTAAAAATAAAAATAAGGATCATGAACCAATGTCTATGGCAGAATGTAGACATCGACAAGATTGGCTAAAATGAAAGGATGTAATCGATTCTGAATTAAAATTGCTAGCGAAATGTAAAGTTTTTGGACCGGTTGTTCAAACACCTATTGATGTAAAATCTATAGGATATAAATGGGTATTCGTGCGAAAACAAAATAAGAATAATGAAATTGTGAGGTATAAAGCATGACTAGTTGCCTAAGAATTCTCACAAAGATCCGGTATTGATTATGAAGAGATGTATTCTTCTGTGGTGGATGCAACAATTTTTTGGTATTTGATTAGTCTGGCAGCGTATGAAAAACTTGAATTGCGTCTTATGGATGTAGTGACAGTCTATCTATATGGCTCACTTGATAATGATATCTATATGAAAATCCCATAAGGATTATAATTTTCTGAAAAGTCTAACTCTAATTCGAGAGAACTTTATTCGATAAAGTTGCAGAAGCCTCTCTATGGGTTAAAATAAGCAGGACGTACGTGGTACAATTATTTGACTGAATATCCATTGAAACAAGGCTATAATAATGATCTCATATGTCCTTGTATCTTTATAAAGAGATTCGGATCATAATTTATGATCATTGCAGTGTATGTTGATGATTTGAACATGATTGAAACTCTTGAAGAGCTTCTAAGGGCAGCAAATTGCTTAAAATAGGAATTTGAAATGAAAGATCTTAAAAGAACAAAATTTTGCTTTGGCCTGCAGCTCGAGCATCTTTAGAATGGGATTTTTGTGCATCAATCTACTTATACAGCAAAGATACTTAAAAGGTTTTATATGGATAAAGCATACACATTGAGTACTCCGATGGTTGTAAGGTCACTTAAAATCAATAAAGATCATTTTCGACCTAAGAAAGATGACGAAGAACTACTTGGTCCTAAACTACCATATCTTAGTGCAATAGGTGCATTAATGTATTTTTTCAGTAAACTTGTTAAGAAGATATAGCTCTTCGCCTACAAGGAGGCATTGGACAGGTGTTAAGCACATATTTCAACACTCAAAGGTACAATGGATATGGGTTTGTATTATTCAAATTTATCCAAATCTGAGTTGGTAGGTTTTGCAGATGCAGGATATTTGTCTGATCCTCATAATGGTCGATCACAAAAGGTTATGTCTTTACATATGGTGACACTGCTATTTCATGGCATTCTACAAAGCAAACAATTATGGCTACATTATCTATCATGCCAAAATTCTAGCAATTCATAAAGCAAGCCGAGAATGTGTATGGCTTAGATCGGTAATCTAATACATTCAGAAGATATATGGATTATTCTCTCAAAAGGAGGTACCAACTATTTGTATGAGGATAATACAGCCTTCATAACTCAACTAAAGAATGATATATCAAGGGTGACAGAATAAAACATATATTCCTAAAGTTATTTTTTACTCATGACCTTTAGAAGAGTGGTCCTATTAATGTTCAACAAGTTCGATCTAGCGATAATCTCGCTGATTTATTTACGAAAGCACTATCTATAAAGAAATTTGAAGAGTTAGTCCAAAAAATTGGACTACCAAGGATCTCGAATGATAATTTTAAGAAAAATATATCAAGAGATGTAGTTAAAAAGAGGAGCAAATTATTGTACTCTTTTTTTCTTAGCTATGTTTTATCCCATTGGGTTTTTTTGGCAAGGTTTTTAATAAGGCTGTATCCTCTTTCAATAAAAGATATGAATGATGTACTCTTCTCTTCACAAAGAATTTCTATGGGCTTTTACCAAATAAAGTTTTAACAGGTTTGGTCAAAAAAATGGATATCCAAGGGAGAGTGTTATAATATTGCTAATAAAATGGATGTCCATTGATATTCTAAGGGAGGTTATGTCTATTGGTATTATCTGTCACATTTTTTACTATTTGTCTATAGATGGAATGGAATTGTATTTGAGAAGGACATATGAAATAAGATACGGATGAAATAAGAAAAGAAGAAATAAGAGAGAACATATTCTAATCCTTACTTTTCTTGGTCTTTTTGTTATGTTGTTACTTTTTAATTATATAACAATTAGTTAATTAAGGATCTTGAGGAGTTTAGAAAATTATTCCATAATGATGATTTAATATGTTGAATAATACTAGGTTTTAGATTGGTAGATTAAAAGAATTGGATTGAATTGCAAAGGTTATCCATTATACCCAAGTAACCTTACTATAATTAAAGTATTTTTTTACATTGGTTTATGACACATAAAAAGAATTTTACAATTTAGTAAAGATTCATAGGTTCATACACATACAAACATTGTATAAATAACTTTATTAAAATATTATTATATATATTGGATTTCTTATTTCTATTAAATCATGTTTTAAATTTATGATTTGAAGTGCATGACATTTAATACATGTGATAAATATTAGGTATATTTTATAAAATGTTTATAATATAAAAGATAATTTATTAATTTGTAAACTTGTTTGCATACTTACTTAATATAAAAATTTTGGATCATGTAAGTTGCTTGTTATGTATCATAGTATGTGTTATTGATAGATTTTAAAGTTTATATGCATATGGATTTTTAACTAATTATTGAAATAATTGTACATGAAATAAAAATAATGTATATATGTAAAATTTTTAACTCAAAGTTAGATTGTATAAAATTGTACCTAGCCTATTAGGGTTTGTATGAAAGCTACTATTAGTTTCAAAATCTTAAAGTATAAAAAATCTACTTCGCAGAGATTAAATATGGTATTGAAAGCACCTATCCTACAAGGGTTAAATGTGGTACTACTATTTACTAAGCTCTGTGATAAATATTATATATGAACGTAATTCTATTGGCTGTTGAGTGTTATTATAGATTTTGAAATAAAAATTAGTATTTGTCAAAGTAAAGTGATTACTAACTAGATATAAATATATTAAGAATAATGTGAAAGAGAACTATGAATGGTCTACTAAATTTTATGCTTAATTATTACTTGCAAGATTTGACACATCCATCTAAATATATTAATAATTTAAAATTATTTGAAATGCTATTGTTTTATTAAAATGTAAGTATTTTTGAAATAGTACAAATTGCATTGGTTACACTTACTTGATCCCTTTAATTATGGCTATCGTTTACTTAGTGTTAGCTCCAAAAAATATTGTTTGTTTCATTTTAGAGAACAAGATATAGGATGTGATTCAAGTAGAAATTGGCCTAACTTGTTTCATAGACATTGGATCATTTTATTTCTTATTCTAGAACATTTAGGATTTGATTTTAGCACTCTGTGTTATTCTTTTAGTTATTGGCATTATGCCAATTTAATTAATTTAATGTAATGAATAATTAGTTAAATTTAATCACTTATGTGATTTTATTTGAATAGGATGTCTTGCATGTCATGTGATTTAATTCTATATGTACATGACAAATTATTATATTTCAGATCCATCCACGGATTTGGGGTATGGTAAAAGGTTTCTGCAACCATTTATGTATGGTCTTTTTTATGTCTTCTTAAATAGAGAGACTTGGCTTGTTGCTAGGTGATAAAAAGAATAGAATTTTTATTTTTTTAGTTTATTATTAAGTCTTGAAGTAGATCTAAACTAACATGGATAAAATAATTAAAAAAGATATAACTATTTATAATTTGAGTATTGACTTAGTTCTGAATAGAGCAGAGTGGAGGAAGCAGATTCATGTAGCCGACCCATATAGTTGGGAAAAGGCTTAGATGAGTTGAGTTAAGTCTAATTGAGCTGACTATGAAGTCTTGAAAATAAGATTAAGTTGTGAAAATTTAACTACGTTTTAAACTCTTTGGGTGACATCTAGATAAATATTTGTATGTTGTGATTTAGTATAGCAAGATATTGTCAAGTAGTATATTTTTTTCCTTTTAGGTGGAAGGTTATGCTTAAGAGTGGGTTTGATTTTTAAAAGCAGCTCTATTTTTTATTTTTTATTTTTATAAAAAATAAAAAATACTTATAAAAAGGCATTTGATGATTAAAAATGAAAATAGCTATTTAAAAATTATAACTTCAAAATAGTAGAAAACTAAAAATAATTTAAAATGTTTCCATAAAAAAAAGGCTATATATAGAAATTGAAAGCATAACAATTGAGGGTATTCCTTTTATAATTTTTTTACCTACCTATAAAAGATATCATTTATAGTGAAATAAAAAATAAATTATCTTTTTTACTTATCAAATTCACGTTTAGATATCAAAAAATAAAAAATAAAGATAAAAAACGTTCTCTAATACTAAAAGCAACTTGATTTAAGACTAACAATTGGAATTCGGTGACAGAGTACAATAAAGAGAGGGAGCTTGAAATCTGGCAAAACCATGCACATTTTCAGCTGGTGAAGCTCATGAGAGAACTTTGGGCTTCAATGGAAAGCAATCCCTTTACCGGTTCTTTGCCTTGCTTGTTTTATAGCACGTACATGGAAGAACTAGGCATGGCAACAAAAGATTTTTTTAAGTGAGGGGGTGACCCACCTTAAAGGAGGGCAACAAATTAGCAAGCAATATTGGCTCTTAGGCAATAAACAGAGATTAGGGTTTGTTCTTTAAATGTGAAGGACCATTCTTAGTGTGGATTCTATTTGGCCGACAAGGATTGATTATCGGTGTTCTAAGATCTTCATAAGATATGGAGCTTCATTCCATAAAAGCCTTTAGAGTTCAGAGTAAGGATAGTCAAATATTAGTGGGCAACATTTTATGGTATATCTGAAGGGCTAGGAATAAAGTTATCTTTCAGGTAAACAATTCAATCCAACATAGGTGGCAAGACAAGCTTTAGTCAATGATTGGAATTTAGAGACTTTAGTCTCTAGAGTATTTTTCTACAATTAGATGTGGCTTCTTCTCTTATGTTTCTTAGGTACCCTCATAATCAAGATTTCTTAAGGTTAATTTTGATGGATCGAAGCATTAAAAGGTGTGAAAGCTGGACTAATATTAAGGAATCATGTGGGACTCTTTACAACAGTAGTCCCAATGGTAACCAAATTGATACCATTTGCTGAAATGATTGACGCTTGGTAGGGGTTGAAGGAAGCCTTACAAGGTTTCAAAGAGATCGCTAGGTTAATCCTAGAGGGAGACTCTATTATTGTCTTGGCATGGTTGAAAGGGAATTCATCCTCTTACTATCCATTATTGAATGATTTGCAATCCATCCTCCCATTTATTCAGCAAGCAAAATGTCATCATATATATAGGGAGGTGGATTAGATGGCAGATTATGCAAATTGATAGGTACGATGGGACGAGAAGCACAGCTGGTCTTCAGATTTTTTAATTGCTCTGAATCAGTTAACGGCCTTGTAACGACTTAAGCCCTGGGCCTGCAGCACCCATGAACCCGTTTCGTTACAGAAAAGTAAGACGGATAAGGTCCACATCGACTTGGACCACCATAATCCAAAAGAGATCCAATTGGTACCTTGTTCTTCTTACTTTACTACATATAAATCTCTACCCGATGTGAGATCTTTAAGGAGGGCCTCACAATTTACCTCACAATCTATCCCCTTAGATAGGCGACGTCCTCGTTATAAAAAAGTAAAACGGACAAGGTCCATACCAACTTGAGCCACCACAGCCTAAAAGAGATCCAATTGGTACCTTGTCCTTCTTGCTTTACTACATATAAATCACTCATCCTTTTCTTCTCTACCCGATGTGAGATCTTTAAGGAAGGCCTTACAGGCCTCAAATGCTTTAAGGTTTTTTATTCATGAGGAAATAGGCCCTTTGATACCAAAAAAAAAAAAAAAAAAACCGAAGAGAGAGAGAGAGAGAGATTAGGGGCTTAAGAACCAGATATTTTGGTTGTGCTTCCTAAGTACAGGGATCTAGATAAATACCATGGGTGCGGGTTCCCTCCTTGCCTCTCTAAACAAACAATAGGGATTGACAAGGCACATGATTCTGATTAATTTCTACCTATAATATTAGGAACATGCTTTGTGCATCACGCCTTGTGCACCACACGCGATGATTCATTCGCGCATGTGAGAGACCCAGCATGCAGCAGACTTGCTTCATAAAAATTAATTTTTGCTAGGTTCCTCGTGTGCACGGTGCATGTGATTCTGCACTATTCACGGTGCACAAGGCATTTCCCACAATATTATATCAACCAGGTTCCAATTGGGCCCAAGCAAGCTCATATTGGGCTAGAGTTTGTCTCAGCATTTACCTTTGTCCGAGAACAAGGCCCTATTAGATATGGTTGGGCCTAGAAATATTTTGGCTGGGCTTAAGTTGACAAGGTAGAAAAGGAGAATAATAAATAAACACCTAAAAGATATTTGTTAGGAAAAAAAAAATTTGAGACTCATTTTTTTGAGCAAAAATTTGTAGAGAAATAATTTTTATCATACTTGGTTGATAGAAAATTTGTTTAAGAAATTGTTTTAAAAATATTTTTTTGTGTTTAATTGAAGTGAAAAATATCGACTTGATTATAATATCTTGAAAATAAAAATTATAAAAAAATTAAATGGATCATTTGAGGAACTTATTTCTTTTGATTGTTTAGTTGATGAATATTGCAATAAAGAAAATAATGTATTGATTTAGTAATCGCATTATTGCTTATTAGGATTACAAGTAATAATAATAATTAAAAATCATCTTGCTAAGGTTGCTTCATGGAGGGATGATGATAGAAGGATAACATGTATTTAAATGAGAGTCCACACACACAGATTTTAGATGAGAGATCCGTCATGAGGCAAACATGGAAGGAAATTAAAAAAAATATTAAGAAATAGTTTTGATGATGATATGTATGTTTTCTTTTAAGTAGAAGAGGAAAAGAATATGAAAAAGTAATATCATTTCTTTCATGTTATTTATTTTCTAATAAAAAGGAGGAAAAAAAAAGTGGTTTGAGAGACTTTTCAAAAGCACTTATGATTTAGCTGGAACCATGCACGTAATTTACAGTTTAATGAAGGCATGGAGTAGTGGTTGCTCACGCACGCTACCAACCATGCACTGAATAAAATAAAGTCAAGGTTATTTGGTGTTGTGGAATTGCTAATGGACATGCTCGACACCAACATTTGCATACTGGAAGTAAAAGGAAAAACCAATTATTAGTGCACATTTGGTTGAATTTGATTATAGCTGGCTTCATCCTATATGTTTACAAAAGACAAAATTGTTGTATTTGAAGGAGATTTGGGCAAATAAAAAAAAATTTATCTCATGATATGAGAAGATTGATGTAAAATCTGTTGCCGTATGAGACATTATTCTATTTAAGTTGCCAAGATAATATTAGCGGATCTAAAAAACTTCTTACCTATTAACATTAAGACTGCGTTTGGTGCATCGCCAGATAATCCTGAATGATAATGTAGATTGCTTATAAGATAAATTAATAATAATGATTACTGTGTTTGGTATAAACATGTAATGCTATAGTATATTGATTATTGTGTTTGGTATGATAAACAGATTATGAGTCATATAACATCAAATTCCTAAATTACTTCTAAATTAAATTTATTAAAAATTTATATATTATTATATATTTGATTTAAAAAATTTTGTATTTATAAATGATAATGTTTAAAAAAATTTATATTTATAAATAATATTAAAGTGGCCAATGAGGATGCCGAAGATCACCGATGGAAAGAAGTTTCGTGGCGTCTGAAGACAATTATGAGACTTCATGGAAGAGGATGTGGCTCAAGACCTTCGACATCGATGTTCCAGCAAAGTCAATAGAGGAGGCGAGTAGAGAGCAATCAAAAGAAGAAAGAACAATTTTGTTAAAAATAATTTATAAAATTATCACATCTGTCATAATTAATATAGATAACCATCCTTTTTCAAGATAATTTAGATTATCTCTGGATTATTACTGCAAGATAAATTTTCATTCAAAATATATATGAAACATAGTTATCTGATGGGCCCTTCTAAATTACCGATAATCTGGATAGATTATCGGCTACCATAAGCAATCTAAGGTCTCATTTCTAGAATTGTACCTAAGAACCCACGTTTCTAAAGAAAAAGTCTTCCCATTATAAGAATGAGACATGACTTTCTATACAGCTATAGGAAAATTATGTTTCTTGGGAAGAAAGTTTTCTTTTGACCACATCAAAATTGGCAACCAAATGAGGTGCAGAGGTGTAACATGAAATATTTCTCTTTTAACATTGATGACTAATAAACGAATAAAAATCATCCCATCATAGAAGAAAATCTAAATAAGATGATATGCTACAACTATGAAAAAATTATGTTTCTTAGGAAGAAAGTTTTCTTTTGACCACATCAAAATTGGCAACCAAATGAGGTGTAGAGGTGCAACTTGAAATATTTCTCTTTTAACATTGATGTCTATAATGTATAAAAATCATCCCACCATAGAAGAAAATCTAAATAAGACGATATGCTAGGTAATTGGAATATTTGAAAGAAAAGGCTTGAGTGGTTGGTACGTACAAGGCTTGCATTACATAACCAATCTATTGTAAAATCATATTGCAACCATCAAATATCTTATTCATTTGGACTCAACATTCTGACTTGTTTTCCAATGATTTCCTTGGAGGACTAATCTTAAGTCAACACGTAATTTCCTTATAAGATATTGCTTGATAATGAGAACTTCATGGTAGACTTTGGTAGGTCATAGCAGGGACTTGGTCACCTACGGCGTGGAGTGGCTGCCTATTATTTCAAAGACCTAAGGTCTCTCGGGTTGCCCTCAACTTTTAATTTAGGGATTTTTAATTAAATCCCTTTTGTCGTCTCATGGCCATCTACGCTTGCAGTCCAAACCATGCAATTTTATAATTAGATCAATGGAATACTTTCACTGATAGGTAGGTACCTTGACTTGACTAAGTTCCGTTGCGGGTCAATCTGAGCAAGATCATGTTCAAAGTCCTTGTTAGTCATCAACTAGCATACTTTTTCTTCTTCTTTTTTGGTGCGTGTTGTTGATCTTTAGATTGTCATACTTAATAATGTATTCAAATGAGAAAAATGAGATAGGTACTTCATCCTAATTTAGATTGAGTCAAGTCTTAAAATATGTAAGAAAAAATAAATAATTAATATATAATTCGACTCGACTATATCCAAGAAGACCATTGATGTTTTGATTTATTAAACATGATCTATTATTTTAAAATACTTAAAATAAAAAATTATATAATTTAGATATCCTTAACTCATAGGTTCTGTAGTTAAAAAAAAAAAATCTAAATATGAAATAATATATATTCTTTTGATTTCTTGATACATGGGTTAAAAGTTTTTAAATTATATAAATTTTTTTAATGTGTAAATATTTTAAAGATAGTGAATCATATTTAATAACTTAGAATATTAAGATAGGATCTTCACATTTACAATTACCATATTATCACATCATTAACTCTGCCAAGGCTGGTTTTAAACCCGGATAAAGAAGGGAGTTGCGTTAGATAGATGAAGTAAAACTCTGTCAGATCCTTTAAATAATGAATCTACTCAATCAAACTATGTGAAGGATTAGGATGTCTCTGTTAAAAGACGCATTGCATCTGCCTCCAAATATTTTAAAAAATGGGCAAGGGGCGTCGCACCGACGTCTGGGTGCAGTGATAAGTGTGCAAAGGTTCTTGCACTATGGACGAATGCGGGTAAAGAAATTAGTCCATGATAATCAACTTAGAGTAGCAACTTGTAAAATAGGAATACTAATAAGTAAAGCTATGGAGATAGTGGACATTATGATTAGGAGAAAAGTAAATATAATATACTTACAAGAGACTAAATAGGTAGGTAAAAGATCTAGAAAAAATAGAGAATACATGATATAAATTATATTACACTGAAAAATATAAAAATAGAAATAGAGTAGGAATAATTATAGACAATAATTTTAAGAATATATTGTTAAGGTAACTAGGAAAGAAGATCAGATTATATCACTAAAACTTATAATTAAGAATAATATAATTAACATAATAAGTGCATATGCACCACAAATAAGATTAGACCAACAAATTAAACATAATTTGGGAAGACATAAATGAAGTAATGCAAGAAATACCATAAGGAGAAAAGATATATTTTGAAAGAGATTTAATGGACATGTAGGTAAACTGAAGGATGAATATTAAACGGTACATGAAGGATATGGATTTGGAGATAAGAATGAAGCCGGTGTGAACTTATTAGATTTTGCAGTGGCGTATGATCTAGCAATAGTAAATGCTTATTTCAAAAAGAGAGTTAAACATTTAATAACATTTAAAAGTGGATCTATAAAAGTCAAATACACTTTTTCTTAACTAGAAAGATAGATAAAATAACATACAAAAACTGTAAAGTTATTACAGAAAAAAGTTTAACTTCACAATATAGGATAATAGTAGCAGACATATGGATAAAAATAAAATCTAGAGTAAAACGTAAAATTATTAATTCAAAATTAAATGGTAAATTTGAAAGGAGAAAAACTAAAATTATTTTAAAAAAAGTTAGTAAAAGAAATGACTATGAATATAAATAGTGATCCAAATTTAATGTAAAAAAAATAACTAAATGCATAAAAAAATATAGCAAAAAAAGTTTTAGAAGAATCAAAAGGAGTAGAACTAGTAGGAAAGAAACTTGGTGGTTGAACGAGAAGTTTAAGCAGCTATCAAGCTTAAGGCTGTGTTTGACAGCTTTTTGGCTATCCCTGGATAAATGTACATGATAGCATTTATCCAGGGAATAGCTGAGGGGATAAGCACCTTTTAAAATTACCACTCTGCCATCAAGGGATAACTTTAGTTATTCCTGGGTTCCCTAGGGAATAAGTTCAGGGGATAACCCATGGTTAAACATGGGTTATCTCCTCTGGTTAAACTTTTTCAGCACTATCCCCTATAGCTATAGCATTTAGGGATAAGGGAGGATATCCAGGGAATATCTTCCCTTATCCACCATATCAAACACAACCTAAAAGGACAAACTATAAAATTTGGCAAGAAGCTCGGGATGAAGAAAGTCTTAAAAAATATAGGGGGATACAAAGAAAGAAGCTAAAAAAGCGATAAGTAAAGCCAAACTTAAAGACTATGATGATTTATATAATAGACTAGATGTGAAAGAATGTGAAAAGACTATATATAAACTAGCAAAACTAAGAGAAAAAAATAAAAGATCTTGACTATATTAATGTATTAAAAATGAAGATGAATGAGTCTTAGTAAAAGAAGAAAGATAAAAGAACGATAGAAAAGTTATTTTAAAAAATTATTAATAAAAATAATTTAGTAAATTTAAGGGTAGAAGGATATAATTACTTAGGAGTAACAAATGAACATAAATTTTTTCGTAATTTAGCATGCTTGAGGTTAAAAAGGCTTTGAGTAAAATAAAAAATACAAAGGCATTAGGACGAGATGTGATCCCTATTGAAGTTTGAAAAGGCTTAGGAAAAATTGTATTCATATGGTTAACCAATTTATTTAACAGGATTGTAATAACTAAAAGAATATCGGATGATTGAAGAAAAAGTATATTAATATCCATATATAAAAATAAAGGGATATTCAAACTGTGCAAATTATGAAGAAATTAAGCTAATAAGTCATACAATGAAATTATGAAAGAAAGTAATAGAAAATCGAATAAGAGCTAAAACTTTGGTGTCAAATAATCAATTTGGATTTATGTTTGAAAGATCGATCATGGAAGCTATTTATTTATTAAAAAGATTGATAGAGAGATATAGGAAAAAGAAAAAAGACCTTCATATAGTCTTTATTGATTTAGAGAAGTAAATGGTAAAGTACCTAGAGAAATAATATGGTGGATTTTAGAAAAAAAAGGAGTTACCAAGAAGTACATAGAATTGATAAAAGATATGTATGATAGGGCAATAACTATTGTTAAAAATAATAATAGAAGAAACTAGTGAGTTTTTAATTATGGTAGGTTTACATCAAGAATCTGCTTAAGTTTGTATCTTTTCATATTAGTTATGAATGAATTAACTAAATATATTTAAAATAATATCCCATGGTGTATGTTATTTGCAGATAATATGGTGTTGATTGATGAAAAACTAAGTCTGAAGTAAATTAATGCTAAGCTAGAGATTTAGAGAGAGACTTTAGAATCTAAAGGTTTTAAGTTTAGTAGAACTAAAATTGAATACATAAAATATAATTTTAGTAGAAGTAGAAATATAAATAAAGAATCAGTAGGGATTGCAAGCCAAAAGATATCAAGGAGTAAAAAATTTAGGTATTTGGGATCAATTATCCAGCAAGAAGGTGAAATATGTGAAGATATGAATCATAGAATTAAAGTATGATGGATTAAGTGAAGGAATACTTCGGGAGTATTATATGATCGGTGCATCCCATTAAAATTAAAAGAAAAATTTTATAAAACTGCTATTAGGCCAGTTATGCTATATAAAATAGAGTGTTGGGCGTGGCAATATTGAAACAACATGTGAATAAATTAAGTGTAAAAGAAATGCATATGTTAAAATAGATATGTGGCAAAACTTTAAAAGATAGAATTAGAAATAAACATATAAGAGAATGATAGGAGTAGCCCTAATTGAAGATAAAAAAAAAAATCGATTGTAGTGGTTTGGACATATACAATATAGACCTTTAGATGCTCCAGTTAGAAAGAGTGATCTTTTAACAATTTATGGTAAGGATAGAGGTAGAGGTAGACCTAAACTAACATGGATAAAAAAATTAAAAAAATATAACTATTTGTAATTTGAACGTTGACTTGGTCCTTAATAGAGTAGAGTGGAGGAAGCAGATTCATATAGCCAACCTAGTTTGGAAAAAGCTTAAATGAGTTGAGTTGTATATTATCACATCATTCTTGGGTTATTACTGAATCGTTATTGGAAGGCTCTTTAATCAAATACTAAATTTAATCATCAAATTAAAAAAATAATAACATGCGGCTTTCATAAGTAAAATACATCGATAGTGCATTATATGGTTATAATTAATACATTTGTCAAATTTTTCTTAAAAACATATACTTTCAATTAGGATTTCATTATTGGTAGGTGAAACTTAAACTAATATATCAAACTTCTACTCTCATGTATTAAGTGCCTTTCAATGTGTCACTTAAAAAAAAAAAAAGGATCGCTTATTACATGAAAATTAGTGTAATATCATCGAATATTTTATACTATATTGGATATGATGAATATATAGTCTTACATACTTGCCAAGAGACTCTTTATCTCCTCATCTCATGGATGCTCAAAACTAAGAAATAAAAAAAAAAAAGTCCAAAGCCTACAAACAAATTAATGCCCAAACAAGGGATCATTAATATTCCATTTCTCCATAAATATTCACTTTATTACAATACAAACCCCCTCTTCCATCTGGATTTGGTTTAAGTTGGGTTTGATCATAACTATCCATTAACATCACATAATATGCACTGATATTTTATAAAAAAGTACACACATAAAAAGATTGGCCAATAAAAAACAAAATTATATAAATGATTCACATAAAATAAATAAGACATCAATGTCAAATATGGAATCATGTTCACCCATCAAATAATCTCTTAGAAATTCAAGAGCATAGATTTTTTATTCAAAATATATTCTTTTCTTTTCAAAAAGGAGAAAAAAAGTTGACGGTGGAGGAAGAGAAAATGAAGTTAACCTAACAGACATAAACAAGAGATTACAACTCTTTATTTCAAAGAAAAGAAAATGTGTGGCGTGGAAGCCATCTTACGTGCTAATTAGCTCGATTGGGAATTGGACCTACAAACTTCTTCCGGTTATATAGAGACAATTCTTAAGCTGTTGGTTTGGGGGCCACCCTCTTGGAATTATTGTGGTCCCAAGGTCGATCCAAAAGATTTAGATTTAGTTCATCCGAGTGGATGGATCCACTGAGCCGCCCCTCGTCAAAAGTAAGGGTGGCTGTCACTTGCTTTGCATGGGAAAAAAAAAAAAAAAAAAAGGTTTGGGGCGATTCCAATAATTCCAACTTGTTGGCACTGCTGCCCAACCCATCTTGCAAGCTAAGGACACCTTCGCTTCTTTTCTCATGTCCCCATTACCCATGGTTGGGTCCTCCTCCGTGATTGGTGCCTGCTCACATGAAAAACTAAGAACAAAATGGCAACAAAATTGTACATGTTTATCAACTTGGTGAAGCTCAACACTCCTATGACAAGGATGGGAAGTTGCATTTTCTCTACCATCAGTTCATCTCTACTCCAATAAAAATGCCATCCATGGCCATCCAAGCATATTGCGTTTCAGAACTTGGATGGTTTCGAAGGATTATTTTCAGTTGTCATGTCAATGTTCAGAGATAAATTGGGTGGAGTGACCCACCAGTAATAACAGTCCAGGGGGGGTCATTTCTTGATAAGGATGGTGATATTTTTTTGTGTGTTGAGAAGTAGTTTTTTGACATGCTTTTATAATGCTAGTTATTATAAGTTACCGATTGATTGATGCATTGGATTCTCTTATCAATGCCTCTTTCCTCTATTTCACCTTTCTCACTCTTGCCACCTTTTTGATGAACTTATACGATTATACTGTTGCATATATATGCGATGTCGCCTGATCTTTTTGTTTTGTTTTGTTTTTTTTTTTTTTCCAACTTTAACTTTTTTCCATCACTGAATCACTTTCGAAAACCAAAGTTTTTAAAGAAAAAGTCTAATAAAAGTCATTTACTGAAAACAATTCTTTAATCATCCACCTTGGATACCTACCTATCCCAAACTTTTGGAATTTCTTCTTCTTTCTTTTGCGTGTGTTAGTGGAAACCCATCTAGAAGAGAATATAACGACTATGCTGAGAATATCTCTAGCTTTTGAAGAGGCAGGATGAAATGGAGAATTAAAGAAAACATTCTTATGCAAGTGGGTTGACAAATCCATCTCAAAACATTCTGACTGCTACCTTGTCTCCCATTTGGATCATATACAACTACGTTCTAGCTAATAGTTAAAAAATCATGAATGGTTCCTTTGATCAAGCATCAATATTGGCCCATCTCTTTGGCACCAACTTGGCTATAGCTCATGGAAGCATCAGTTGTCATTCTTATATTCACTTAATCCATCATTAGATGTGGCAAGGAAATGAATTAACCAGGGACCCTTTGCTCGATTTCTAACACTTTGTGGCACCCAGCAACCCTCTCCCTGGGGAGAGAATCTACGTAGTTTCGTAGGTCGGGAAGCCATGGATCACAACTATGTTGACTTTGGAAGGAAGCTAGCCTGGTGTTAATAAATGGGTGAGAGTAGGAAATAAATAATACTCGCTAACTGCAGAATAGACATGAGGGAAGAGCAAAAGGCCCACCAAAGATATGAGGATTTGCTGATGGCGATGGACAATGATTTGGATCCCATGTGAAGTTGGAATGAAACACCTCTCCCTTTCACATCTACGCAGAGATAGATATACATGGATCCATAGATTGAGAGAGAAACCTAAAGAAAAGGTATCTTGTCATATTGGAAGGGGCCTCATGTTCTCAATATTAGGAATGAAGCATAGGAACTTTGATTGGAAATTGACCCTGGGACAATCATAATTAATAGTTTAGTGCATTAGCGTCCTTTAGCTTCCCTTTGTTAATAAAAAAAATAAAAAAAAATAAAATAAATTGTGTGTGTGAAGTTCATGGGATGGAACCACTTCTGGTACGTTGGTCCCTCCTTCGGACGTCACCATTGGCTTTGCATCTTTGACATTTGGCCATCAATGGTTAGATATGCATGCATGTAAAGTTATTTAACAAAAAAGATGGTCATCCCACACTTTTCAGATGGACGCTTATCGTTTCCTTTTTAATGGAAAGGAATTTTCATATATCTTGCCTTTTGAATAATAATACGCATGCTCAATGTGATAAGGGTGAAAGCAGTAGTACAGAATAAAGCTATAAATTAGTCATGTCTGATGTCGGATCTGAGCTTGTTAGTCAACCTAATCGGATTTCATACTTTTAGATCATGATGAATTTGAACTCAAATACAAAGTCTTTACCGATCGTATTCAGTTAGGTCAGATCTATAAAAGAAAATTTGCGGTCAGCAATTCATTGCAATTAATCATTTTAAGTTTCAAAATTATAATTTTAAAAATTATATCGATATGCTTAAAGTATTATAACTAAAAATATGTTAAAATAGAAAATAAAAAATTAAAGAATATAAATGTTTATAGATACTTAAATAAAAATAGATAATTAAGAAGAGATGCAATTATTAAGATAACAAAATGATTTTAGTTTATATAAGAGTCCAATTAATGAATTAGTAAAGATAATTAAAATAAAAAATATATTTATATTATTTAAATTTTTAGATTAGCTTGGATCAAGTGTGAATCAGGTTGAGAACTTGAATCAGATCTAATTAAAAAAATACAAGACCTAGACTCAATCGAGAATTTACAATAGGTCTAATTTTTGAAACTTATATTTCTATATGGTAGCATGAATAGCAATATTTAATTTCTTTGAGAGAAACATGAAAGAAAATTTTGCCAGCCTACATGCTTAATTAGGTCATTTAGCTTGAAAATTGGAAGCTTAGGGAAAATAACCTTAATTAAGAAACTAATTTATGGAAGTCTATCACTAAAGAATAAAGAGGTGCATGCTTGGACATTCGTTTTCTCCGAAGATAGCTGCCAGTCCATCTTTCTTCCACTTGGATCCTCCTATAAGGCTATAACCATGAGAGAGAACTTAGAAAAATGGATTATATAGTGATGGCTTAAAGTAACTTTATGATGTAACGCATACCAAACATTTGACTAATCAATTCTCTAGTTGAAAATAAGGTGAATAAATTTATTTGTATTTTAAATAGATAGATTATATCATCAATTTTTAATAAATAAAAATATTTATTCATAATTATTAACTCAATTGGTTGTCATCTTATTTTTTTTTTTTTTTTTTAAGATCTACCTTGAGGCAAGTTGAGAGTCCTACACCACTTTCAATGGTTGGCGCGCTCGTGGCGCGCGCATGTGTTAGAAACAAAATTGTTCTTTTCTACTTTGATATGCGTATGGGTACGAGCTGCAATGCAGCAAGACTTTCTCTAGTAATTAAAGGTGAAAATAATTGATCTCAAATTGAAGTAGCACAATTTGTTAGCAATTTGCTTACCATCCCTAGAGATAAATTAATAACAAATAACATTGTTAGATGAGACCCACCATCCTCAAAACTAAGGGATGGATGAATGACGATAGCCTTGATCTAATCCTTAATCTCATGCATGGTTCTTGATCTCGTCCAGAATCACATGGGAATCACCTTCATTCCAAATTAATGGCAGCACGACAGTCATGAACAACCACTATTTGACCACCACTTTTAAAAATCCATATCAAATTAACCTCAACTTGAGCCAACCAATTTGCAAGAGTAAACAATGAACAAGATGGGACTTATTAGGAGTTGTGTATGGAAAATAACCTTGCTCATCAAGCTGCAAAGAAAAAAAAATTAAAGCACTTAATTGTTGTGCAGTAGCTTTAGCACGACTTGATGCGCAGTAGTTTGATACTATTTGTTAGGCATAGAGAAAGCTCTGATATCATTTATTATGTAAATTAAGAAGCATTAATCTGTATCATTTATTATGTAAGAAAAGAAATATATATATATATATATATATATATATATATATATATAGATTTAAAATAATCGATCGATTGATCAACATTAACATCGACAAAGCGATATAAATTTAAAAGAATTGTTTTCTAACAGAGACTTTTTCACAAAAATTTAGATCGACATGCATTCAAGTAAAATATTTCACTGGAACTCTTTCTCTTTCTCTAAACTTACTATAGAATTGCATATGCTTTTATAGATAAGAAAATTAAAAGATTTTACACCCAATGATATTCATATTCTATGCATACTAACTTATTAAATAATAATTAAGGACCAGATATAAATGGTACAAACTTTATAAAGCTCATGCAATGCTGCCTTATGATCCCTCTACTAAGGTAGTATTTGATAGAAAAAATATTATCCATGGATAAGTGTATGGGATAGAGTTTGTCCTCTGACTATCCCTAGGAATATCTTTTGGCTATCCCATTGATCATATCAAATGCAAAAAGGTAAACCCATATGATAACTTTTTTTTACTCTTATTTGGAGGGATAACCAGCTATTCCTGTATTTTCTAGGGAATAAATTGATGGGATATCCCATGGTTAATCATGGTTAACCATGGATTATCTCTTTGGTTAACTTTATTCCCAGCTATCCCTTATAGTTATGGCTTTTGGGAATAAGAGGGGATATCCCCTCTTATCCCTTATTTCAAATACTACCTAAGGTAGTGTTTGATAGAAAAAATATTATCCATGGATAAGTGTATGGGATAGAGTTTGTCCCCTGACTATCCCTAGGGATATCCCTTGGCTATCCCATTGATCATATCAAATGCAAAAAGGTAAATCCATAGGATAATTTTTTTTACTCTTATTTGGAGGGATAACCAGCTATTCATGCATTTTCTAGGGAATAAATTGAGGGGATATCCCATGGTTAACCATGGTTAACCATGAATTATCCCTTTGATTAACTTTATTCCCAGCTATCCCTTATAATTATGGCTTTTGGGACCTAAAAGTACCCAGTCCCACGAGGATTTGGCCCCCAATGAGTGGCACCTTTAGGTAGTGTTTGATAGAAAAAATATTATCCATGGATAAGTGTATATGATAGAGTTTGTCCCTTGGCTATCCTTAGGGATATCCCTTGGCTATCCCATTGATCATATCAAATGCAAAAAGGTAAATCTATAGGATAACTCTTTTTTACTCTTAACCAGCTATTTCTGCATTTTCTAGGGAATAAATTGAGGGGATATCCCATGGTTAACCATGGATTATTCCTTTGGTTAACTTTATTCCCACCTATCCCTTATAGTTATAACTTTTGAAAATAAAAGGAGATATCCAGGAGATATTCTCTTTTATCTTCTATTTCAAATACTACCTTAATTTTTTATATCCGGCCATCGCATCTTTATAGAAAAGTCGGTGCATCGATGATGCAATCAAAGCACACAGCCCTCAAACTTTCCTAAATGCACCCATCCATGCCATTCCCCACCAAGCTGGTCTTGCTTAAATTCAAAATCTTAGCATCAGTCTTTGGCAAGCTTGCATGAGGGTTTGCAGACAACGTGGTCCGCTAAGGTTGCAAAAGGTGGTTAAGGGCGTACGTGCAACCTTATCCCGTACTTGCTCATCCTATCTACCAAATTATCTTTCCACCCCTTCTTTATATCACCTCACAAAAGGCTCCATAATTGCCAACTCCTCGATCCTCTTCCCCTATTCCCCCCTCCCCACGGAATAGCATGCATGCATGCCCCATGACAGCAAATCATCGGTGGACCCACTGCTCAATTACGTCACACGTCTGACGTGTCACAACTGCTGCATGACACCTGTTATATATCCACCATCAACTTGGCATGAGGTGGGCTCTTCCACTGGCCTTTATAATATCATGCATCTGCCATTTGCTTTACTGCAGTTATTCTCTAATCATGTCATTAGATATTGGATTGTGTGAGTGGTGTCAAAGTCAACGCATATCTTAATGCACACCATCCAAAAAGTGATTAAGATGATCATGCTCGCTTTTCTAATTAAGTATAAATTGTTGTGCTAATCATTCACACTATAAGCACTAATTAAAGTCGATGAGGTGCCGTGGTGGTGCCTATGAACATTTCCGTAGTTTTCCTCAAGTAGAAGCACTGATGTAGCTGGTGTTAAATTATGTTGTCCCTTATTACGGTCCAAGCAACGATCGCAAACAAGATTTCAGGCGTCCCCTTAGCTAAAATATGTACAGATTAATTTTGATGGATTGGTTCATCCAAATTCCCTACTAGAATAGATATGGTTATTAATTAGAGAACATGTGGATTGTATCTTATTTGCTTTAGTGCAATTTCCTATGCTACTATTTCCGTACCTTTAGTGGAGTTGACTGGTGCGTAATATGGATTGAAAGATTATTCTAAAGTTTTAGAATGACATTGAAAGAAAGATTTAACAACAGCGGTATAAATCTTGGCTGCGTGGACATTCACATTGTTGCCATCCTTTTCTGTGGGGTGTAACAATTCAGGCCCATAAAGTCATCAATTCATTTTGTTGCAAAAAAAAAAGCAAGATGGATAAGGTTCACACTAATTTAGGTCATCACAATCTCAAAAGAGATTCAATTGATACTTGTTCATCTTTCTTAACTGATTATAAACCATATAACCAGCTCTCAATTTTTCGATATAGAATTATTGGAAGAAGCATGACAACCTACCACAATCTACTTTCCTTACCGAGGCGACGTTCTCATCGCTAGGAGCATATGATCGCAACTACCAGATAGATAAGATTCTAAAGATGGACCCCACAGGTTCAAAAGATGATTTTCATCTCATGGATGTAGCACTTTGCCCTTCGTGACACTTAGCTCCTGCATTTTCGATTGATGCGTGGCTCTGATACCATATGTAACGATTTGGATTCGCAAATCTACGAATCCATTTCATTACAAGAAAGTAAGACGGACATGGTTCATACCAATTTGGACTATCATAGCCGCAAAAAGGATCTAATTGATATTTGTTCATCTTCTTTAACTAGTTATAAACTATATAATTGATTCTTAATTTTTTGATATGAAACAATTGAGAGAAGCATTATAATCTAGTATGCATGCTACCATTTCAACTATACCATAGTTTGAGTGTCTACGTACCCATAAAGAAGCGAATTAGGAAGAAGATTTTTTAACAGGCTAAATTTTGTCATGATATTATTCATGTGTTGACCAAAGTCGTCGACTATAGCATGTTGGAGGGACACCATGACTAGTTTGCTGAGTAAAAGGCGGACTACACTCCACCAAAGATACATAAAATAGTATGTATCTTTGAGTGGGAGTGGTAGGTGGTCAGAGTATTATTGAACCCTGAACTGTGCCACCTATCTTTTCTAATTACAAGGCAAGGTCGTCTCAATATATATTAGCCTTGTGGTTGAGGGGAATAGTCAGAATTCTGAGGACCTTTACAAAAACTCACAGCTTCATTCATATTTGGATGTTGGGCAGAGCCCACATCTGTTTCCTTTCCCTTTCCAAACAAGACATAGAGGCCATGATGCATGAAACCTTTGCCATTAGTTCATGCGTCCTTCTCACCGCCACCGTCAGGGACCCAATAAGAAAGACCAGACAAGAAGAGCAGGTGCCACCTGAGCCCCATGACTTCCGCGATCTCAGTAGGGCAGCCACATCATCCGGAGAGCCAACAACTCATGTGTGGCCTTCGATCGATCATGGCATCCAACTGTTCTATTATCCTATGATTGGCTCAGCATTTATGAGGACATAAACATATCCGATGGACCATACGATGCCGTGTACGTACCCAAAGATCTTTCCTGTAGATCTCGATGGTGTCATCAAGCACATGACAACACTTTTAATCAAGATTAGTGCTGCCGGATGACATGAGTTTGACCAGCTCAACATCTATATATATTGGCCTTTTTAGCAGCAGTTAAATTGGTTGCGAAAACCGACTCTATTTCAACTTATAATGCTTTTCCAAAGCTAAATCATATTCATCAGCCAGGATGGAGAAAGAAGAAGATGGATGTCTTTCTTACATAAAGCCTCTGCATCTCACCATCAGAGAACGGTAGTCATGATCCAGACGTGCATGTGAGGTATGAGGAGTTGTGGTACTCCCTCATTTAGTTCTATATCAAAAAATTGAGAAAAAATTGAATGGTTCATAACCAACTAAGAAAGATGAAAAAGTACCAATTGGATCCCTTTTGGACTGTGATGGTCTAAGTTGGTATGAACTTCATCCGTCTTGCTTTCTTGTAACAAAACAGGTTCGTGAGTTTGTGAGTCCAGATTATGGTATCAAAGCCACGTACCAACCGAAAGAACGGAAGCTAAGTGCCATGCAAGACAAAGTTCTCTTTTGAACTGTGATGGCCCAAGTTGATAAGAATCTTATCCGCCTTGATTTGTTATAGGAGTCATGATCATGGAAACAAAAACCTTGATTCGTGATCTCTTGCACTCGAATAATCCATGGCTTTGACTTCTCCTTCAATTAGGATAGTAATTTTGCATGTGTGTATATATATATACACACTAGCTAGCTAGCTAGCTAGTAGCATATTTGAGGGTGTGGGTTGCACCAGAGCAGTGTGTGTCTTCTTGGAAAGTTGGCTATGTAAGCTACTAACCCTGGCAAGTGAAGGCATATCAAGGCTGCCTTTTCCCTAATAATTCTTATATGTACTTAAAGCAAAAGAAGACTAAAAGCCAATGGGAGGGGAAAAAGACAATGGAGAAATCATGGTTACTAAGGCAGAAGGTGGGTGGGTGGGTGGGTTGTGGGCAGAGGAGGCAAAATCACAGCCTTGATATGCTTTATAATGTCATGTACCCTTCATCATCCAATTCCCATGTGAATCCACGCAGTCATCTCCCCCTCACCCTTTTCCTTTTTAGTACTATAGGGGAGCTGGGTTCCCTTGTCAACATTTGTAGGGCGTGTGAGACATACCCTTGTATCCGATATTCCCATAATAATCCCCTCACATCACCCAACTCATTTCCCTCGCTCATTCCTTCCCTTTCCTTGGTTTACCAACAATCATATTCATTCCTTCCCTCCCTCCCTTCTCTTATTATAAGCAAACGCTTAGGAGATCGATCGAGAGCCTTTTGAGAGGGGCTACCAGAAAGCTAAGCTAGCATGGAGACACGCCAAGATGATATGTGCGACGCTGGACTCGCCCTTGGGTTGGGCATCGGTGGGAGGAGCGGCTCATCGAGCCACCACTGGCACCGACGAGAGCCTGCATGCTCGATCTTCTCGATTCCGGTGCCTTCCGAGCCATCGCTCACCTTGAGCCTCTCTGATGATGCCAATGGGGCGACCGGCGCCATGCCGAAGGCTGCAGGGTCTCACAAGACAAACGAGGAGTACTGCACGCCAGCACGGCTGTCGTCGCCTCACAGCACGGTCTCCTCCTTCTCCACTGCATACCCTCCAAGCCTCAAGAAGGAGAAGGATGCAGGGGGCGAGGAGGCGGAGGTGGAGAGGTCCTTCTCGCGGGCCAGCGACGAGGAGGAGGATGGTGGTGCCAGAAAGAAACTTAGGCTCACAAAAGAGCAGTCTGCCCTCTTAGAGGACAGGTTCAAGGAGCACAGTACCCTCAATCCAGTAAGTATATATCTATATATTCTCCTTAATCTTATGTTAATTTTAAGATTCTTTTTCTATTCTCTTTAGCGTTTGTATTCATTCATCCCTTCCTAATATTCTGATGATCAGAAACAAAAGCAAGCCTTGGCCAAACAACTGAATCTCCGGCCACGGCAAGTGGAAGTATGGTTTCAGAATAGGAGAGCAAGGTTTAATTTTCATCCCACTATTATTGTAACACCGTGCTATATGCAATTCTGATCAAAAATTAGACTAAGATTAATCATATATTCTTGATTTGAATTCTTTGCAGGACTAAGCTGAAGCAGACTGAAGTCGATTGTGAGTTCCTCAGGCGGTGGTGCGAGACGCTGACGGACGAGAACAGGAGGCTACAAAAGGAGCTGCAGGAGCTGAGGGCCCTCAAGGTTGCGCCGCCGTTCTACATGCAGTTTCCGGCGGCCACCCTCACGATGTGCCCTTCGTGCGAGAGGACCGGCGGTGCGTCCAGTGGCTCCAAAGGTGGCAGTGCTGGACCTTTCATGGTGGCCCAACCAAAGTCTCATTTCTTCAATCCTTTCACCCATTCAGCAGCATGTTAGCAAGGAGTTTTCGGACCTCACATCGCAAACCCATACCCTTTCGTCTTTCTTCATCTTTTTGGCACAGAGCTTAGGAACGAACCATCCCTAATAGTCCCCCCATGATATGTAATTCTCTCTCCCTTTCACCTAGTTTTGATCCAGGAATAGATCACATATATATATATATATATATATATATATATATATATAGTGTAGAAAAGAAAAGAAGAATTCCATGATTTACTTGTCTAATTAACCCATCTCCTAAGATGTTTTAATTATGTTCTTCTCTAGTCAGCTGTGTTGATTAATCATTGTACATAAGAAAACAATTCCAACTTGGCTTTTAGTGATACAAAAAGTTCGCTTTCTCTCTCCTCCTCCCTCATAACAAGATTAATTATTGGTACTGATCTCTCCTCTCTCATGAAAGTTTCTCTTTTATTCTCTCAAATCATTCAGAAAAGGAAAGAAAAATGTTGTACTAATGTTTTTTTTTAGTGAATGTAATTTGAGAATTCTTTTACATCCATGAACCCCCCTTACTGATATCATGTAGGGACATGCAAATATAGACCTTGTCGGCATGGAGTATTGATGAAAAAATTTCAGGGATTTTTGTGGGGTGGTTTTACATTCATGCATGGCCTTCTATACAGATACATACGTATACATGTGTGTGTATATATATATATATACATATGAGAGAGATTGGTGTCTGTGGATAGGATAGGAGAAGGGTACGTATAGTGGGAAAAGTCTGAAGAAAGGGGGCAGTGGAAAGCGTGTGGGGCAAGGAAGGAATGATACATATAGCTAAAAACCCATCCAATTAATAAGAGGTACAAGTAGAATATCCAGGCACGGCTCCCCTTCTTCCACCCATGAATGGTGGAGCTGTGAGACCTGTGGTGGCCTACACCATGTGTGATGTCTTGCCTTCTCCGCCGTGTCCAGTGGGTCCAACAGCACCACTTATACATGTATATCAGGCATATTCATTACTGCACTCATGTTTTTATTGTGCTTCAGCTTTGTTTTTTGGGGCGTTGCCAAGTCCTACTTAATTGGAATATCAAAGTCGTCTGACTAATACTAGAGAAGAAGAGGGAACCTTTGACACGGCCGGCGTTTGATGATCTCTTGTACAACAAGACATCCTGTTGTCATGACCATTAATTTGAATGGTAGAAAGTGTAGAGCTTTCAATCGTAATGAATGAGAGACCATATGACTCCTTTTTTTTTTTCTCGAATCCAGAGTCTAACCAAAGATTCGTCCAACAATATGCAAATCTAGCTTGACCATTTGTTCGCCAGATGTGCTTTCTCATAAAGTGAAATTAATTAAGCACTCCTAATATTTCCCACATATGTGGTCATAGGATAGATAAAAAATCTATTGTAGTTGAAAAAAAAAGGCTTAGATGAGTTGAATTGAGTTGAGTTGGTCGTAGGATAGAAAAAGAGAGTACTTTCCAATTGAATATTATATGACAATCAACTAACTATGACATTGGTATATATATGTTAAGTATGGAAGAAGTAAAATTTGGAGATCTTTCTCAAGAAGATCTCTTTCCAAGCACCAATTTTTCATAAAATTATTGCTTCCTTTAGTTTATGGGGCAATCTTTTGTTTCGAAGAGTTCTTAGATTCTCATTAAAAATTGTGTAACTCCCTCTCTTCTACTTCTTTTCCTTTAAATTCTTTGTAGTTTGTCATGGTTTTAATACAAATTAATAGAATTCAGTAAGGGAAGCTCTCTTCCCACACCAAAAGGTATCCAAACTTTGTTTGGAGACAAAGTGATGTAAGCTTGATAGACTAAAATAGATTTTTCTTCGCAAAAGTATGACAAAAAATATTTACACGGTTTTATTTTTTGAACGAAATCTAACATTCTTTGAATTGGATGAGAGCTATAGTTGGGAAACAAATAAAAGTAGCCATACAATCTAATTATATGAATTGCATGTAGTTAAAGATGCGCTTATATACATTAGTGTTTTAAACTCATGTTTGCCCAATCCGAACATGAAAAATTTGGATTTAATCCGGTCCAATTTGCAATTGATCCGGATTAGGGTTGGTCGCAACCCAAACCCAAAATAATCCGAACCCGAACCCGAGGGTTATCCTAACGGGGGTAGCTTATTGGCACAAGATTTTTAGGGGCGTTAAAGGCGCCAATCGGGTTGGACGAGATGGCCAACTTGAGGGCAAGGGGAACAAGGCCGTCGATCGCAGGCGAGGAAAAGGACAAACATAAGATGGATCATCTGCACATTTTGTTTCACTTTCTGCCTCCTCCTCTTCTTTGTTTACGACACCTATTTCTCTTTTTGTTTTATGTAAGACTTTTTTTAATACAATATTAAAGCTCCAAGTCCAGCTTTTGCGTTCGGCAAGAAATTTTATTTTTTCGTTTTTGGGATCCATATTCGATGTTTATTTACTTTGAAAAAAGTATTTTTATTTTATTTTTTTCATCAAGCCGAATTTCAAACCGAAACTCAATCCGAACCCGATTTTTAAATATAGAGTTAGGGTTGAGATTTTTCAAATAGGATTAGGGTTAGGGTTAGGGTTGATATTTTATAAATAGAATTAGGGTTAGGATTGAGGAAAACACAAGTTTCATGAGTCCGAATTGCACCCCTATGCTTGGATCATCGCTGAAATTGAGATGGAATTGCATTTTCAATCCAATTCCACATGCTTTGGAAATCTAGGTGAAAAAACCAACAATAAGATAAGGCTCATGACATGCGTGTTTTCTTTTTTTTTTTTTCATTCAAATAATTCAAAAAATTCAATCCAATCCATTTGGGTGCCGATCCAGATGCAGTGTAAAAGGTGAAGTTGAAGTGCATGCATCTTGTGGGTTGTCCTAGAGAGTGGGCATCCCGTGAGCGTCCCATCAGTCACACCAACCGAATGATCCTTAATTTCTCCAATAAATGGTTCTTCGTGGGAGCATGTCCCCTATTAAATACCCACCCATGATAACAGGCATTTAGTCTAGGATACCTAACCAAGTCATCAGAGGTAGGTGCGAGTGCGAGATCTCCATTCAAGTCGTCTCACTCATCATTTTTGCGATCATATATAGTTGACATGTCCACCACCCCATTAGTCAAGCCTGAAATGATGGGTGGGAGGAGAAAAAGATGGCCAGCCTTCGATCTTCAGCCAAGTTGAAGGCCTCGTCATTGGCACCGGGCGTCAAAGCGTGCTTCGAATCCAAGACTAGCTCGAAGAAAAACGAAGGCTAGCTGCTCCTCGAAGGGGATGACCTTAATTATCATCAACTCCCCCACTATTTGAGTGCAGTGCCGTTAATTAGTAATTAATGGCAGTAGAGTGGGTCAATGTGGCCTGAAACCTAATCAACTTCCCACTCTTCACAAGGATTCGTGGGAGATGGCCGCCTGCTCGTTCTTCCAAAGAGGAGTCGTGTAAGCCAGTTGACCGGGTTCCCAAGCCCCCCCTAGTTCAGCTGCACGCTTGTTTTCAGTGCGTTTCAAACATTCCATGGCATCCACTTGTCTCGTGGCATGGCATGGGATAAAGTAAATAAAATGGAACATTATCACTCTAGATGGTGCGATGATATGGTGATCGCGTTTGAAGGTAGGGATTTGCATTTCGATAAAATAATTGGTGATGCTCAGCACATTAATTAGGGGCCTGTTTGGCTGTGAAATATCAAGGTGTCTTTCGGAAGAAATTGAAAAAAAAAAACTTTCTAAAATAAACAGATAATAAGAATTTATGTTCAAATTAAGTTAAATAAAATATTAAAAAATTAGGGGCCTATTTGGTAGTGGATTTGGATTGGATTTTTTGTTTTCAAAATAAAAAATCCAATCCATAGCATGAAAAACACGTTTGATCGAACCGTTTTTGAAAATACTTTTTCGAAACGGTTCTAAAAATCTGAATTAATCGGAAAAACGTTGGAGCCACGTTTTCTTCAAATTCATCTCAAACGTTTTTCAAATTTTATCCTTCATTTCTTAAAATGCCCGAAACTCGTGGATTCATCTTCTTTCTTCTCCCCACGATCTTTCTCCATGCGATTTACTGTGTCTTTCTTCGAAAAATAGTTTTCAAAAATACCAACCAAACATATTCTCGAATACTAAAAATTAATGAAATTCAACTCAGATATTTTGATACAATTCATGTTTTTGAAAACAATTTTCTAAATCACGAATCAAACAGGACCAGATTTTTTAGTTTTAAAACATCTTTAAATAATTTTTATTATTTTTATTAAAAATAAAATATTTTTTTTATTTTTTTACTATTATATTTTATTATGCAGTATAATTTGTATCATCAACCACCCTTCACCACCATCACCATACACCATCCTCCACTATACTATACCATCACTGTGATAGTGCTACAATCATCATCACCATCATAATTCCATCCTATTCCATCCCTTTTATTTTTAATTTTTTAAAATTTAAAATAATTTTATATTTTTAATAAATGAATATGTTTTTAAATATTTATAGAGATAAAAAATTGAAAATAAAGAAAAAAACTATTAGTAGAGCTGAAAATTTATTTTTCGAACATGCGCGCCCTTACATTCCAAAAATAAAATGAAATAAAATAATGGCATATACATAGGGGTCCTATCTATTATATATGCTCGAGGTGTGCTCCCATAGGATGATACATTATAACTTCATGTAAGGATGCAAGTAAATACTTGAAGGGACTCGAGCCTTCTTTCCTTGCGTTAGAAATTAAGTGGAAGGTCAAGATCACCGAGTTAACGCTCAGATCACCAGTTGGTCATCAAATCATTCGCGAGGACCACCTCTTTTTCTGCTTGTGATCAGCTACACTGTACCTTTTTTGTAAATCTCGATCATTCTTTTGGATTAGAGGGATGTTTCTTGGACCAGCCAACCCTTTGTTAATTAGGCAAATAAGGCAGCAGAGATGCTTGATGGCCACTGCTTACCAAAAAATTTGGAAAAAAAAAAATGAAAAAGCTATGGCTTTCCTGCAGCCATTGGTTACATGATTGCCTTATCTTTCCACTGTTAATTAAAATGATTGGTTGCTTCTTGCCATCCAGTTCAGTAGATCTCTTTATGAAACTGTTTGTGTTTCATATTTTGTTTGGCAGTTGAAGCCACTGAGATGAGTGTTATGATGACAAAGAGACTACTACTGGGTTCACAGGGTAAAGACGAGGACATCATCTCACAGTCATTGGAGGAGGGCAATGGGATAATGATCTCTGGACTGGGATATATTACAAAGGAGAATGATTAGGACCACACAATTTAGAGGTGGTCTCCATGATTGGTGATCCTTTTGTGTTGCAAACTGATGCAGACCATCCAATTGGGCCCAGCTGTGAGCAACCCATATGCACTCTAACTTGCATCCTTGGATGACAGAAGCTGCAGTGAAATGGATACATAACATGATCAGTAGTTAAAAACACACAAAAAACATTGTGCAATCCCATTAACCACCTTTCCAATCATATCCATTAAGCTTTTAGTGATTGCTGCTATCTCTTATTGTTAGCCCAGTTCCTTTGGTATCTCCTTTATAAGAGATTGTTGGTGAAGGAGGTCTGAGATTCAAACTCCCACCACTGTATAGCTTAACAAATGGAACAATGCATGCTAGTGTCTCATCTTATAACTCCTGCTGATATGTTTCTTTTAACAACATCTAAAGTCTCTACATTGATGGAAGTCCAGATAGGCCCATTGGTCTGGACAATTTTGGGCTCGGCCCATTTACTTGGCCTGTGAAGTCTTTCTGACAGAATTCCGGGCCAGACAAATGTTGCTCCGGATTCATCAGTCTTCCCTTCTTTTGGTATTAAGGCTTGGGGTTTTTTCTCCTTTTTTTTTTTTTTACATCTTTTTGTTGTGCCAATTATCTTAATGAAAATGGTCAGACTTCGCCTGATTTTTATTTAAAAAAGAAAAATTGAAGACACCTCCAGCAGAGTACTGGCTGGTTTTGACAGGCTTAGGCTTTGCCCTGTTAGAAGAGGCCGGCTTACCATACTGCACACCTTTCTAGTGTACCCAAGTTGTGGAAATTTCCTCAATCTGGGAATGCTACATGATTTGCACCCAGGTTGACAATAATTTGTGTTTCACAGTGGAGATTATGAGTTCTACTCAAAAAGTTTAATAAACATTAAGTTCAACATCAAAGATTAGATGCTTTTGGATCCTTTGGCACCCTATTTCTCTTTTAACTTATTGTTTGAGAAGATAAAGTGGGACTGAGGTTGCCTGACTTTCTTTGCCAGGTAAAATTTTTTCCTTTGATGTTGAAAAACTTAGCAGAAAATCACTGACATGAATGTAGACATGTAATGTAGGCCCAAGCCCAACCTCAAGCGTATCAAGGCCTGGCTCAATGACCATTACCAGGGAAAAGTCTTTGTACACCGCCTTCATGCAGAAAAACACGCATCAGATGCATGCATTGGCCATGCGTCCATACGAGCACAAGTATGGGATGCGCCGTGGCTTAATAGTGTACGGCCAATATATACACCTGATCATGTCTGTGCATCAAAGGCGATGCATAAAGACATTTTTCTGTTTCTAATATCTACCTGGCCACTGGTCTGCCATTTTTATGGCAGGTTACACTAAAATGGATCCTTTGTAACCCAATTCTAGGAATTTCATACTGCTGGAGGTCGCAATGGAAAAAATAAATGCTGCTGCAAAAAAAAAAAAAAAAGGACCTTAGTTGGACTTATCCGTGTTTCTGGATTAATGGCCAGAGATCGGTCATCAAAAGATGGCATAATATGATCCATTAAATTGCTATATTTTTTTAAAAAAATTTAAATAAGTGAAATTTTATTATGATTGCTAATTAATTTTGAAAAGTTCTATAAAAAATGCTAACTAATTTAAGATCTGTTCCAAAGAGATTATAATTCTATTAGAAAAGAATACCATCAAAGGCACTAAACTATGAGCTGTGCATCAATGGGTGGTTGAATCCAAGGAGAACTTCCGAATGCCTATTGATGAGCCAGTTGACCTCATTGAGAAAAAAAAAAAATTTGGATAGCTCCATCGGGTCAAAGAACACGCGAGCCAATTCCTTGGCAATTGGGCTTGACATGGCTTACCCCGACTCCCGTGTCGGTTGTGGCCAATCTCGACATCCGTGTCGGCCAGGGCTCATCCCGACCTCAGCATCGTCATGGCCCATCTCGACATCCGTATCGGCCAGGACCCATCCCGACTCCTGTGTCAGTTGCGGCCCATCTAACATCCGTGTCGGCTAGGGCCCATCCCGACTCCCGTGTCGGTTGCGGCCCATCTCGACATCCATGTAGGCCAGGGCCCATCCCGACCTCGGCGTCGGCCATGCCCCATCCCAACACCCGACGGCCTCAAAGGCCGATATCTCCAAGATCGACGGCTCCAAGACCGACGGCCCCAAAGGCCAACCTCCAAGACCGATGGCTCAAGGCCGACATCTCCAAGACCGACATCCGACGGCCCCAAAGGCTGACACCTCCAAGACCGGTGCCTCCAAGGCCGGCACCTCGAAGACAGTCGGCCCCAAAGGCCGACACCTACCAAGACCGGCGCCTCCAAGGCCGGCACCTCGAAGACAATCGGCCCCAAAGGCCGACACCTACCAAGACCGGTGCCTCCAAGGCCGGCACTCGAAGACAGTTGGCCCCTAAGGTCGACACCTAACAAGACCGGCGTCTCCAAGGTCGCACCTCCAAGACAGTCGGCCCCAAAGGTCGACACTTCCCAGCCGGCCCCGCCTGATCCAAGTCGGCCCCTGTACTTCCAAGCCAGCCGGCCCCGGCGTGTCCAAGCTAGGCGGCCCCGGTACTTCCAAGCTAGGCGGCCTCGGCACTTCCCAGCCGGCCCCGCTTCCTAGCCCGCCCCCTACGTCTCCAAGCTAGCCGGCCCCGGCACCTCTCAGCCGGCCCCGGCGCTTCCGTCCTAGCCGGCCCCGCCTGATCCAAGTCAGCCCCGGCGCTTCCATCCCAGCTGGCCCCGCCTGATCCAAGTCGGCCCCGGCGCTTCCATCCCAGCCGGCCCCGCCTGATCCAAGTCGGCCCCTGTACTTCCAAGCCAGCCAGCCCCGGCGTGTCCAAGCTAGGCGGCCCCGGTACTTCCAAGCTAGGCGGCCCCGGCACTTTCCAGCCGGCCCCGCTTCCTAGCCGGCCCCCTACGTCTCCAAGCTAGCCGGCCCCGGCACCTCTCAGCCGGCCCCGGCGCTTCCATCCTAGCCGGCCCCGCCTGATCCAAGTCAGCCCCGGCGCTTCCATCCCAGCTGGCCCCACCTGATCCAAGTTGGCCCCGGTGCGTCCATCCCAGCCGGCCCCGCCTGATCCAAGTCGGCCCCGGCGCTTCCATCCTAGCCGGCCCCGCCTGATCTAAGTCGGCCCTCGGCGCTTCCATCCCAGCCAGCCCCGGCACCTCTCAGCCGGCCCCGGCCCTTCCATCCCAGCCGGCCCCTACTTCTCCAAGCAAGCCGGCCCCGACATCTTCCCAGTCGGCCCCGACACCTCTCAGCTGGCCTCGGCGCTTCCATCCCAGCCGGCCCTGCCTGATCCAAGTCGGCCCCCGGCGCTTCCATCCCAGCCGGCCCCGGCACTTCTCAGCCGGCCCCAGCGCTTCCTTCCCAGCCGGTCATGCCTGATCCATCCCAGGCGGCCCCGTCATCTCCTGTCCCGCCGAGTTGGCCAAGGCCATCCCAGGCCGGCTCGACTCGGCCCCGGCGTCTCCTGTTCCGCCGAGTCGGCCAAGGCCATCCCCGGCCGGCCCGACTCGGCCCCGGCGTCTCCTGTCCCGCCGAGTCGGCCAAGGCCATCCCAGGCCAGCCCGACTCGGCCAAGGCCATCCCAGGCCGGCCCAACTCGGCCCCGGTGTCTCCAGTCGCCAAGTTGGCCAAGGCCATCCCAGACCGGCCCGACTTGGCCCCGGCGTCTCCAGTCCCGCCGAGTCGGCCAAGGCCATCCCGGCCTTCTCGACTCAGCCCCGGCGTCTCCAGTCCGCCGAGTCGGCCAAGGCCATCCCCGGCCGGCCTGACTCGGCTCCGGTGTCTCCAGCTCCGCCGACCCGACACTTCCCCCGGCGTCTCTAGTTCCGCCGAGTCGGCCAAGGCCATCCCCGGTCGGCCCGACTCGGCCCCGGCGCCTCCAAGTCCATCAACCCCGCCCGGCACTATCTTGCCAGCGGGATTGGCCCCAGCCATCTCGGGTCGACCTGGCTCGGCCCTGACAAGTCGGGAACTCCCAGTTCCTGCCAGATCAGCCCCAGCGGCTCAAGAAACCGCCTCTCTGACGCGTGCCGCTCGACAGCACCTGACGCGCGCCGCTCAACAGCCCCGACGGCTGATGGGACGTAGCCCACTGACCAGCCCAGATTCGCACAAGGGCTCAACAGATCTTCTATCTCAAGCAATCCCACGTGATCGTGCCAGAATCAACCCCTATAAAAAGGTGAATCCACACACCAAACAGGTATGCGCGATAACCCCCAAAATCGCCATCTCAACTCTCAAAGGGATCCCTCCTCTCGGAGATCCCTCTTTTTCATACAAAAAAATAGGGCTCACTCAAGCCCTTCTTCAGCTGTGACCTCAGTCACTAACTTGGCCATCGGAGGGTCCCGCCGGAGACCCCCTCCGGTCCCGGGACTTCTTTGCAGACAACCCGGCGAAGCGAGGATTCGAGAAGCACCTCTGTTCCCGACGTCCAGGATCGGTGATCGAGCGTCATCAGATTGGTGCGCCAGGTAGGGGGATAAGAAAAAGTAGCGAACGTTCTGCCTGAGCTACATCTCTCTCCCCCTCTTCTCTTCAAGAAGCCATGATGGTGACGCAAGCTCAGGATGCCTCCGTCAGCCGCCCAGCGGGGTTTCCCCCACCGACTAGACAGCAGGAGGCCAATCCCCTGCTACCAACCCTCCGGTTGCCGGCCCGCCGTCGGACGCCGCTGTCCAAAAGTGGAGCAGCTGGCAACCCTCTCCCAGCAAGTCCAGAATCTCATCGCCATGGTCCACGGGCTTCAGCAACAACAGTCTGTGGCCACCCAGCATCAGACTGCCCCCCTCGCCAGTCAACAGTCGGCGAGAGGAGGCTCTCTCGACGAGAGATCGGTCGGCGCGAGACCGGCCGACGCCCGGTTTCCCCTAAGAAGCCTCGCTACAAGCCCTCCAAGCGGCCGTGGTCTGGGCAAGAGCAAGCTTTGAAAGTAGTAGTTCATGAACTGCAGAAGCAACGCTCGGGGGCCACTCAGCGGCGCCCCAAGCCTCTCACAACGCCCATGATAGCTGCACCAGTGGGCTAGCGATCCACTCGCTACAAAAGCTAAGTACACCGCACTTAAGACAGTTTTCTTTCATTATATTTAAAAATGTCATGCAGGGAAGACCTACCTTGCATCAACACCAAAGACCAACTCCGCGTTGGCACCAAAGACCAACTCCATGTCGGCAATAAAGACCAACTCCGCATTGGCACCAAAGACCAACTCCGCGTTGACAACAAAGACCAACTCCGCGTTGGCACCAAAGACCAACTCCGCGTTGGCAACAAAGACCGACTCCGCATCGGCAACAAAGACCGACTCCGCGTCGGCACCAAAGACCAACTCCGCGTTGGCACCAAAGACCAACTCCATGTCGGCAACAAAGACCAACTCTGCGTTGGTACCAAAGACCAACTCCGCGTTGGTAACAAAGACCAACTTCGCGTTGGCACCAAAGACCGGCTCCGCGTCAGCAACAAAGACCGGCTCCGCGTTGGCACCAAAGACCAACTCCGCGTTGGCAACAAAGACCAACTCCGCGTTGGTACCAAAGACCGACTCCGCGTCGGCAACAAAGACCAACTCCGCGTCGGCAACAAAGACCAGCTTTGCGTGGGCACCAAAGACCGGCTCCGCGTCGGCAACAAAGACCAACTCCGCTTCAGCAACAAAGACCCGCGAAGGCAAACAGCTGCAAAAAAGCTAAGTATACGACACTGAGAAAAAAGTTTCTTTTCATTAGTGTCTGGATGCGTTACAGGAAAACCACCAAAGACCGACTCCGCGTCGGCAACAAAGACCGACTCCGTGTCGGCACCAAGACCGACTCCACGTCGGCAACAAAGACCGACTCCGCGTTGGCACCAAAGACCCGCGAAGGCAAACAGCTACAAAAAAGCTAAGTATACTACACTGAGAAAAGAGTTTCTTTTCATTAGTATCTAATGCATTATAGGAAAACCACCAAAGATCGACTCCGCGTTGGCAACAAAGACCGACTCCGCGTCGGCATCAAAGACCGACTCCGCATCGGCAACAAAGACCGACTCCACGTCGGCACCCAAGACCGGCTCCGTGTCGACACCCCCAAGCTCAAGACCTGCGGATTCCAATCAACAGAGTTTCCTGGGGGGGCAGATCAACCCTGCAGAAGGAGACCAACTTCTTTGAAGAAAAAGGCACCTGAGCCTAGTCCAGCGCCCTCTGGTCACCCTCCGGGGTTCAAAAAGTTCTCGACGGCCTCAACTTTGCCTTATCGGCTTCATCCTTGCCTCAACGGCTAACTGACGAGTGTCCCCCAAAAAAGTTAGCGCTCGCTGCTTTCAGTGGCGGGCGTGAGGTAATCAATTTGCCTCCAAAAAATTTCTTGAAGTTCTACACTCCTTTCGCTAAGCTGATGCTGAGCATGCAAGCTCAAGGAGTGTGGGGGGCATTTGATGGAGCCAGTTGATCCCATGGAGAATAAAATTTTTTTTGGACAGCTCCATCGGGTCAAAGAACACGCGAGCCAATTCCTTGGCAATTGGGCTTGACATGGCTTACCCCGACTCTCGTGTCGGTTGCAGCCCATCTCGACATCCGTGTCGGCCAGGCCCATCCCGACCTCGGCGTCGGCCATGCCTCATCCCGACACCCGATGGCCTCAAAGGCCGACATCTCCAAGACCGACGGCTCCAAGACCGACGGCCCCAAAGGCTGACACCCGACGGCCCTAAAGGCCGACACCTCCAAGACCGACGACTCAAGGCCGACATCTCCAAGGTCGACACCCGACGGCCCCAAAGGCCGACACCTCCAAGACCGGTTCCTCCAAGGCCGGCACCTCGAAGACAGTCGGCCCCAAAGGCTGACACCTACCAAGACCGGCACCTCGAAGACAGTCGGCCCCAAAGGCCGACACCTATCAAGACCGGTGCCTCCAAGGCCGGCACCTCGAAGACAGTCGGCCCTAAAGGCCGACACCTACCAAGACCGGTGCCTCCAAGGCCGGCACCTCGAAGACAGTCGGCCCCAAAGGCCGACACCTAACAAGACCGGCGCCTCCAAAGTCGGCACCTCCAAGACAGTCGGCCCCAAAGGCCGACACTTCCCAGCCGGCCCCGGCGTGCCCAAGCCAGCCGGCCCCGCCTGATCCAAGTCGGCCCTTGTACTTCCAAGCCAGCTGGCCCCGGCGTGTCCAAGCTAGGCAGCCCCGGTACTTCCAAGCTAGGCGGCCCCGGCACTTCCCAGCCGGCCCCCTACGTCTCCAAGCTAGCCGGCCCCGGCGCTTCCATCCCAGCCGGCCCCGACGCTTCCATCCTAGCCGGCCCCGCCTGATCCAAGTCGGCCCCGGCGCTTCCATCCCAGCCGGCCCCGCCTAATCCAAGTCGGCCCCTGCGCTTCCATCCTAGCCGGCCCCGCCTGATCCAAGTCGGCCCCGACGCTTTCATCCTAGCCGGCCCCGCCTGATCCAAGTCGGCCTCGGCGCTTCCATCGCAGCCGGCCTCGCCTGATCCAAGTCGGCCCCCGGCGCTTCCATCCCAGCTGGCCCCGGCACCTCTCAGCCGGCCCCGGCGCTTCCATCCTAGCCGGCCCCTACTTCTCCAAGCAAGTCGGCCCTGGCATCTTCCCAGCCGGCCCCGGCACCTCTCAGTCGGCCCCGGTGCTTCCATCCCAGCCGGCCCTGCCTGATCCAAGTCGGCCCCGGCGATTCCATCCCAGCCAGCCCCGGCACCTCTCAACCAGCCCCGGCGCTTCCTTCCCAGCCGATCCCGCCTGATCCATCCCAGGCGGCCCCGACGTCTCCTGTCTCGCCGAGTCGGCCAAGGTCATCCCAGGCCGGCGCGACTCGGCCCCGGCATCTCCTATTCCGCCGAGTCGGCCAAGGCCATCCCCGGCCGGCCCGACTCAGCCCCGGCGTCTCCTGTCCCGCCGAGTCGGCCAAGGCCATCCCCGGCCGGCCCGACTCGGCCCCGGCGTCTCCTGTCCCGCCGAGTCGGCCAAGGCCATCCTAGGCCGGCCCGACTCGGCCCTGGCGTCTCCAGTCCGCCGAGTCGGCCAAGGCCATCCCAGGCCGACCCGACTCGGCCCCGGCGTCTCCAGTCCCGCCGAGTCAGCCAAGGCCATCCCGGCCTTCCCGACTCGGCCCCGGCGTCTTCAGTCCGCTGAGTCGGCCAAGGCCATCCCCGGCCGGCCCGACTCGGCCCCGGCGTCTCCAGCTCCGCCGACCCAACACTTCCCCCGGCGTCTCCAGTTTCGCCGAATCGGCCAAGGCCATCCCCGGCCGGCCCGACTCGGCCCCGACGCCTCCAAGTCCGTCAACCCCGCCCCGGTACTGTCTTGCCAGCGGGATTGGCCCCAGCCATCTCGGGTCGACCCAGCTCGGCCCTGACAAGTCGAGATCTCCCAGTTCCCGCCAGATCAGCCCAGCGGCTCAAGAAACCGCCTCTCTGACGCGCACCGCCCAACAGCCCCGTTGGCTGATGGGATGTAGCCCACTGACCAGTCCAGATTCATGCAAGAGCTCAGCAGATCTTCTGACTCAAGCAATACCACGTGATCGTGCCAGAATCAACCCCTATAAAAAGGTGAATCCACACACAAACAGGTATGCGCGATAACTCCCAAAATCGCCATCTCAACTCTCAAAGGGATCCCTCCTCTCGAAGATCCCTCTTTTCCACACAAAAAGCAGGGCTCACTCGAGCTCTTCTTCAGCTGTGACCTCAGTCACTAACTTGACCGTCGGAGGGTTCCGCCGGAGACCCCCTCCGGTCCCGGGATTTCTTTGCAGGCAATCCGGCGAAGCGAGTATTCGAGAAGCACCTTCATTCCCGACGTTCAGGATCGGTGATCGAGCGTCATCACCTATAAAAACAATCCTAAATATCTAGGTATGACAATTTAAGTTCTAAGCTTAAAGTTCAAAAGTCTTGGGGATGAATCAAAGAATTGCTGGGTCTTTTTCTTTGCTTTCTAAATTAACTAAAGTATCAAAAGATTCTTTGAGTAAATTCTTTGAACCTTTTTCATTCTTTCTTTTTATCTTGTAAAAGAGCATATATATATATATATATATATATAACTTTTTTTCATAATTACTGTTCAGAAGTCAGTCTCAAACATCAACAAATTGCTCTTAATTTGAGTGCATTGTTCAAGTCCTATTCATGACAAATGATTAAATGTTTGAAAACATGGGTCATGCCTTAGATACAGCTATGATACGGATTTGAAAAACTGGAACCCTGATCGGTTGTTGACCGTCCTACATGCCTGAGATCTAAGACCCCTCCTGAAGGGAGATAATAATAAACATATCCTATAGGTGTCTAATCCCTGGCCTATTTACGAACGTCATCATGCACGTAAGGAAACCCTATCATGGCCTTGAAGAAAGAAACCATCATAAATAGCCAATAAAAACACGTTCGAAATATCAACTTTTTTTTTATATTAGCTATTCATGAATCATCGTCATGGTGCAGGAACGGCCTCCGAGCGCTCACCTGGGGAGAAAAATATGCAACCTATCCTCCATCTAAACTCTTTTTTTTTTTTTTTTGAAGGTTGGAGTACTCCACCAGAACATTACTTTATGATCCCTCCTCTCCTATATATGTTCCTCTCTTTTACGTCTCTGAACTTGACAAGACTGCCACCAAACCCTTTCTTAGCCTAGCCAACAAGTTGACACGGAGAGACCATGACCATGTCTGAGGGCGGCTCCCACCTCACATGACTTCCCTGCACCTAGCCCTCAAGAGTAGCATGGAGATGTTCTAGCCCTAGCCCTAGCCCTTACGTTCACAAGCCTTGACATTAGAAAATCATTCGCCCTTTGTACAAATGTCTGAAATGAAAGACGGAGACAGCCCAAGGAATCTGTCAACAGTGGTGAATAGTAGCTAAAACAGCGTTCATTTTCATCACCAACAGCAACAAACACGTAACATCACAAAATAAATTCATGGATAAGTAAATGATTCATGTTTTATTAAGATATTATTTATATTATGATAAAATCTAAATAGCTCAATACGCAAGGTATAAATAAATATAAAAAAATTGAAAAAAAATAAAGAACTCAAGAAATAACCTACATTCATTCATATAGAAGAGAATAATGTCTATCAGTTCTTTCGTGATATTTAGCAGCTTTTGCATGGTTCGATAGTGATCATAACCCATCATGCCATTTTTATCGAAAGATAAACTGTGCGATCGATTGAATTGCCTCCTATGTAATTCAGTATTTCACTTATTGGATTTAAACTTAGAACGATAGAATTGTATCTTCGACATATTTTCTTTGATCTCTTGAACTGTTTTTGCATCAGAATTGTGTGATCACTTGTTTGTACCAAATTTTTTTTTTTTTACTATCAAAAGAATAAAATTTAGAATATAATAGTAGCCAATAAAAACTTTTTTTCTCTCTCTTCCTATATATATATATATATATATATATATATATAAACCCAGATTTCGCACGAAAATTCTGTGACGATCTATCTGTACCAAAAAAAAAATACTATCAAAAAAATAAAGTTTAGAATATAATAGTAGTCAATAAGAACTTCTCTCTCTCTCTCTCTCTCTCTCTCTCTCTCTCTCTCTATATATATATATATATATATATATATATACCCAGATCGGATTACACGGGGTTCAGGTCCAAGATTTCAAGGCAAATAAAAAAAAATTCGCTACTATAATACATTGTGGACAGTGATTAGTGAGCCTGTGAGTGGATGAGCTGTCAATTGACCTTAGGTCAGCTTCGCTCTCCTTTGATGTGAAGCAGTGATTTTGTGCTCTATCCATTAGCGATGATAGCATTGTACTAATTTCTGAAGGAAAGACGAGAAAAGATCACAATTAAAATTACTGTAGCTGGATGGATTCAACGACCAAAATTACAAGGAAGCAACGCATTAATGGGCCGCATCCGGAGGTTGAGTTCTCAAAAGTGGGTCACATCCGCGTCCCGTAATCGACGCATCGATGCACCCCAAAGCATCGACGCATCCGGAGACCGCGCGGACATCAACATCGCGCGCGTCCGGACCGTATCAGGATCGAATCTTTCGGGGTCGCCCGACAGACCCCGCGCGGTTCGCGCCGACCGGGCCGGACGCGAGGCCCGTCTCGTCCGGCCCTGCGCCACGGCCATGAGTCGAGACTCGCCCACGTGGCATCTCCTTTCCTCGTAGTTTACGCGACCCCTGACCTAACTGTTCGGATTGGACTCGATTCGGCGCATTCATAAACCGGGCCGTACCGGTTCGGTTCACCAACCCCTGGCTCTCACGCACGTGAGTGAGAACACCTCATCTACAATGATGCCTTAATTTGAACCATCATTGAATAATTTTTTTTTTTTTGCTTAAGCCTATGGTAATCGAGGACCATTCCTCCAAACTTGACAGTGATTTAGGTCTGGAAATCAGAAATTAATAAAATAATTATGAGCTTCTTGGTCCCATTTTGAAGTCATGCATTGACTGCTAATTGTTTAGGATATCTGAAAGTAGTTTTGTTTACTTAAAGTTTCTGTTAGCTGGTCATGTTTAACTACCTCCTTCAAATCCATTGATGATGTATTGAAGTATCTTTGCCGACATGATTGCCTATAATAGATAATATCTAACATTCAAGGTTGCTCTTATTTTAGGCATAGGTTTTGCATTACCTAAGATTACAACCAAAGACTGTCCAAGATTAATGTTTCACATCAATATCACTCTTTTTTTTTTAATCTAAGTATATTTAGCTAAGATTTAAAAGGAATTAAGTTGCTTTCAAATCTTGCTATATGCAGTTAAAATTATTTATTTAATTAAAATCTTTAAATTCCTTATCAAGCAGCATAATGTGAAACCTTTCTTGCTAGGCCTGAGTATTTATATAAATTGAGCCAACCTATAAGTCTAAAGTTTTGCTCAACATGGCTTTTATATGGACCCAAAGTACTTTTAGAGAGATACAAATATTTTTTTTATTATTTTTAGAATGTCTGATAAGAATTTTAAAGGTACTTTTAAAATAAAATAAAATTTTATTAGAAAAGCTTAAATTTAGAACTTTTGTTGAAAAGGTCTACTTATGAAAATGATTTTTATTAGACTTCAAGGTCAATATTTAAACCAAAAGAAAGCTACATTTAATATTATAACATAATAATGATATATATAGTATATTCAAATGTTATTGTATTATTATATTCTTATAATAATAAAATATAATGATTATAATTGTATGAAAATATTATTATGATTACAATATATACATTATGTAAAATAAGACAACATAATAAATATTATTATAATATTATAATATTGTATAATATTATGCAATTATTTTGTAATATTTCTATAGTAATATATATATAGTATGACATTATATTCTTGTAAAATAATTACACTTTTAATAATATATTATAATATAATTATTAAATAATAGCAAAATAATAAATTATGATAATTTTACGTTATAATTATTATATTAGAATATTGTTATGCTTTCTTATAGTATATTAGATTATTAGAGATAGATATGGCTATATTCGAATATAATCGTGTTCAATATTTAGTCATATTTTTATTCTTAAATTTATACGAATTTCAGAGCCACTTATCTTTTTTTTTTACTTTTTCAATCCTTGATATTCATGAATTGTATAAATTTAAAGGAAAAAAAAGACCAGATCTCAACCTCATATTATTATATCATAATATTTTTATTATATTTTTAAAATTAAAAATAATTTATAATAATGATTTGTAATCATATAAATGGTTAGATAATTGAAAATATCATATAAATTTTTATTTTTATTTTAAAATATTTTTTTAACTTGATTACTAAACAAATATTAAAATTTTATAGTATTTTAAAAATATCATTATCAAATATTTTTTTTAAAAAAATATATTGTCAAAAATTTTATCTTTAAAAGCTTTGCTATCAGTAACTTCATCAAACTATATAAGACTATGCATGCTCCAAGTTAAAAAGCATTCTTAATAAATAAAACTACGCAAATAGCATCGTTTGAATGTCATCAATGGGATAGGAGCTTATTTCAACGTTGGTTGGACTTCATTGATTTCTGCCACCTACTGGAGTGGGAGGGACACCAAAATTTTCCCACCAACCTTTGGACTGGAGGATGTTTTAGTGTTGTCCCCCCTTCTTTCTTCTTAATTATTCATCTCTCCTTCTAGTGTTTCCACAGCAACTGAGAGACTAGTGCGTGCCGGCTAATATTTGGCCGTTAATTACTCTTCACTTTGCTTTCTTTTTCTTCTCCAATACACTTTTTGATCTCTGGAGTCTGGACCCTTCACCACACCCACATGATGTCTTGTACACATCTTTTCACTTCTTTAATGAATTTGGAAGTTAGTGGAGACTTTATCTCGTCCTTTCCCTTCAAAAAGTCACTCCTCTAAAATATTAGTCTGAAATTAGACTGATTCTAAGGTGCAGATTTTGAGAATGGAATGGCAAGCTGCTGATTAAATGGAAGCAATTGCACCGTTATACTTTGATGATCCCGTAGAACTTTGAATCATCCCATGGAGATGCGCTGAGGCTTAGGCTTAATCACAGCTTAAAACACCGGATCATATTAATGGCGATTATTATTGCCACCTTCATAGCACCGTACGAGAGAGAGAGAGAGAGAGAGAGAGAGAGAGACTTGGGGGGCATTTGGTGGAGGAGCCCATGCCCAGCCTCAATATTTGCGGCCGATACTGTGAGGACCTTTTGAGACCAAAAGCTTTTGCTTGTCCTCTCATCCCCCTGCTTTTGATCAAGCCCCTTCAAAGAAACAAGATAAGAGAGATCTAGAGTTCTAGTTGAGGATGATGAATACCATGGAGTTACAATAGATCACATCAATTTAAGATCTATTTGATTCATAATAATTCATACTGATAATATAAAATTACTATACAAATAATCATATTTAACAATTAGATAGAATAATATAATATATTTAATTTTTAGTAATCTAAGATTACTACAAATTCATGATGATCTAATTCTCCTCTGAAAGATGGTTATTTGATATTTTTAAAGTTTAGTAATCTTAAATTATACTCTTGACTTAATATAAATATTTAATAATACCCAATCTAATATTTAAATATTTAATAATATATTTAAATATTAAATATTAAATATATAATATATATATTTATATTAGAATTTTAATTTAATATTAATATAATATTTAAAACATTATTAAATGTTTATATGATAAAATGTAAATATTAAATTTTAAGTTATTAACCTTTATGGCCTTCTTGAATATTAAATTATATATATATATTGCTAAATATTTGTATATTACATTATATATATATATTAAATATATATATTTAAATATTTATTATTTCTAAAATTAGTTTACAAAGAATCTTAATTATATCAAAACATTTCATATAGTAAAAGAAAAAAAAAAAGGCTCTCTTAAAAGGTCAAAAGGTTTTAAAAAATTCATAAACATAATAAATTAATTACTGTATTTTGTTATTCTAAACCAAATATGCTAATTTTTATTTCTAAGAATCAAATTATCAAATATAAGATTATTAAAAATGTAAGAATTCTGATACTATCATGAACCAAAACATCACCTAAGGGTATAATAACTAATATTAATCTGATCACAACTCATTTATTAATGATATCAAAAATTTAAACATGAATATGATCTTTATTTATTCAAGTTGATATGAATGCAAACTTTGTTTTAACAAATATAATTTAAAATTAAGCTTTATTCCATTTAACCTATGTAGCTCATATAATATTAATTAGTATTCATGATCATTAACATAAAAAAAAAAATTCCTTTCATTGAACAAAAGAAAAAGGAAAGATATAGACATAAAATTTCTACACAAGTGTGCCCCACTTCTTGTTTTTATCTATTTTTTTGATAAAGTGTCAAAATATCGAGAACATCCTCCGCTTTCTATTTTTTTTATTTATCATATTATCTATATTGAATAAAGATATACACGTAATTTCTTAATATAAGTTAAACAGGTCTAACAAGTTGTATTTGGGTTCCATGCCATATTATACGGTTGTTTTATTTAATAATCATATTAATTACCATCAATTTTAAATTAACATATCAATTCGAGATATGATTTGTTTATTAACCATATTCAACAAATCAATCTGATTTTTGAATCAAACTTGGTTAAACTAAACTTAAATTTGTTAACAAATGGGCCATGTCCAAAATTACAACTCTTGTTTGAGTCCACATATCGTCATGTCCAAAATGGGTCATCTCTCTCTCTCTCTCTCCCTCCCTATGTGAGGTACTGACACAATCATCAGTTTTGGACCCCACTGCTGTTTACCGTTGAACAAATATTCTTTACCACAGTCAGTCTGGTTCACCATTCTTTCTGGTTTCCACAGCGTTGACACTACTGCCCTGCAAGCTGATCACTGGACCCTCGGCCACCAAGTTAAGAAGGGACGCAGACTCGGACCAGGTTGCAAGAAAGAAGAGCTTTGCCATCGTAGCATAAAAATTCTACACAAATTTAACGCAGGTGCTGTGAAAATTTCCAATTAGATTCATCACTGACAGTAAGTACCTAAGAAGATGGTGCGAATGATCAGAGAGAGAGGCCCAATGAAGTGTTGTATAATAACTTTTTTGTGAGATTCTTCTACTATCTAATTAATTAGTATTTACAGACAAAAAAAAGAAGAACGCAGTGAATATGTTTGAGTATAGTCACTCAGCTAAAGTATGCTACAATAGTGAATATGTTAGCGTGGCAAAAGTTTGATCACTCTTCTTGGAGTTCTACAAGACAGCACTTTGTACTATTTTCCCTCGAGCAACGTGGAAGCTATGCACATCAGACCTGGCAGCTGGATTGGTTGGTGGATCCTTCTTCACTGTCGAGTATTACGTGCAGTCGTCATCGTTTTACTGGCGCTTTCGAAAAGATTAATCTATCATGGGTTGATGATCTTTGGGTTATGACCAGGAAAATTTGAGATATGCTCTTTGAAATGGCCATCATTTAATGTTTTAATTCATTTTGACTAAATATTGTTATGTATGCCCTACATTCAATTAGATTGGATGCTATTTTATACACGCAAATTAAATATTACTAGTTTTTTTTATCTATCTAAGTATTTTTATAAATATATTTAAATCATTTTATTTATAGATAAAGTTCAAAAAAAATATGAACTATGCATATGAAATTTGTAATAGAAATTATAAATTGTGAGATTCAAAATTGCACATTATGGTTCGATTCTTTAAATTTTTTAGTCGATGTGTAGAAAGGACTCGACACTGTCGAATGCTGTTGAGACTAGCACACATTACATATCTTCACCCTTATGGTGAGCAGCTGATCTTGCAAGCTGAAGTATGAAGATACTTGGATAGGTGTGTGGATGCTTGTTATATATTGTAACGATACATTGGATGATCCGTACAGAAATTCCATATGGATATTCTATATAATGTCAATGGTTGATCTTTGATGATGGTGGTGCAAGTGATTCTTTGACTTGAGATCTTTATTGCACCATATGTATGGAATATCATGCTTTGACGACATGCAAACGTCGCTTTAGCCACGGATGGCAAATATGGTATCGGTTGGGTATAACATGAAGCACATGAAGGTGGTGTTTGATCAAGATAGGATTCGTCTTTTTTGTAGAAATGGTTATATCTCACCGCCACTTGATGATATAATTGACTATTAAATTCTTGCAAGGTTGAGTTAGAATTCGAAATGGTTTCGAAGTTTCAATTCATATGAGTCAATTTTTTCTGAGATCAAGTAAGCAAAGATCAATTACAAGGTTGACATATTGTATACCACTGATTGATCTAAAATATAACGAAGGGATTGAATCATACGGTAACCGTTCATGGACAAGTGTTGTTGATGACCACGTCAATAAAATCTTTAACACTTGGGTGGTCATGATGCTTTGCTAGAGGCCGCTCATGATTTATAATTATGAATTCTTTGATTTGATCAAGGGGTTAATTTGATCAAAGAATTGACTTACAAAGTGTTTACCAGATCATCCTTAGGGTCAATATTAGGGACATGATTATTGCCAATGTATCAAGGGACCTAATGGGTCACACGCATTAAGGAGATTTTGGATGAAATTAAAATAAGAATTAAGTTGGACTTAATTAAGATTAGATGACCAATTAATTATAATTGTGTTTGACTAAATCTTAACGAGAGAATATGAAATTGATGAATAGGATTCTTCATAGAGGAAAGAATTTTATGTTCAAGGAAGAGACCTTTTGTACATGGATGTACATATAAAATTCATTAATTGGATACCCAATCAGGCTTGATCCATGTGATGAATAGCTTAGATTAATTAGGATCAATAATGTGGTATTTAATTGGGTCCATATGATAATATGATTTGATTTATGAAAATCTAATTGAACTAAGGGCTGAGATCGTGCCACGTGGAGGATGGATCATGCCAATGTGATGGGTATGACCCATCTCCATGTCATGGAGGAGGGAATACCCATGATTTGGGCATCATCATGAAGCCAAATTTAAGGTTGGAACGTTGGTTTTATGGGATAATAAATTTTTATTTTTTAGGGATGCGATTTGGTAGTTGTAATCCTAACATGATCTTAATAACAAATATCATAAATTTGTTATGATATTTGTTATCAACCTAATATGGTTGCATTGTTAGGTGATGAAACAAAATCCTCTTTTCTTGAAACCACACAACCTTCTTTTCATGAATAAAAGGAAAGAGATGCCCCCTTGAAAACATATGCCTAACTCCTCCTTTCTCTCTCTCTTGGATGTCCAGACCTCACTTTCTCTTTCTAAAACATTCTTTCTCTCTTTAGAATATTCCTCTCTCTTTGGACAGGTTGAAAGCTTCTCTCTCTCATTTGCTCATACTCTCTTGGGTGGGTTGAAAGGAGGCTTTTTCTTTCTCTCTTGATTGATTAAGATTTGATCTTGATCAAGAAATTATTCTCTCTCTTGATTTGAAAAATTAATTGAAGAAAAAAGAGGCGTTAGCACCCCTAGCTAGAAGGCCATCATCCAATCCTAGAAGGACATTATGTAAAGATCTCTACATGGGTCACCATTAGAGGCCGAACGCATGGATGGCTAGTGGTAAATCGTTTACTGGCTTCATCAATCTTCATTCCCAATAAAGAACACATGTATGATTCAAAATTAATTTCAAATTTAATTTTATTAACCGAATTAGTTTCCTAAGGATCTTGGGCTTTGAGAATTAAATTTGTGCTTATTTTATCTTCTGCTGCATAATATATGAATTTGATTCATATAAAAATATATAAATTCCTAACAAGTGGTATCAGCGCCACCTCAGGCTTTAAATTTAGTTAATTTGATAGATTACCTGAGTTCTAGTTTTATATATAGATCTAAATTGCATATGATGAAGATTAAATATTTAAAAAGTTTGTTATATGATAATAAACATGAATATTTAGATTTAATCATGTAAAAATTTAAAATTATGATTTATGTTTGACATAATCATAAAGGCTGAAATTTAAGATATCGTGTTTAGAATTTAATTTTAACATGATAAATAACATGATTAAAATCTAAAATATTTATATTATTTTAGATTAATATTTAAAAAATTATTATATGATAAATAACATGATTAAAATCTAAAATAATTATATTATTTTAGATTAAATATTTAAAAATTTATTATATGATAATAAATATGAATTATTTAGATTTAATCATGTTAAAATTAAAAATTATGGTTTATGTGTGACATAATCATAAAATCTAAAATTTAAGATATCATGTTTAGAATTTAATTTTGACATGATAAATGATATGATTAAAATCTGAAATAATTATATTATAATAATATGATAATCAAGATTAAAATTTAAAAATTTAAATTTTTGACATGTTACCATAATCACAGTTGTTAGGAATGTTATGATAGAGACCAATTAGAATTTTCATATGATGAAAACTAATTTATCATAATATAATGATAAGATAAATATTAAAAATAAATTATTATAAAATATTTGATATTTATCATAAATACCTAACGATCATTATCTTATCTTATCATAATGTGTAATAGATGATAAGGTTTAGAAAAAATTAAACTTAACCACATCATTGTTTGATCCTATGATCCTATGGTTAGTCTTTTGCAATTGGGCTTAATTACATTGGTGTCTAAGGAAGGCTTGAATTAAAGGTTTTTAATTGCTTTGTTCGCTTACCTAGCCAACACGAGTTGGTGTCTAAGGCAAGCTAAATAGGACCCCTTTGATTGCTGATCTGGCCATTATGAGAAAAGTATCGAATTGATTAGACTAAGTGGATTAGTTGGGATGGTAATAATTGATTTGGTCACTTGAGTAGGGTTCCTAAATAGATAGTGGTCAGGGATCCTAATTTGATTAGGAATCCCAATCATAAGATTAGATCTTAAGAAATTTAGGTTAATTAAAATTAATCTAAAATTCACATATATGATGTATAACTAAGCATGATACAAATATTGTACATACATGATGAGACCTAAATGCGTAAAATCCCTTCATGAATATTAAGTCTTTAAGCCCTCCATTGTTTACTTGATACAAAATCATTAGGGTATGAGATTTGTTGTGCTATAGCCAAGATCGAGTAAATCTATGAGGAGTTGATTGAGAAACAATGGGTTGACTTAACTAGGTTAGCTGGCATAATTGGTCATAGTCAGGGCCAGTCTAATCTAAAGGCAAAGTTTAGGGTGATCACATCGGATGTGATTGATAAGGCAATGTCTCCTAAATGATCTAGGAGTCACGATTGATAAAAATCTACTTAATTTGGCTCACTAAGATTTATTGTGCTATAGCTAAGGTTAAGGTAAGTCAATTTGAGGGTCCTAGCCCATTAAAAAATATTTGATAATTTTTTGAGATTAATAGAGAGGGCTATTGAGCTCGATAAAATAGTGAAAGTAATCAATTTAATTAAAATTTTTAAAATTATCATATTAAATTGATGATTTGCATTCATAATAATTGACTCGTTCTATTTTATACACAGTTATAAGAACACCATGAGTGTGAACATTAACCTTAGAGGTATCCTAGAATCCAATAAGCTAATCGGATCCAATTTTTCTAATTGGCTAAGGAATGTAGCCAATAAAAAATGTCACTCTTGTAGTAAGGATGGACACTGGAAGCGCAACTGCAGGACTTATCGGGCCAGCTTGCAAAATAAGAAGCATACGAATGCTTCTACATCAAGTGCATATATAATTAAGATATTTTCTTCTATTACTTTTTATTCCACTTGGATATTGGATACTGATTGTGGGTCTTATATTTGTATTAATATGAAGACGATAAGAAATAGTAGAAGATTGGGGAAAGGTGAAGTGATCCTATACATGAAAAATGGAGTAAAGGTTGCTATATTAGCCGTAGGAATTTATTCTTTATCTTTACCCACAGGGCTTGTAATTGAACTTAGTAATTGTTACTATGTTCCAAACATAACAAAGAGTATTATATATGTTTCATGTTTAGTAATGGATGGGTATTTATTTAAAATTAGAAATAAAGATATTTCTATTTTTTAAAATGAAATGTTCTTTGGTTCTACTGAATTGTTCAACAAAATTTATGTTCTTAATCTTCAAGCCCCTATTCTTAATATTGAATCAAAAAGATTAAAATCAAATAATTCTAGGAACTCATACCTATGACATTATCGTCTAGGCCATGTAAATGAAAAGCATTTAACCAAGTTACATTAGGATGGATACTTGGTCTCATTCGATTGGGAATCATGTGATGCAAGTCATGCTTACTTGGCAATATGATCAAGTCACCTTTTATTGGAAAAGGCGAGCGAGCAACTTAATGTTTGGCTTTAGTACATTCGGATGTATGTGGACCCATCAACATTCAAGTCATAGGAGGTTTTTCTTATTTCATCACATTCATAAATGACCATAGTAGATATGGTTATGTGTTTCTAATGAAGAACAAATCTGAAGCTTTTGAAAAGTTCAAAGAATTCAGATGTGAAGTAAAAAAATAAACCGACAAAAGTATTAAGATATCTTGATCAGATCGAGGTGGTGAATACTTAAGCCATCAGTTTGTAGATTATTTGAAGGAGAATATGATTCTCCCTCGATGGACTCCTCCTGATACACTACAGCACAATTGTACGTCAGAAAGGAAAAATCGCACACTATTAGATATAGTATGTTCGATGATGAGCCTTGCAGATCTTTCAAAAATATTTTAGGGTAATGCACTAGATACTACTGAATATATCCTAAACCGAGTTTCATCTAAATCGGTCAACTCCACTCTGTATGAGATATGGTGTGAAAAAAATCACCCCTTAATCATTTAAGGGTTTGGGGCTGTTACACTTATATGAAGCGTAATGAATTAGAAAAGCTTGAAGCTAGATCTGATAAATATAATTTTATGGAGTATCCAAAACAAACAAAAAGGATATTACTTTTACCACCCTCTTGAGCAAAAGGTGTTTGTCTCGAGAAATGCTTCATTTCTAAAGAATAAAATTCTTTCAAAGGATAGTAGGAGCAAGATTGAACTTAGTGAAGCTCAAGAACCATAAATTGATAAAGGTTGATTAGATGGAACAGAGCACATGCCAAATACAGTGGCAGTTGAGCCAGAAACTCAACCCACATTTGGGCAGCCGTTGCATAAGAAACAATAGGTAGCTCTAAGTACACATAAGCTACATAGATCTAGTAGGACGATTCACATTCCTGAGAAATATGAATTTCTCATAGATGATGATGAGCCTACCAACTACGAAGAGGCAATGTCTAATATTGACTCTGAGAGATAGCTTAAGGCCATAAAATCTAAATGGACTTTGTGTATGACAACCAGGTATGGACCTTGATTGATCCACCTGAAGGGATAAAACTCATTGGATGCAAAAGGATTTTCAAGATGAAGATCGACATGGATGGTAATGTAATTACCTATAAGACAAGGCTAGTTGCAAAAGGTTACAAGCAAAGATAAGGTGTTGACTTTGATGAAACCTTTACACCTGTAGCTATACATAAGTCCATAAGGATTTTGCTTGCAATAGTAGTATATTTTAACTCTGAGATTTGGCAGATGATATCAAGACTGTCTTCCTAAATAAAAATTTAGAGGTGGATGTGTATATGATACAACCAGAGGGTTTTGAATTCATAGATCCTAAGAAAATGTGCAAGCTACAAAGGTCTATTTATGGACTTAAGCAAGCTTTTAGAAGTTGGAACATCCGATTTGATGTGATAATCGAAGAGTTTAATTTTATAAAAAATAAAGATGATCCATGTGTGTACAAGAAGGTTAGTAGGAGTGATATTATTTTCTTGATATTATATGTGGATGATATATTGTTAATAGGAAACAATGTATCCTTGCTTAAAGAAGCGAAGGATTGGTTGTCAGGTAAATTCTCCATGAAGGATTAGGAGAAGCAACCTATATACTAGTTATAAAGATCTATAGAGATAGATCTAGGAGGTTGCTTGGATTGATTCAATCCACGTACATAGATAAGATGCTAAAGCGGTTTAGCATGGAGAAATCTAAGAAGGGATTCCTACCAATATCGCATGGGATACATCTCTCCAAGGATATGAGTCCTAAGACCCAAAGGAGAGAAACACATGGATAGGACACCATATGCATCAGCGATTGGATCTATCATGTATGTGATGCTATGTATAAGGCTTGATGTTTCTTATGCCTTGAGTATCACGAGTAAATATCAAACAAACCCTGGTGAGAAATTAGATAGCAGTCAAGAATATCCTTAAGTACTTGCGAAGGAATATGTGCTTGGTTTATGGAGGGCCCGACCTCATAGTTTGGGGTTACATGGATTCTAGTTTTCAATCTGATAAAGATGATTATAAATCACAATCAAGCAATGTGTTCACACTCAATGATGGTACATTTAATTGAAAGAGTTTTAAGAAGGAAATTAATCACTGAACTTGGTATGGTTCCAAGTATTGTTAATCCAATACTCTTGTATTGTGATAACAATGGTGCTATTGCGCAAGCCAAGGAGCCAAGGTCTCATTAAAGCTCCAAATATGTACTCAGAAGATATCATGTAATTAGGAACATAATTGAAAGAAATAATATAAAAATAAAATGAGTCTTCATGGATGATAATATTATCGATCTGTTCACTAAAGTTCTGCCGCAGCATAAGCATGATGGTCATGCTAAGTCACTTGATATTAGATATATGGATAATTGGCTCTAGTGCAAGTGGAAGATTGTTAGTGTGTGCCCTAATCCAATTAGATTGGATGCTATTTTGTATACATTACATTATTAATGCAAATCAAATAATATTGGTTTCTTTATCTATTCAGGCATTTTTCTTATAAATATATTTGGATATATTTTACCTATGAGATAAAGTCCAAAAGAATGTGAACTATGCATATGAAATTTGTAATAGAGATTACAAATTGTGAGATCTAAAATTATACATTATGATTCGATTATTTAAATTTTTTTAATCAATGCGTAAACAGGACTGGACACTATCAAACGCTGTTGAGACTAGCACACATTGCATATCTTCACCCTTATGGTGAGTAGCTGATCTCGCAAGCTAAAGTATGAAGATACTTAGATAGGTATGTGGATGCTCGTTATTATAACAATGCATTAGATGACCCGCATAGAGATCCCATATTGATATTTTATATAGTATCGATGGTTGATCTCTGATGACGGCAGTGCGAATGATCCTTTGACTTGAGATCTTTATTATATTCATGTATGGAATGTCATGCCTTGATGATATGCAAACGTCGCTCTAGCAATGGATGACAAATATGATGTCGATTGGATATAACATGAAGCACATAAAGGTGGTATTTGATCAAGATATGATTTAATTACCTTGACTACTTTATATGTAGTTAGGTCTAATTTTTATCATCTTTTTCATCCTAATATCTACACAAATCTCAAAGCTAAAAAGCTACTCATTAATCATGGTTACTAACTTTAAATAATTCAATAAAATAAATAAAAATTAAAAAATAATAAATAAAATATAATGAGATAAATACTAATTGTTTTTAAAGTGATAATAAATACTTATTTCATAAAATAAATAATAATATGTTCAGAATAACAATGAGCCTAAACCAATAAACACTAAGAAATAGAAAGATACTATTGTAGGCATATTTCATCAAAAAATGAGGTTCCTTCTTTGAAGACAAGATAAACCGATTTGCCATCAATATCCTTATAATACGTGTTCAACCTTCATGCCTCATGCCTCAAAATGCACAAAATATCACATTACCAAATAAAAAGTTTTTTTATTTATTCCTATTGCATTTTTGTTTACTATGCAAATAAGGTGCTTATTGGTTCAAGCTAACTGCTTATTCTAAATATGTTAATATTTATTCTGCTAGATAAGTATTTGTTATCATCTTCAAAATAGTTAGTATTTATTTTATCTTATTTTTTCTTATTTCTAACATAATTTTTTTATTTCATCTATTTTTTGAGCAAATAACTATTGTTAATTGATGGCTTTTGGGTTCCAAAATCCATATGGAAATAATGATCGAGGAGGCAACTAGATTTGAGTTCGTGTATAATAATGTAATAACCAAGTTTAATTCTTTCTTTATATACATTTAAATATAGACATATACATATCTATAGTTTCTACCCTTGCTTTAAAACTATATGGTGCATGCTTTCGATTTGTTGGTCGCCAAAGATGAGAACATCATCTTTAAAAGTAAATCAATAACCGCTAATGGATACAGATGCAAATTTATAGCTGATTACAAAATTATGGTGCATGATATTTATATCTCACATTAAAGATTTTTTTTCATGAGAATATTTTTATCATACGTTAACTAGCCTTCCATGTATTACAAGCCATAATTTTTATCACAATCAACATTTTTATTTAGTCATAATTTTAAAATATTTCGTGGGAGAAGAATTTGTTAAAACAGAACATCATTTTTTTTTTTTTTGGAGCTAGACTTTAAAATGTACTCTTAAACTCTATATTAAGTAATAGATACGCATCTACTAAGATTTCCCTGCATGAAAATGTTTGCATATGCAATATCTTTTAGAGTTTCATCAAAATTTCTATGCAAGTATTCTAATTCTCTACGTTCCAAAATAATTCAACAAGATTGGTCATGTTGCCGCCGGGATCCGTCCTTCGACTCGGGCGCAATCGATCTCCAGGGGGCGGACCTGCACATAAGTCCTCGCGCGAGAGGCGTTGGGGGTGGCCCTCCATGGAAGACCCTCCGACGCTCAAGTCAGTGAGGGAAATCGGCGATCAATTAGAAATGGGGAGGTGGATCTCTCCGGAGTCTCTCTGGGGGGCGGCCAATCGGAGCTCTAGGAGGGCGAGAGCACCGACGAGCAGCAGGAGAGCAGGAGAGTGGGAGTGAGGGTGTGAGCGCGCGTGTACCTGAGGGAATCTGTGAGCGTGTACTTATAGGCTGTCACCTGGATCTTGAGCACCTTCTGGAAGGTTCAGAGGTTGTTAGGATACGGAGGTGGATCGAATCAGGCCGTTGTGGGGCTGTTGGGATCCATATCTTGTCTGTTAGGGGATCGACGGCTAGGAGAGCTCCTTGATGGCTTGAGATCTGGTAGGTGTGTAGGTCTCAGGTAGCCTTGATAGGTTCTAGACCACTTCTCAGCATGATTCCTTGCCTAGGATGTTGTTACAGTAGGCTTAGGCTCTCCCGTGTCAGGTTCCGCGGAGGTGAGTATTGGATCGTGGGTGTTCAGTGAAGCCGGGCCATGGAGGCTCGGGGGAAAACGAGCTATAGGGAGCTCGGGAAAGGCGAGCTATGGAAGCTCAGGGAGTTGAGCTATAGGAGCTCGGGAGAGTCGAGCTATGGAAGCTCGGGAGAGTCGAGCTACGGAAGCTCGGGGAAGACGAGCTACGGAAACTTGGGGAAGACGAGCTAGGGAAGCTCGGGGAGGATGAGCTACGGGAGCTTCGGGAAAGGCGAGCTATGGAAGCTCGGGGAAGCCGAGCTATAGGAGCTCGGGAGAGACGAGCTATGGAAGCTCGGGGAGGACGAGCTAGGGAAGCTCGGGGAGCCGAGCTATGGAAGCTCGGGGAGGACGAGCTACGGGAGCTTCGGGAAGGCGAGCTATGGAAGCTCGGGGAAGCCGAGCTATAGGAGCTCAGGAGTCGAGCTATGGAAGCTCGGGGAAGACGAGCTACGGAAGCTCGGGAAGACGAGCTAGGAAAACTCGGGGGAGCCGAGCTAGGAAGCTCAGGGAGGACGCTACGGGAGCTCGGGAAAGGCGAGCTATGGAAGCTCGGGAAGCCGAGCTATAGGAGCTCGGGAGAGTCGAGCTATGGAAGCTCGGGGAGACGAGCTACGGAAGCTCCGGGAGACGAGCTAGGGAAACTTGGGGAGCCGAGCTATGGAAGCTCGGGGGAGGCGAAGGAAGGAGGTCGGTCTTAGCCTCCTTGCACGGATGTTAATGCAATGATATTTTACCCCCAACACATGCCCTCCACTCCCTAGTTCGAAGCATAGGTTCGGGCATAGGGAGTATAAGTCCAGGTGGCACGCTTTGTATGGGGCGATTTGGTTTAGACAGCCCTTGCAATGATGCTCTAATTAATGCGGCAGGGTCCTCATGCCTTTGTGGGTAAGGCTTCTCCAAGGCGACGGTTGGGAATACGCCACATCGCGAATCCCGATTATACGGCGTTTGTCGAGGCGTTCCGGATGCCTGGGGCGAGGCGCCTCGTCCTTTCAAGAAGGCTTCCTTAGTGGGGAAGCAAAGCGGTAGCCGTGCTATATATATACATTTGTTGCAGTATTCTCTCGTTTTGTTTCTTGAAGAGTCTTCCCCCCGCAACGCTCGCTGTTTCGCCTGGTGCTTTTCTCGGCTAAGATGACGATGAGCCCGACGACGTAGCCTCGGAGATCGTTGCTGAGGATGTGGGAAGGATTCATCAGTGGTATGGCATGCCCTCAAATGTCGTCCTGCGAGTGCCGGAGCCTGGATATAGGGTCTCGCGGGATCTGGAGAGCGGGGTCTTCGTTTATGAAGACAGCTTGAAAGCAGGCTTCCATTTTCCTCTCCATCCCTTGGTGAAGGAGATCATGACTCACTACAACATCTGTCCGACGATGGTGGCTCCAAACAGCTGGCGGAGCATCATCGGATTTATCTCAATGTACCACCAAATCCGGATTGCCGCCACTCTCCCTCTTTTCCGTGCTTTATCATCTGATACCCGGAGGAAATCGGAGTGGCCATATATTGGACCTCGGAGGTCCTTCAACGTGATTGTGGATAAGCCGTCCTCTATCAAGGGATGGAAGAGTCGATTCGTTATCGCCGATGGGAATATTGGTTCCGACTTCCTCGGAAATGGGGAAGCTTTGTTAGGGATGCGGAAACGCATCTGGTCTTGTCAGAGCAGGAGGAGAGAGATTTGGACGTCCTCCGCAATGGCCAAGTGTTTTCGGCCAATGATCTGTTATCGGAGGGGGCCCTCTTCGCCGCCGGGCTTAGCCCCCTGGACCCGCAAGGTGAGTCCTCCTTTTACTTTCTCCGCTGCATATTACCCCGACGAACGTGTTTGGATTTAATCGCATATGTTCCGTCTTGCAGCCAAGAGGTCAGCATTGTCGAGCCTCGCCAAAAGAAAGAGAGGCAAGCGCCAGGGGAGAGCGGCGGCATGGATAGCGGTAGGCCCGAAAAAAGGGCTCACACCTCCTCAAGGAGCTCGTTGGACGCCGGAGCGGCCATGATAGAGCGCCAGGGGCGAAGGAGGATCCAGGGAGAACAGCCGTGATCCCTTGTCCTTCCGTATTGGAGATATCAGATAGTTCAGACGAGACTCCGTTGGCCGTCCGACTGCGTCCCCTATGAAAGAGGAACCGGCGACGGATCTGGCGGAAACGGCGCTTCTGGGGGGCCTTCCGCCTCCGTGGGACCACTACTGACTCCGGTAGGAGGGGGAGAGGGATCAGCTGCAGTCGATGAGGTCAGGGCGAACTCCCTCTTGGTCTTTCTGCAGGGGAGTCCGGTGGTAGTGACGCTGGGTCACTCGCGGTAGTTCAAGAAGCGAGCCAGATAGAGGCTTCGACGGAGCCTGCAGGGGAGCGCAAGTGACAGCGACGGAAGGAGGCGCGATGGAAGAGGGATCACAGCGGGATAAGGGTCCCACGATGGAGACTCCTCCGAGAAGGATTTTGGGGAGGTTGGCACTTGGGTTGGCCGAGTTATCTGAGGAGACTCAAGCCAAAATTCTGATGGAAGAGCTGGGAAGCTGAAGGCTTCTCAGTCGAAGGTCGCTCGGGTTGGCTCCTTGGGCGAAGATGACCAGCCCGGTAGCTCGAACGCGGATGTTGAGGAGGCATTTTCTGCCTTAATGAGGTCGGCCTTGTATCCGGGTGCAGATCCCTCGGCGGACAAGTTTACGGATTTGGAGTTGGTTGATGCTGCGTTCGGGCAGCAAGGCGTGGCTGAAAGTGTCCATCTCCTTCCCGATATCGACAATGCACCTGATGAGGATGACACGGGCCTATGCCTTGCGGGTGAGTTGCCATTCTGGGTAGTGGATACATTCTGGCCGACTTAATGGTACATTCTCATTTATTTTATCCTGTAGTGTTTTGCTTTCTCGGGCGATGTGCTGGCGTCTGAGTTTGGCGATGGGGGCCAGCATTCAGGCCAGGAGAGACAACGCTGAGCTTCGATCACGAATGAAGGTGTCTGAGAAGTTTGAGGAGCTTATGGCTATTAGTAACAGAGGCTTGGAGGGGATGAAGGTGGCACACCAGGTCGCCCTGGCCGAAGTATCCAAGCAAAAGCGTAAAGTGGAGGAGCTACAGGGGCTCCTAGCGAAAAATGAAGACGCGTGCCTGGAGCTGGCTAGGGTTGAGTCAAAATATTCAGAGGAGGTGAAGGCGATGCGGCGGGAACATAGTGAGAGTTTGGGTCGGCTGGGAAGGGAAGCTGCCGACGAGAGAAAGCGCCTGACTAGAATGCTCGACGAAGTGGAGGAGAGACTGAAGTGGCACGATAGCGAAATCGCCGACTTGAGGGACGGCGCTAAATGGCACCAAGGGATGATAGCTCGGGTGAGCAACGAGCTATCCCAAGCCCGAGGTGAGGTCGAAGCCAAACAGTCAAGGATCAATGCTCTGCAGGAGAGGGTTGAGTTGGTTGGGGCTGATAGAACAAGGG
>UESW01004328.1:304038-330910 GCA_900491605.1 Calamus simplicifolius | reverse complement strand
ACCTCCGCAAGAGCTCGCCGGACGCCGGAGCGGCCACGACAGGAGCGCCGGGGGAAGGAGGATCCAGGGAGGACAGCTGCGATCCCTTGTCCTCCCGTGTGGAATATCGGATAGTTCAGATGAGACTCCGTTGGCTCGTCCGGCCGCGTCCCCTATGAAAGAGGAACCGGCGACGGATCCGGCGGAAGCGGTCGTTTCTGGGGGGCCTTCCGCCTCCGCGGGGGCTACCGACTCCAGTGGGGGAGCAAGGGAGAGAGGCCGCTGGTGGAGAGGTTCGGGAGAGTCCGGGGGTAGCGATGCTGGACCGCCCGTAGCGGGTCAAGAAGCAGGCCAGACAGAGGCCTCGGGGAGCCTGCGGAGGAGACGCAGGTGATGGTGACCGAAAAAGATGGGTCGGAAGAGGGCGCAGCAAGGTGAGAGTCCCGCAATGGGGACCCCTTCGAAAAGGATTTTGGGGAGGCTGGCGCTTGGGCTGGCCGAATTATCCGAAGAAGCCCAAGCTAGGGCTCTGATAGAAGAGGCTGGGAGGTTGAAGGCCTCTCAGACGGAGGTCGCCCAGGTTGGTCCTCGGGCGGAGATGGCCAGCCCAGTAGCTCGAACGCTGGTGTTGAGGAGGCATTTTCTGCCTTGATGAGGTCGGCCTTGTACCCGGGTGGATCCTTCGGCGGACAAGTTTGCGGATCTGGAGTTGGTTGATGCCGCGTTCGGGCAGCAGGGAGTGGCCGAAAGTGTCCATCTTCTCCCCGATATTGACAATCCGACCCTCATGAAGATGATCGGGCCTATGCCTCTCGGGTGAGTTACCATCTTGGGCGGTGGATGCTTTTGATTGACTTAATCGTGAATTTTTACTCATTTTTTGTCCTGCAGAGTGTTTTGCTTTCTCGGGCGATGTGCTGGCGTCTGAGTTTGGCGACGGGGGCCAGCATTCAGGCCAGGAGAGACAACGCCGAACTCCATCGCGAGTGAAGGTGTCTGAGAAGTTCGAGGAACTTCTGGCCATTAGCAACAGAGGTTTGGAGGGGATGAAGGCGGCGTATCAGGCCGCCCTAGCCGAAGCGTCCAAGCAAAAGCAAAGTGGAGGAGTTGCAGGGGCTCCTGGCGAAGAATGACGACGTGCTTGGAGCTGGCTAGAGTTGAGTCAAAACATTCCGAGGAGGTGGCGGCGATGCGGCGGGAACATAGTGAGAGTTTGGGTCGGCTGGGAAGGGAAGCTGCCGACGAGAGAAGCGCCTGACCAGAATGCTCAATGAAGTGGAGGAGAAACTGAAGCGGCGCGATGGCGAAATCGCCGACTTGAGGGAGGCGCTAAATGGCACCAAGGGATGATAGCTCGGGTGAGCAACGAGCTATCCCAAGCCCGGGGAGAGGTCGAAGCCAAGCAGTCGAGGATTAATGCTCTCCAGGAGAGGGTCGAGCTGGTCGGGCTGATAGAACAAGGGCCAGGGGTGAGGCCGAGGAGCTGACCAAAAGGTTGGCCAGACGAGAGGAGGAGGTACGATCTCATCCCCCCTTTTTAGTTTCTTTAGTTGGTCTCTTGTGATGCCGACTGATTTTGGTTTTGCAGATGGCAAAGTTAAGGTTGGAGAATCGGGCTTTCCAAGGTGAGCTCGTGTCTAGCCGCAATAAGAGCTCAGAACTCGAGGCGCGGGCCGGCGAGTTCGAGGAGCAAAATTATTCTGCGGGCTCAAGTTGCGGAGGCTGAGAGGCAAGTTGCTGAGGCTAAGGTGCAACTCGCCATACTCAAGGGGAACAGGACGCGATCGGCGTTGACGCCTTCCAACTTGGAATGGAAGAATGCAAAGACAAGATATCCAGTGAGCACCCGGAATGGGATCTCTCTTTTCTGGATACTGAAGCTCCTGATGCCGGTGAGTCCGAAGGAGAAGAGGAGGATGAATATGTCGACGTCTCCGATACCGATCCTGGTGCCGCCCCGGGTCCCAGCGAAGCCGCAGCTTCTGAAGGACGATCGCAACTGCCGCTGAGGGGGCAAGGTATTAGAGAAAGGCGAATCAAGTCACACCTCTGCGGATGTAACCGAGGGTTCCTCCAAACTGATGTGGTTCCCGGCCTTTAAGAGCCACCCCTGTGTTTGCTTTCTGAAAATCTGCTGATGTTTTTAATGAATGAACTTCTATTTCTATTTGAGTGTTTTTTCTTGGATGGCCCTTTGCTCCAAATTTGCCTCAATCGCGAGCGACTTATGGCTTGTTGACGCTTTTTGGTCATCTTTATTTCGGATCAAGGGAATGCATTGGCTTGGCCCAAGGCGGGGCGATAGCCTTGACTGGCGAACCGATAGACGATCTGGTTCGGTTTGTGTCTAATTAAAACTTGAGAAATGAAGCCAGTCGGTTAAGACCGACGACAGGGTAGGTCGGCTTGGGCCGACAGACGAAATAGATCGGCTAGGGCCGACGAGCAAAGTAGGTCGGCTAGGGCCGACGAAAAGTAGGTCGGCCGACGTAGGTCGGCTAGGGCCGACATAGGTCGGCTAGGGCCGAAGCAAAGTAGGTCGGCTAGGGCCGACGTGGGTCGGCTAGGGTAGGTCGGCTAGGGACCCGAAGTATTTTTCGCTTCCTTTGGTCACTTCATTTTTCGTTGAATGAAAGAATAGTTTGTGTAGCCTTCGCGCTCATTTTTTTTTGAGACGCCCAATTTTGTCGCACAAGTTCTTCGAGCGATTAACTTCGTTGGGAAGCGACGAACTTTTCGTGTTTTTTGCTATCCTGCCAGCGCCCTGCCGTTCTGCAGGCAAACCGGTTTTTATTTCACCAAAATTGATGATACGGCACTGTGGGAACATAAAGCTGTTCTTGCTTTCCGGAAGGTGTTCTTTTCCCATGCAGGTCGTTTTGACGTACGGCGCACGCAGCCGTTTACCATTGGAGGACATTATTTTCGTAGGACGATCTCCTGAACCTGCCAGTTTCCGTAATGCAGTGGACGATTCTCTGCGTTTAATGATCGCGATTCGGGATCAAGAGGAAATCTTCGCATGCGTCATAGTTCAGGCGGTGGGCTTGGCGCGCAATAGGGGCCGCTTTCATCCTGGGAGGCCACGTGGAGGTATGGCCCAGGTGTTTGAATCTCGGGGCTTATAGCCTTGGTAATTGTTCCCGGTCCATTTTTGGCCTATAAAAAGGGAAGAGGGGTTGTGTTAAGTCATCCCCAAAGTTTCTTTCCCATTAGAGTTTCCACCATGCTCGTTTCTCTGCTGTTGCGAGTGGGAGGACCGAGCTTTCCTCTCATAAGCCTTTCGCCACCGGATAGCTGGGGCGATGAAGGAGCTGCCGAAGAATGGCTCGCCCTTAGGGGATGAGTCCCGGAGATCATATGGAGAGCGCACAGGGAGGGCGCAGAGATCACACGGAGAGCGCACATATGCTCTTCCAGTGTGACCTTTGTGGTTCCCCTTCGGGGACGTATGGTAGGAAGTGCACGCGGGCTCCCCATGGTTTGAGTGAATTTCGCCTCCTCCCCTGGTTTGGATTCCTGGGCTCGCCCGCCTGGGGAATCTTTTGCCACATGGGGAGGGGGTGAAAGCGTGCCGCCCGCCGACACCTTGTCCTTGAGCCTTGGCAAGGTAGGGCGGTGCACACTCGGTTTGGGAGAGCGTTCCGACGCCAGGGTCCGCTGGCTTCCTACCTGCTCGCCGGGGGGTCCCTCGGTTGGGTGGTCTGGGGTCCACCCTTTCCAGATATCTCGGTTGGGTCACCGAGATATCATTATTGACTGAAGCTGGCCGCAACTATTGGTCCATGTCGCCCGGCCATTATCGGCTCGAGCTGACTGGATGCGGCTTATCTGGTTCGGCGGTCGGACGCCGGAGCATCACAGTTGCCCAGGTCTGCTTTGGAGCAGTTGCCCGAGTTTTGTACTTGTCTTTATTTTATGCATTTCAATGCTCTTGTAACGCCTCTAAGGCATTTGTAACTGATTTTGATGGCAATAAAAAGAGAGTTCTGTTCTGTTTCTCAATCTCTATTTCTTTCGTGCCGAGTTTGTTGTTGTTGGTCGTGGGGTACAAAGGCGTCCCGCTCGTTCTTAGGCGAGGATCCCGCGCTATCCGAACTAGTCGAGGTTCGCAAGCGGTCTGGAGATTGTTCGGCGGAACACGCTCCTTATCTTGGTCCGAAGCTCGGATTTTTGTGCTCGTCGGAGCTCAATGTTCACGGCTCGGCCTTGCCGAGGTTCGGAGAATTTTTACTTGGCCCTGCCAAGGTTCGAGAACTTGTTGCTCGGCCCAGCCGAGGTTCGGAGAACCGAGGTTCGGAGAATTTTTACTTGGCCCTGCCAAGGTTCGGAGAATTCTCGGCAGCCGAGGTTCGAAGAGAGGTTCGGAGAATTTTTACTTGGCCCCAAGGTTCTTGTTGCTCGGCCCAGCCGAGGTTCTTGGCCCTGCCAAGGTTCGGAGAACTTGTTGCTCGGCCCAGCCGAGGTTCGGAGAATTTTTTACTTGGCCCTGCCAAGGTTCGGAGAATTGTTGCTCGGCCCAGCCGAGGTTCGGAGATTCGGGGCTCGGAGAAATGACTTAGTTGCCACTATGAGCCGTAGTGTTAGGTCCCTGTGGCGCTTGGTGAGGGGCGTCAGGGCGGAACGGGCGGTACATGGTCACGCTCTTTATTTATGACGTTACCCTCCCGAGGGGACGAGTCATGCCAGGCGCTGGATTTCTTCCTTTTTGCGCTTCCCGAAAGGGGCCAGCTTTAAAAGAGCTTGGGGAAGTGTCGGGAGCATTTATTACGGGGGCCGGCAGATCGGAAAATACTCTGTTCAGGGGGGTTCCCGAACAGTCCGTCCGCTTACCGATCTCACTCGGGATGGGGCACGGACCTTCGGATTCCGCAGGCACTAATTAAAGCGATGACACGTGGAGTTCTCATAGGTCGGTGGCTACGGCGACCGATCGAGATACTCGCCTGGCAAGTATAAATATGACCGAGGGGTGTTGGTCTTAGCCATCCCTCGGTTTAAGTCTCGAAACAGTTTTGGCCATGGCCTCAAGGAGGGCGATCATCCGAGGAGTTACGTGCGTCATCAACGGTCTGCTACACCGCCAAGGGGCCGTCCCACATCACTGTTGATGGGTGGGCCTGGCGTCGACCCTTGCGAGCAACAGCAGCTCGTGAGGGTCGTCGAGGAGTACGTGGACGTCTCCACGAGGGAGGCGGAGGCCCTGCGCCGGGTGGCGGACCGGCAGAGGGAGGAGATCGTGTCACTCCGCCAGCAGGTTGCTGATCTCACCGAGCGCCTGGAGGACCTGCTGGCATCTGGGAGCGACACCGAACCCTAGTTAGGGCCTCTTTTGCTTTTTTCTTTTTTTTTTGTTTCTTCTGTTTCTTTTGTACTTTCCTTCTTTAATCAATGAAAAAGGCTTTTTTGGATAATCTTCTCATTTCACGAGTTTTAGCTTTAAAAATGCCATCGTATAATAGTTGGGGAGCCGGGTGGCTCCACTGGTTCACGCGCTGAGTCATGGCTCTGTTTGAGATAGGCGCTTTGTTCGGCAGGTTATAGGGGCGTTGCCCAAAGATTTTAGTAGCAAAGGGGAATTCCCTGGCTTTGCTGGGGTTCGTGGCCGGTTATGCGGGGCTTATTGAACCCTTTAGGGGTTTGCCGGAGGCACATTCTTTGTGCGTGTTGACGGTTTTCGCTCAGTGTGCCTTTTTTCAAACCGGCGAAGTTTGGGGACTATTTGGAAGTCCTTCGGCTTTAATCGGGGCCCGCGTACTTCGGTTTTCCGCCGGGATTTTAGCTCGACTTGGCCCTGCCAAGGTTCGGACTCGGCCCAGCCGAGGTTCGGCTTTCGCTCGGCTTTAAGGTTTTTAGGTTCGGAGAATTTTTACTTGGCCCTGCCAAGGTTCGGAGAATTTGTTGCTCGGCCCAGCCGAGGTTCGGAGAATTTTTACTTGGCCCTGCCAAGGTTCGGAGAATTTGTTGCTCGGCCCAGCCGAGGTTCGGAGAATTTTTACTTGGCCCTGCCAAGGTTCGGAGAATTTGTTGCTCGGCCCAGCCGAGGTTCGGAGAATTTTTACTTGGCCCTGCCAAGGTTCGGAGAATTTGTTGCTCGGCCCAGCCGAGGTTCGGAGAATTTTTACTTGGCCCTGCCAAGGTTCGGAGAATTTGTTGCTCGGCCCAGCCGAGGTTCGGAGAATTTTTACTTGGCCCTGCCAAGGTTCGGAGAATTTGTTGCTCGGCCCAGCCGAGGTTCGGAGAATTTTTACTTGGCCCTGCCAAGGTTCGGAGAATTTGTTGCTCGGCCCAGCCGAGGTTCGGAGAATACTTGGCCAAGGTTCGGAGAGGCCCTGCCAAGGTTCGGAGAATTTGTTGCTCGGCCCAGCCGAGGTTCGGAGAATTTTTACTTGGCCCTGCCAAGGTTCGGAGAATTTGTTGCTCGGCCGAGGTTTAGGTTCGGAGAATATTCGGCTTGGCCCTGCCAAGGTTCGGAGAATTTGTTGCTCGGCCCAGCCGAGGTTCGGAGAATTTTTACTTGGCCCTTTCGGAGAAAGCCGAGGTTCGGAGAATTTTTACTTGGCCCTGCCAAGGTTCGGAGAATTTGTTGCTCGGCCCAGCCGAGGTTCGGAGAATTTTTACTTGGCCCTGCCAAGGTTCGTTCAGATAGCTCGGTCGTGCCGAGGATTGGTAAGCAGCATCTGTTTCTTTTGCAATCTTTGGCAATGTAGTGCATAATGATTTGTTGCATTGAAAAAGTGTGACAGGAAGGTATAATGAGGCATATGAAAATGAACTTGAGAGGACATACCCTATTGATAATATTTACGGAGATTGTCCGAGTTCCACGTCCGGGGATGGATTTCCCATCCAAATCTTGCAGCTTGTAGGTTCCCGGTCCAATGATCTCCGCTACTTGGTATGGGCCTTCCCAGTTTGGCGCCAGCTTTCCTTGTTCCAGCGGTTTGGAAACAGAGGCCTTTCGGAGGACAAGGTCGCCAGGCAGGAAGGCTTTCCCTTTGACTCTGGAGGCGTGGTAACGGGCCACCCTTTGTTGATAAGCAGCCACTCTGATCCGGGCCTTCTCTCTGATCTCCTCCACCAGGTCGAGGTTGGTGCGGAGCTGTTCGTTGCTAGCTTCCTCTGAGTAGCTTTCCACCCGCAATGATGGGAGGCCTATTTCCACAGGGATAACGGCCTCCGTACCGAAAGCCATTCGGAATGGGGTTTCACCTGTCGGGATTCTCGGGGTGGTGCGGTAGGCCCATAGAACATGATGCAGCTCCTCCGCCCACCTGCCTTGGGCTCTGGAAAGGCGAGCTTTGATTCCCTGAAGGAGGGTCCTGTTGGTCACTTCGGCCGCTCCGTTGGCTTGTGGGTGCCCGACCGAGGTGAGGTGGTGACGGATTCCATGCTCCTCACAGAACTGGCGGAATTTAGAGTTGTCAAACTGCTTACCGTTATCGGTGATTATGGTATGCGGGAGGCCGAATCGGCAGATGATGGACCTCCATACAAAATCTCTGGCCCGTGCCTCGGTTATTTGTGCAACTGCTTCCGCCTCGACCCATTTGGTGAAGTAGTCGATGGCGACAAATAGGAATTTCCGCTGTCCCGTGGCAAGCGGGAATGGGCCGAGGATGTCCATCCCCCATTTGGCGAAGGGCCAAGCGGAGGATATGGAAACTAGTTCGGCGGAGGGAGCCTTTGGATGCTTGAGTGCCTCTGGCAGGGTCGCAGGCTCGGACTAGATCGTCTGCATCCTTCTGCATGGTCGGCCAGTAGTAGCCTTGTCGCAGCACCTTGTGGCATAGGGACCGGCTTCCCAGATGGTTGCCGCAAATCCCTTCATGTACCTCGCGCAGAGCATAATCTGCTTCGGACGGGCGAAGGCATCTGAGCAGCGGCATGGAGAAGGACCGTTTGTAAAGCTGGTTGTCGATCAGCACGTAGTGGGTGGCCTGCAGCTTCAGCTTTCTAGCCTCTCTCCGGTCGGGGAAAGCGACCCTTCTTTGAGATATTTGAGGATAGGGTCGAACCATGATGGTTCGGCCTCAACTTGCATTATTCGGTCGGCTTCCGCGATGCTGGGCTTTTCCAGAGTCTCCAGGTGGAACTTTTGCTCGGCATCCATTGACTCCGCGGTCGCCAATCGGGAGAGTAGGTCGGCGCGGGCATTCTCGGATCTGGAATCTGAATGATTTCAAATTCGGCAAAATGGGGAAGCAGGCTCCGCACCTCCTGAAGATATCGAATCATGTTCGGCTCCCGGGCTTCAAACTCTCCTCGTACATGACCGGCTACCAGCTGAGAGTCGGTGAAGGCATTAAGCTTCTCCACCTTCAGATTGCGGGCGATTCGGAGGCCGGCTAACAGGGCTTCGTACTCGGCTTCGTTGTTGGAGGCCGGGAAAGGAGAATCGGACGCCATATTCAAAGGTTATCCCCTCCGGACTGGTGAGAACCAGGCCCGCACCGGAGCGATGGGCATTAGATGACCCGTCGACATGGAGGAGCCACCGGGCTCCAGATTTTGGTTCTTCGGGGAGTCTGGGGTAGAACCGTCCTCCGGGATGGTACACTCGAGGAGGAAGTCGGCTAGCACCTGGGCTTTGATGGCTGGACGAGGCTGAAAGTGTATGTCATGCTCGCTTAGCTCGACGGCCCACTTGGTCATTCTCCCGACGTCTCGGGACGGTGGACTACCGCCTTGATGGGTTGGTCGGTCAGGACCGTCACGGAATGTGCTTGGAAGTACGGTCGCAGCTTCCGAACTGAGGTGATTAAGGCCAACACCATCTTCTCAATTCTGCTGTACCTTGTCTCCGCATCGCGGAGTAGCCTGCTGACATAGTAGATCGGCTTCTGGACTTTGCCTTCTTCCCTGACCAGCACCGAACAGACGGCACCCTCTGAAACAGCCAGGTACAAGAATAGGGTCTCGCCCGGGGCTGGACTGCTGAGGAGTGGGGGAGCCGAGGTATTTCTTGAGATCTTGAAATGACTTTTGGCATTCAGGAGTCCACTGGAAGTTTTTAGCCGACCGGAGGGTTTTGAAGAAGGGGAGGCATCTCTCGGCCGACCGCGCCACAAAGCGGTTAAGAGCCGCTATCCTCCCGGTTAGGCGCTGGACCTCTTTAACAGATGCCGGGGGCGCCATTTGTTGGAGAGCTTGAATCTTCTGGGGGTTAGCTTCGATACCTCGCTGGGAGACCATGAAGCCGAGAAACTTCCCGAGTTAACGCCGAAGGCACATTTGGTCGGATTGAGTCTCATCCCATACTTGCGCAGCGTTGCAAAGCTCTCTGAGAGGTCCTCGACATGCCGTGATGCTTCCTTGCTTTTGACCAGCATGTCGTCCACGTACACCTCCATATTCCGGCCGATTTGCTCCTTGAATACTTGTTACCAGCCTCTGGTAGGTTGCACCTGCATTTTTAAGACCAAAAGGCATGACACGGTAACAGTAAGTACCTCGGTCGGTTATGAAGGCGGTCTTTTCTTCATCCTCAGGGGCCATTCGGATCTGATTGTAGCCTGAATAGGCGTCCATGAATGACAGCATCTGGTGACCTGAGGTGGCATCCACAAGCTGGTCGATCCGAGGAAGGGGGAAGCTGTCCTTCGGGCAGGCTTTGTTGAGGTCGGTGAAGTCGATGCAGATCCTCCATTTGCCGTTCGACTTCTTCACCATGACGACGTTTGATAGCCAGCTCGGATAATTTACCTCCCGGACGAAATTTGCCTTGATGAGTTTGTCTACCTCTTCTTCAATGGCCTTTTGTCGTTCCGGGGCGAAGCTCCTCTTCTTCTGCTTGACGGGCCTGTGCATCTCGTCCACGTTGAGACGATGGACGAGAACCTCGGGGCTGATCCCTGGCATGTCAGAGGCGGACCAGGCGAAGATGTCAGCGTTGCCTCGGAGGAATCTGATCAATCTGTGCCGAGACTCTCCTTTGAGCAGCGACCCAATTTTTATGGTTCGGTCGGACGAGCCTCATCCAATGGCACCTCCTCCAATTCCTCTGCCGGTTCTCCTCGCTGTTCGGCGAAGTCCTCGCGAGCATCTAGCCCATCAACTTCCGGCATTCTAGACTGAAGGCTTGTAACGAAGCACTGCCGAGCCATGGCTTGACTTCCTCGAACAACTCCAACTCCTCGCTCGGTGGGAAATTTCATGGATAGATGCGGGATGGAGACAACTGCCTTGAGGGACATCAGGCCGGGCCTGCCGAATATTGCGTTGTATGGAGATCTGAGGTCGGTTACTAGGAAGTCTGTCTGGATAATGGCTACAAGGGGCCAGGTTCCCGCGCGGACCGTCAGGGTGATGACCCCTTCCGGATGATGACGTCGCCTGTGAATCCCATCTGGGTGGAATCCACGGCTCGCAGGTTTTCCATGAGTAATTTCATCCTGGCAAACATACCGAGGTACAAAATATTCACCGAACTTCCACTATCAACAAGGATTCGGCTTACATCATAGTTATTTAAATTGAGGGATACAACTAGTGCGTCATCATGGGGGAGCTGTATCCCTTGGAGTTCATCGTCGGAGAAGAGAGCTCGCCCATCCGTGCCTTCTTCGGCGCCAATCCTTCACTGTCGCCCCTGGGGCTCGAGCCGCCGGCCTCTTCGATCATGTTGATGCGGCCGATCACGGGCGGATTTGGTGGAGGAGGAGGTTGTTGAGGTTCGGGCTGGCGGTCACCTCCTTGTTGTGGCTCGGGCGCCCTCCTGAACTGATTCAGTCGTCCCGCTGGATCAGCCTCTCGATTTCATTTTTAGCTGCCAGCATTCTTCAGTGTCGTGGCCATGCTCCCTATGGTAGCGACAGTACTTGGTGGGATCTCTTCGGGTTGGGTTCCCTTGGAGAGGCACTGGCTGGGGGAGCTGGTGCTCTATTTCCATGAGGATTTGTGCCTGGGGCATGGTCAGCGGAGTGTAGTGATCGAATCGCCTGGGGGGGCTCCGGGAGTGATTCCTTGGCGGCAGCGGGGGAACTCTTTGGCGGCGAGGCGGACTTGGCCGACGGGTGGGACGGTGCCTGTCGGGGCCTTTGGGCTCCTTCTTCTTTGCCTGCTCGGCGCGGGAAACTCTCCGTGATTCTTCGACCCTAGCGTATTTGTCCACCAGGGCCATCATATCAGAGAGGCTAGGGGGGTAGCTGACCTCCATAGCCAGGTAGAAGTCGCTTTCCTTTGAGACTCTCCCTGCCAAGGCGGACATAGCCACCTCATGATTAAGGTGGTCCACCTCTAACATGGCCTTGTTAAAATGATCAAGATAATTTCTCAAGGACTCCCCCTCTCTCTGCTTAACTTCGGAGAGGGAGTCAGATCTTCATCGGTGGCGGCGGCTGCTAACAAACTGGCCAATAAAAAGACGGCTCAGCTCGTCAAATGAATCGATGGAACCTAGCTTCAAGGCGTTGAACCAGGTTTGGGCGGATCCTCTGAGGGTGGAGGGGAAAGCGCGATAGAGGATCGCATCGGATGCTCCATGGAACATCATTATTGACTGGAAACTGCTAAGATGGTCGTCCGGGTCAGAAGAGCCGTGGTAGGGTTCGACGGCTGGTAGCTTGACATGGGAGGGAATCACTTCCTCCATAATCCCCTTACAGAAAGGGATGCCCTGCTCCGCTTTGGGTTGGGGCGGATGGGCCTGCTTGGCGGCGTCCAGTTCCTGACGCATCTCCTGGATCTGATGACGGATCTCCTCTTCACCGGTCAGAGGAGGAGTTGGGCGAGAGGATCGCAGGGACGGCGTCGAATCATGGTGGGAGGTCACTTGGGAGAGGGATTGGGCTCGCTGAGATCTGGGAGGATCTCTATCGTAACCGCCTCGTGGGACTGGTTTGTCCCCTTTAGGTCGATGTAGGGGGTCCACGGATTTGTGCGAACTGGAGGAGGAAGTTACCGGTGAAGAAGGAATCGCGGCCTCCTTATGGAAGTGCGGAGCGGGAGGAGCCGTAAGGTGCTCCTGGACTAGGTGAGTCAGGGTCTGGACTTGCTGGACCAGCGAGGCAAACTGGTCCTGGGTCACCGGGATGGCGGGCGGTGATGGGGTTTCGATTGGTGGAGGTTGCGGCGCTACACCGCTCGTCGGATCAGGCCTCTGGGAAGCGACCTGATCTTGGGCTTCAGAGGTTGCTCTTCTCCGATTGGCCATTATAGAGGTTCTACTCCAGATCAAGATCCTTATCTCCTTTCTTCAAGTTTTAATGGAACTTGAGGCCCTTCCTCTAGCGCCAATCTGTTGCCGCCGGGATCCATCCTCCGCCTCAGGCGCAGTCGATCTCCAGGGGCGGACCTGCACACAAGTCCTCGCGCAAGAGGCATTGGGGGTGGCCCTCCACGGAAGACCCTCCGACGCTCAAGTCAGTGGGAGGAAATCGGTGATCAATTAGAAAACGGGGAGGTGGATCTCTCCGGGGAGTCTCTCTGGGGGCGGCCAATCGGAAGCTCTAGGAGGTGAGAGCACCGACGAGCAGTAGGAGAGCAGGAGAGTGGGAGTGAGGGTGTGAGCGCGCGCGTACCTGAGGGAATCTGTGAGCGTGATACTTATAGGCTGTCACCTGGATCTTGAGCGCCTTCTGGAAGGTTCAGAGGTTGTTAGGATACGGGGGTGGATAGAATCAGGCCGTTGTGGGGCTGTTGGGATCCATATCTTGTCTGTTAGGGGATCGACGGCTAGGAGAGCTCCTTGATGGCTTGAGATCTGGTAGGTGTGTAGGTCTCAGGTAGCCTTAATAGGTTCTAGACCACTTTTCAAAATGATTCCTTGCCTAGGATGTTGTTACAGTAGGCTTAGGCTCTCCCGCGTCAGGTTCCGCGGAGGTGAGTATTGGATCGGGGGTCGCTCAGTGAAGCCGGGCCATGGAGGCTCGAGGGAAACGAGCTACAGGAAGCTCGGGAGGGCCGAGCTATGGAAGCTCGGGGAGCCGAGCTATTGAAGCTAGGGGGAGCCGAGCTATGGAAGCTCGGGGCAGTCGAGCTATGGAAGCTCGGAAGAGCCGGGCTATGGAAGCTCGGGGAAACGAGCTACAGGAAGCTCGGGGGAACTGAGCTATGGAAACTCGGGGGAGCCGAGCTATGGAAGCTCGGGAGAGCCGAGCTATGGAAGCTCGGGGTGTCTTGGTGGACGAAGGGAGAGGGTCGGTCTTAGCCTCCTCGCACGGATATTGATGCAATAACGATTTTACCACCCAATAATTATTATTATTATTATCTTAGAAGTTAAGCACATCCCAAAATCTTGAAACCCTTACCTTAATCTTCCTGTCATCCTTATCAAGACTCAATTTCTCTATAAAATTAAAGAATAGTCCTCGTTCTTCCTTGGCTAATTGGCATCCAAACATGAAAATATACTGATATTTATATGCAGGGATGTAATGGAAATCAAAATGCAGATACATCATAAAAGTTCTAAGAATCTACTATTAGGTAAATGGGCCAATAGGCCTAGAATACCTAAATGGGCCTTCAAAGTCTATTATCTTCCTATTTGGATGAATGAGAAATTGAGAGGACATTTAGTCTCATATCGAAAAAATCAATAAAGAAAGGTTCACTTATATGGAAACATCTTCCTTCATGCTTAAGTTTCTTAGGTTCACCATAAGTGGAGAGCTTGGGATGATGTCGCATGTGTGAAGGGCGCAATGGGCACTTTGTACGCATCATTGTGAGGAGCTTGAGGGGCTTTAAATTGTTCCTAAATCATAAGGATCCGACGGTGGAAACTGATTGGATTAAGATGAGGTGCTGAGATCAAACGATGGACCAATGTGATTGATCAAAGCAGTGTTAATCGGCTAATCATGGCTTAGATTGATTGCAGCCATTGATGAAAAGACTGTTGAACTGTTGACCATCGGTTGATCGGTCAACAGTTGACCATCTGTGGACCGTTGGTGATAAGGCGCCTGTCCGATCAAGCCATTGATGATCGTTGGTAATAAGGCACCCATCCTATCGTGAAACAGTGTATAAAAGTCGTACAACCACCTATCTGATCACGTGATCATCATATCACATGGTGAAACGACATATCGGGATGTGGATTGGCTTATCTGATCGATTGATCTTTATATCATGGTGTGAATCGGTGTATCAAAGGCTTCCTTTGATCAAATCCAATTAACCAATTCAAATTAATTTAAACCCGAAAGGATGCATCCAAAAGGAACCTAAAACCTATAAATAGGACCTTAGACCTTTGCATTTCATTCCAATCAATCCAATTCGATTCCATTCTTCTTTTAGGCATTAGCATACTCTCCTAAAGGAAGTATAGCAATAGTATATATAAAAGGAGAAAAGCATTTTTTGTTCGATATTTTTGGTAAATTGTAGTGCTGCATTCATCAAAAGAAGACTGTTGTATTATGATAAACAATCGTCATACAGACTATAAACACTGTTACGGGATAAAATTATCTTAAGAATATAGAGTGTAACTTTAAACTCAGTCTTATCAATTAGGTAGCCATAATCTGTGCCAACATCTACAATACACTTAAATATATAAATTAGGTCAATCATTAGTAGCTCTTCTGAAGGAAATACTACATGGCTGTAGTCAATTGGTCTGTTGAGAAATATTCTACATTCGTTTCATGTGGAATATGTGTACGTTGTTCATGCCTAATGGACTCATCTCTTCATATGCTTCAAGACTTTCAAGACTTTTAAGATCGTTGGAGATGGTAAGTGACATTCGTAACTTATTTACGATGGAAGACATTCGGCAAAGAAATGACACTAAAAATATGTTTAAGAAGAAGGCATACGAAACAACGGACATCGATCTAGCGATAGGAAAGAACGAAATAAAAAAGCATTTAGTAAAAAAAATAGAAAAATGAAAAGGAATTTCAGGCGTTTAACCATTAATGCCATTCAGAAATTAACATCATATCCGAAGAGGCATAATGTCGTATCGGAGGTAATTCATAAAAAAAAATTACAGGAAAGAACCAGCAGTGAATGACGTTTAGATATTAATGCTATACCTAACTTTATATAAATCTTAGGTACATGCATGTGTGATGTCCAAATACTCTTATGATTAATAAAAAAATAAAAGATAAATTCATTTCTATTAGATTAAATTATTTTAAAATTTTATTAAAAATTAATTGATTTGAAATCCTAGACAAAAAATAAAAGAAATGTTTTTATATTTTTAAAAAATAAAAAATATAATCAAAATGAAATAAAATTCTTTATAACAAAGGTATGATTATTATGAAAAATACCACTAAAATCCAAAGAAAGCTTCTTACTCTAATATTCTTCTTGGGTAATATTTTTGATTTCATAATTAAATTAATAAAATAAATATTTTATAATTTAAATTTAATAATAAAAAATTTAAAATTTATATTATTATTTTTTATTTTATTAATCATATTAGCATCCATAAAATTTAATTATGAAATTTTAAATTTTTGATTAATAATATAAACTATATGTATTAGATTAAATTATTTTTAAATTTCAAAAAATTATTGATTTGAAACTTTAGATTAAAAAATAGATGAAATATTTTAAGATCTTTAAAATAAATAAAATATAATCAAAGTGAAATAACTTTTCAATAAAGGTGTAATTATTATGAAAATTGTTACTATATCTTAAGAAAACTTTTCACTGCAGTGTTCTCCTTAATTAGCATTTTGATTTCACATGATAAAAGAAAAGAAGTTGATTTTTGAGCTATTTATTATCTATCACTTATTTATCATATTTTTCTATACTATTATTTTTATTTTCATATAACTAAATATGATTTAATACATAAATATTATTTAAATATTAGATTTATATATAATAATATAAATTTTAAAAAATACATATAAATTCTTATGTCGAATCAAATCGATTCTATTTTTTCTAAGCATTGACATGATTTTTTATTTATAAAGTAGAAGAAAAATCTTAATACCAAGTGATGTGGCTGATCGGGCTACGTTAAGGTTGATGGAAGAAGCATCTGACGGAACCCTAGCCTTGGACTTCGAAACCCCCTTGGCCTCGAACTTTGAGACCCCCTTGGCCTCGAACTCCAGGTTCCCTCAGCCTCGGACTTTGAGACCCCCTCGGCCTCAAACTCTGGATCCCCTCGGCCTCGGACTCCATGTCCCCTTGGTCTCGGACTCCAGGTCCCCTTGGCCTCGAACTCCATGTCCTTTCGCCTCGAACTCCATGTCCTTTCACCTCGAGCCACCTAACACTGCCACATGGCCCACTAAACACCTATAGCTACCACGTGGCTCACTAACCATCTGCAACTGCGCATGGCCACTACCCGCTATGGCGTACGCCTGACATGACTAAGCCCACCTGCCACCTGTAGTGCCGCACATGGTAGAGGGATGGCAGGGCGGGACACCTTTAATGCACTCATTATTTGTTGTGACCCGTCTTTATCAGCCTTGCCGCCTGTCCACTACCAAGCAATAACATCTCAAAATCAACCACCTTCCAAAAGCTGGTAAAAGGGATATCCGAATAGGTATAAGAACCTTCGCTCACAATAAGGGAAAGGATCTGAACTTAAGCTCTCTAATTAATTCCTTTAGTTCTTTCTTCATTGTTCCCGAGTTGCTTACTTGAGTGTCGGAGGGTCCCTACCGGTGCAACCGATCTCTAGGGACTTTCTTGCAGAAACCCGTTGAGGAGGAGGCTCTCCGTTACTCGATGTTCGAGGAATGTGATTTGGCAGTAACAGATTGGCGTGCCAGGAAGGGGGGAGAATATGTAGAAAGCTTTGAACCAGCCAGCTACAGACCCTCTTTCCCAAAACAAGCGAGAAGATGGTGGTGACATGCGCATAGGAGGTTTCCACCAACTGCGCTGGAGGGCATCGTTAGGGAGCTAAGCAGCCAAAGATCGGTCCCCTCGCTCCCCAGGTCAGCGTTCCTGCACAACCACTGCCACCACCCTGACCATGCAAGTCCAATCACTTATGGCAATGGTTCAGGAGCTGCAGCAACAGCCAGCAGCCGCGCAATGGCACCCGGAACCGCCCTCATCGGTCTTGGTGATGGTCCAACCCAGTCAACAGTCCATCCACGGGAGATCTCTTTCCCGGAAGACCCGCTGTCGCCATGCCTCACCCAGGCATCACCACCGGAAGGCCTCCAATAGGCTCCGGTCTCCTTCTCGCCATGCCAGTGCTTCTCCCAAGCGGCGGCATAGGAAGGACACGGAGCGCACACATCCACATCGGTGCCACCCCTCCCCATCATTGGGATCTTCGAGGGAGGGGTCCTTCGATGGTCGAATTGCTCGCTGGGCCAAGCGAAGGCTAGATGAGTACAACCAGTGGCTGGAGGAGTTTAGCCGCAGAATCACAAACCCGCCGGAGGCAGATTATGACAGCCATCCTTCGCTGTCCCGCCGCATCATGGAGGAACCGATCTTGACCCAATTCCGTCTTCCTCAACTGGACCCATATGATGGCACCACCGACCCTCTAGACCATCTGGAGAGCTATAAGGTCCTCATGCAAGTCTAGGGGGCAACCGACTTCGTCCTCTGTGTCACTTTCCCTGCCACCCTTCGGAAAGCTCCCGTGCTTGGTACTCCTACTTGCCACCACACAGCATCAACTCTTTTCGGCAGCTAGAGAGGTCTTTCCTAGCGCATTTCAATGCGTGTCGAAAGATTTCGTAGATGGCCGACAACTTGTTCGCCATTCAACAGAAGAGTGGCGAGTCGTTGAGTGACTTTGTAGCCCAGTTCAAGGAGGCCACGCTCGAAGTCTACAATCTCAAAGACTCGGTGGCCATCCTGGCCTTGAAGCGAGGGCTCCGCCCATCTCGCTTCACCTACTCGCTCGACAAGAAGCCCCTTGGTTTTTAAGCTGAGTTGTTGAGCCAAGTGTAGAAGTATATTCATGCCGACGAGGCCGACTCTTCCCAGCACGAGGCGGATGGGAGTTCCAGCAAGAAGCAAGCCCATCCCGAGCCTGTTGAGGCTTGACCCAGAAGGCCTGAGCCTCCTTGCCGATCGGACAACCGATCATGAGCACTTGCCTCCCGAAAAGGACCCTTTACCCCTTTTCTTGCCCCGATATCAAACATCATGATGGAAATTGAGGGCGAGTCACATCTTCAGCGCCCTCTTCCCATGAAGCTAGGGACCCCCCGCAAAAAAAATTTCTACTATCGTTTCCATCGGGACCATGGCCACGACACACCCTGTAAAGAGAATTTTGGTTGACAATGGAAGTTCGATCGATATTCTTAGTTATGATGCCTTTATTCGAATGGATTTGTCCCCAGCTGCCTTTGGCCTGTGACCATGCCCCTAATGGGCTTTATCGGAGACTCCGTGAGGGTTGAGGGAGAGATCACTGTCCTAGTCATAGCCTGGACGCCTCCATGTCAAATCATGGTCTTCATGAACTTTCTTGTTGTCCGAGTTCCCTTGGCCTACAACACCATCCTCGGAAGACCCGGTCTGAACCTCCTAGATGCCATCATCTCCACCAAGAGACTGCTCGTGAGATTTCCCACTAGCAGAAGAGTCGAGAAGATGCACGAGGAGCAAAACCCAATGCCACTCTACTATCATACGGCCTCCAGCCCTTAGGGGGTGATGGCTGCACCAGTTCCTGAGTCGCTTGACCCCCAAGATTTGGAGAGGATGGGGGAGCCAGCCGAACATTTGTTGACCTTCCCGCTAGGGGAGGACCCAGCGAGAATGGTCCAGGTCGGGGCCCTTCTCCCCAAGGAGGTGCGGGATCAACTTCTCGCTTTCCTGCAGGCCAATTCTGACATCTTCACTTGGTTGGCATCTGACATGCCAGGAATACCTGGAGAGATAATCACCCATCAGCTCAACATCAATCCAAGATGTCGGCCTATTCGGCAGAAGAAGAGGAGCTTCGCCCTCGATCGGCAGAAGGCCATTGATGAGGAGGTCCGCAAGCTAGTGGCCATCGGCCACATCCAAGAGGTCCACTATCCGGACTGGCTGACCAATGTGGTGATGGTCCGCAAGGCCAGCGAGAGCTGAAGAATATGTATCGATTTCACCGACCTTAACAAGGCGTGCCCCAAGGATAGCTTCCCATTGCCTCGGATCGATCAGTTGGTGGACGCTACGTTTGGCCACGAGACCCTCAACTTCATGGACGCCTTCTCGGGGTATAACCAAATTAAGATGGACCCGGCGGACAAGAAATCTACTTCATTCATGATTGAGAAGGGCATCTACTGTTACAAGGTAATGCCCTTCGGACTAAAGAATGCTGGAGCCACATACTAAAGGCTGATGAACAAGGTCTTTGAGAACCAGATTGGGTGCAACATGGAGGTGTACATGGATAACATGCTAACTAAAAGTATCCGCACTGATGACCATGTTACTGACCTGGTGGAGGCCTTTAGCAATCTTTATCGGTTCCAGATGAGGCTGAATCCCCGCAAGTTTGCCTTCAGGGTTATAGCGGGTAAGTTCCTAGGCTTCATGGTGACACAGCAGGAGATCGAGGCAAACCTCGACAAGATCCGAGCCATCCTTGACATGAGGCCCCCAGCTAACAAAAAGGAGGTATAGTGTTTGACTGGGAGAGTGGCAGCTCTGAGCCGTTTTCTATCCAAATTAGCAAAGAGATGCTTTCCTTTCTTCAAAGCATTGCGCAAGGTCAATGGTTTTGAGTGGACAAAGGAGTGTCAAAAAGCCTTCGAGAAGCTGAAGGAGTTTCTGTCCACCCCGCCGTTGCTGTCCAAACCGCGTGGCGGGGAGGAGCTCTTCCTCTACCTCGTGGCTTCCCCCAAGGTGGTCAGCTCCGTGCTCATTTGCATGGACACCGACAGGATGCAGAGGCCAGTTTATTACACCAGCAATGTGCTTCATGATGCGAAGATCAGGTATTCCAAAACTGAGAAGATTATTTTGCCTTGATCATCTCTTCTCAGTATTTCAGGCCTTACTTCCAAGCCCATCCTATCGTGGTGCTTATGGACCAGCCGCTTAGAATGATCTTATCTCATACTGGCACCTCCGGTCGGCTAGTAAAGTGGACCATCAAGTTGGGGGAATTTGACCTATCATTTCGGCCAAGGTCAACGATAAAGTCCCAACTGTTAGCTAACTTCCTGATCGAGTGCACGTGGACCAAGGAGCAGTCGGAGAAACCTCACCCGTCGTCCTTAGACATAGCGACCAAGGAAGGAAGAGAGGACTGGATCCTCCATATGGATGGTGCATCGAATTCCTAAGGGAGTGGAGCTCGGCTATTCTTAGCAAGCCCAAAGGGAGAGGCGGTGGAGTACGCCCTCTGTTTCCTTTTCTCTGCCACCAATAACCAAGCAAAGTATCAAGCTTTTCTAGCAGGAATGAAGCTATCCAAGAAGCTTAGAGTAAAGCATCTCAGAGCCTTCACCGACTCTCAACTTGTCTTCGGACAGGTCGCTAGAGAGTACGAGGCCCGAGATCCCATTATGTCTCGTTACCTGAGTAAGGTCCAATCACAGGCCTTCCTTTTTGCTCATTTTTGTGTCAGTTATATTCCCAGAGGTAAGAATGCTAGGACCAACGCATTGTCCCGGTTGGCCACCTTGGCCAATAGGGTCCTGGGGAGGACATATGTAGAGCATCTGAAGGTCCTGAGCATCGAGGCCGCCGAGAAGACCTTGCCGGTCACCAGAAGCCTACCTGGATGGATGCCTACGTCCAGTACCTTACCGATGGTGCCCTCCCCGAGGACCCGGTAGAGGCCAGGCTACTCAAACGGTGAGCTCCCAAATTCCTGATACAAAACGGGTAGCTGTACCGAAGGTCCTTCTTATACCCAATCCTCAAGTGCATTGGCCCTACGGACGCCGATTACATCCTTTGTGAGATCCACAAGGGCATATGTGGGAGCCATCTGGGGGGCAGAGCATTGGCATACAAGGCTCTGCGCCAGGGGTATTACTAGCTCATAATGAAGGAGGATGCCTCCGAGCTAGTTCGAAGTTGTGACAGCTGTCAGCGATATGCCAACATTCAGCGGTAGCTGACCTCTTAGCTGAACCCCTTGATGGCCCTGTGGCCCTCTACTCAGTGGGGATGGACATTCTGAGACAATTTCCCTCGGCCTCTGGCCAGCATAGGTTCCTACTAGTTGCCATCGACCACTTCACCAAATGGGTTGAGGCTGAGGCACTGGCTAAGATCACCGAGAGCAAGGTAAGATCCTTGTTGGAAAAATTATTGAGAAATTATTTACCCAATTATTGATTTTGATGATTAACAAAAGCCATGAGTATATTCATTGTGCTTCTGACAAATTTGATAAGTGTTTCAGGTATTAAGATTGGTTGTTTATTCAAATGACACTAAGAATTAGTTTTGAATCGAGTTTAAATATAATTTATTTAAGTTTAGAACTTGGAGCCGACACCTAAAACCATTAGAGCCGACTCCAGAGTGTATCAGAGCAGTTATATATTTTCAGCACGGTTCGAAGTCGACACCTAGAGTTTCGGAGCCGACATCTGAGGTTTCGGAGCCGACACATGAATAGGTGGAGCCGACGCATGAATAGGTGGAGCCGACTCCAACCTAAGATACAGAGAAACTATTTTCTGCTTCAGTAATCGGAGTCGACACATCGATTTCGGGAGCCGACTCCAACATGAGAACAGAGACTTGGTTTTTTGAGCATTTCCCGGAGTCGACACATCAGTTTTCGAGAGTCAACTCCAGTCTGAGGGGAGTCAACACTTTGTAAAGTCGGAGCCGACTCCTCAACGAATCAATTTTTTGCTATTTATGGTAATACGATCTGGAGCCGACACATGAAAAGTTGGAGCCGACTCCAACCTGTCAAAAATGATTTTCAAAAGTGCCATATCAGCTCTAACGATAACATTTCTTCACCTAACCCCCAACGGATCTATTTCTTTGCATGAGGAAGCAATCCATCTACCCTATAACGGCTATTTTCTCACCTAATCTCTATATAAAGAAGGGATTCATCCGTTTGAAAAAAGGAGAACAAAAAATCAAGAAAATAGCAAAAAAATTGAGAGAATTTGAAAAGAGGGAAAAAAAATCTCTGAGTCCATGCTCATTTCAAGAGAGATTCAAGAACAATCCAAAAGCTTCAAATAGTTCAAGTTCAAAGGATTCTCAAAGAAGGAAAGGAGAAAAGCCAAAAAGCCCTAATTCCTCAAGTTCTCTTCAAAGCTTCATCTTCAGAATCAGAGCTACATCTTGATTCAACCGGTCAAAAGAGAGGAGGAAAAGAAGAAAAGAAAAAAAGCTCACATCAATCTTGCTTCAATCAGGCTTTTCCAATCTTTATTCATTTATTTGCATATTTGCTCATTTAAGGAGCTTTAAAATTGTTGTAAAATATTTATTGAATTGTTGTTTGCTAATTCAATCAGGGGATTGAATTAGTTGAGGTTGTTAACCTCGGAGTAATCTAAGTGTAGCTTACATTGGGTTTTGTGCTGATGAACCCAGGAAAACCAGCTGGGTTCATTGTGACCCTGTGTAAAACATAAGTTAGAGTTATGAGCTTATAAATAACTCGACTGTAATCTTGGTGATTATAGTGTGGACCCAAGAGTTACTTGGGAGTAGACGTAGGTGTTGGTTACACCGAACCACTATAAATTTCTTGTGTTTGTCGTGCTTATCTCTCTCTCATTGTGCTTTACATTATTGCATTAATTCTCTAGTTAACTTAATTGGTTTTAAGTTTTAATTGTTAACTTTTTTTTAAAGAACCCAATTCATCCCCCCTTTTGGGTTGCCATCTGGGCCAACAATTGATATCAGAGCTTGTGCTCATTTTAGTTTGATCTAACGATCAAGAGTCAAAGATCCAAATGACAGCTCAAGCTGGATCTTCATTTGCTGAAGGTCAATCCACAAATAGACCTCCTTTATTTAATGGTTCAAATTATTCTTATTGGAAAGCTAGAAGGAGATTTATATTCAAGCTTTAGATTATGAATTATGGAGTGTAATCATAATGGACCTAGCACACCCACACACATAGTAGATGGTTCAATAGTTCCTAAACCCGAAAGGGATTGGAATGAGAATGATAGGAAATGGCTCAGCTTAACGTAAAAGCCATGAATGTTTTATATTGTTCTTTAGATGCAAATGAATTTAATAGAATTTCTACTTGCATTTCTGCTAAAGAAATTTGGGATAGATTAGAAGTTACCCATGAGGGTACTAATCAAGTTAAGGAATCAAAAATTAATATTTTAGTGAACAAATATGAATTGTTTAGCATGAAACAAAATGAAACTATCACATGCATGTACACTAGATTTACTGATATTGTAAATGGTTTAAAGAGTCTTGGTAAGACTTATACTAACTCTGAATTGGTACGCAAAATACTTAGGTCTCTTCCAAGATCATGGGAAGCGAAAGTAATTACCATCCAAGAAGCCAAAGACCTCAATGTTCTACCTTGGAGGAGCTACTTGGATCTTTGATGACCCATGAACTGACCATGAAACAACATCAAGAGGAAGAGGTCAAAAAGAAAAGAACCATTGCTCTTAAGGCTACAGAAAAGGAAATAAGCAGCAGTAAGGAAGAAGAAGATGATGAGACAGCTCTCCTAGCTAAGAAATTTAAGAATTTATGCAAAGAAGGAGACCCTTCCATAAGAGAAAGTTTGGAACAAAATGGAAGGAGAAAGGAAGAAAGAGAAGGACAAAGAAAAGAAAAAGAATCCTTGACATGTTATGAGTGTAAGAAGCTGAAGCATTTTCGATCTGAATGTCCTCAACTAAAGAAAGGTTATAAGAAGAAGAAGAAGGCCTATGTTGCAACTTGAAGTGACAGTGAAGAGTCTTCATCTGAAGAAGAACAAAAGAGGTTGCAAACATTTGCTTCATGGCAAACGACGATAACGAGATAAGTTCTGAAACCCCTTGTAATGATTTCACTTTGATGAGTTATATGATGCTTTCAATGAACTAGTCAATGATTTCAAAAGTTTGAGAATTAAAAATAAATCTTTGAAAAATAAAAATCTAAATCTTGTCAAAGAAAGGATAAACTAACTCATGAAGTTGAAAAAACTGAAATCTAAAAATGAAATTTTGATAAAAGAAAAAGAATCAATTTCCAATAAAAATGTTAGTTTAAAGAAAGAAATTGATAAATATAAAATATTATTGATAAATTTACATATAGTTCTGAAAAATTAAATTTCCTATTAAGTAATCAAAGAGCTATTTTGATAAAGCTGGATTAGGTTATAGACCTCATATGAAACAAAAATAGTAAATAATTTCTTTATTAAAAAAAACAACCAAAATGATGTTTCATGTTATTATTGCAATAAGAAAGGACATAAATCTTATGAATGCAATTTTAGAAAAAACTAAGAATTTAAATCTTAAAGGCAAGAAAATATGGGTTCCAAAAGGAACAATTTTTATTACGACTAACCATGAAGGACCCAAGAAAGCTTGGGTACCTAAACATAAGATTTGATTATCTTGCAGGAGTGTCTTGCGGCCAAAGGATCAAAATAAAAGTGGTATCTTGATAGTGGCTGCTCAAGGCACATGACGGGTGACAAGGATCAATTCATCACCCTTGAAGATAAAAGAGGAGCTGTTACTTTTGGAGATAATGGCAAAGGCCAAATTATGGGATTTGGTAAAATTCAATAACTCCATCCATTTTTAGAAAATATTTTATATGTTTTGGTTTAAAGCATAATCTAATTAGCATTAGCCTTATGTGATAAAGGTTTCAAAGTTTCCTTTGAAACTTCTATTTGCACTATTTCTAATCCCATAAACAATAGCATTATATTTGTTGGTAATAAAAATGACAATGTATACTTAATTGATTTAGACAATCTGTCTACTAGTAACCATTGCCTAATTGCTGATAATGCTAAGTAAATGAGATTGGATGGCTATGGCATCGTAGATTAGGTCACGCAAGCACACACCTAATTTCAAAATTAATTAAGAATGGATTTAGTTAAAGGACTTCCAAAATAGATTTTAAAAATAATAGAATTTGTGATGCATGTCAATTTGAAAAACAAACTAGAAATTCTTTCAAATTAAAAATATTATTTTCAACTTCTAGGCCACTAAAGCTACTTCACATGGACCATTTTGGACCTACTAGAACCACTAGTATAGAGAAAAGAAATATGGTCTTGTGATAGTAGATGATTACTCTAGATTCACTTGGGTATTATTTTTAGCTCACAAAGATGAGACTTTCTCGATATTTCTGAAATTCTTCAAGAAAGTCACAAATGAGAAAAATACTACCATAGTGTCTCTTAGAAGTGATCATGGACAGAATTTAAAAATCATTATTTGAAAATTTCTGTATTGAAAATGACATTATCATAATTTTTCAGCACCTAGAACGCCACAATAAAACAAAGGTTGTAGAAAGAAAAATAGAACTTTAGAAGACATGGCCCGTACCATGCTATGTGAAAGCAACTTCCAAAATATTTTTGGGCGGAAGCAATAACACAGCATGTTACATCCTTAAATAGAGCTTTAATTAAGGCCAATCTTAAGAAAACTCCCATGAACTATGGCATGAATAGGAAACCTAACATTAGTTATTTTTATGCATTTGGTTGTATTTTATTCATAATAATGGTAAAACAACTTGTTTGATGCAAAATCTGATGAAGGATTTTTTAGGTTATTCAACATCTAGTAAGCATATAGAGTATTTAACAAGAAATTTTAATAGAAGAATCAATTCATGTAGTATTTGATGAATCTTTAGCATCAAGTTCTGAAAAGATTGATGATGAGGAAGATACAATTTTGCTTGAAAGAGATTTAAAAAGTTGAATATTGATGTATCTTCAGATCATGAACAAGAAGCTAAAGATGATGACTCACCTAAGGAATGATGTTATTGATACTACTCGTAATGATGTAGATCTGTCTAGAGATTGGAGATATGCTTATGGTCATCCTAAGGATTTAATCATAGGTGATCCATCTCAAGGAGTAAGAACTAATCATCAATGAGAACATCAATAATCATCTTGCATTTGTGTCTCATATAGAACCTAAAACCATTGAAGAAGCTGAAAAAGATAATAATTGGATGTTAGCTATGCAAGAGGAATTAAATCAATTCACTAGGAATAATATGGACCTTAGTTGAAAGACCTAAAAACATTCTGTTATAGGATCTAAATGGGTATTTAGAATAAGTTAGATGAAAATGACATAGTAATTAGAAATAAAGCTAGATTAGTTGCTAAAGGATATAATCAAGAAGAAGGTATTGATTTTGATGAAACCTTTGCACCTGTAGCTAGATTAGAAGCCATTAGACTATTACTTGCATTTGCATGTCATATGAACATTAATTTATTTCAAATGGATGTAAAAATGCATTTTTAAATGGTTTTATAAATGAAGAAGTTTATGTAGAACAACCCCAGGTTTTGAAGATCATGAATTTTCAAATCATGTTTTTAAATTACACAAAGCACTATATGGTTTGAAACAAGCACCTAGAGCTTGGTATGATAGATTAAGTAAATTTCTAATTGAAAATGATTTTTCTAGAGAAAATGTTGATAAAGCCCTATTTTTGAAAAGAAAAGATAAATATTTATTGGTAGTACAAATTTATGTAGATTGTTGAGAAATTATTGTAACACAATTACTCCAACTTATTGATTTTGATGATTTCCAAAAGACATTGCTTTAGTTTCTAAAAGGCTATGAACATGTTAAGTCAATCAATGAAATATTCTTACTATGAGCAATTTCAAATTGGAAACTATGAACTATTAAAAATGTAATGAGTTTCTTGAATCAATTGAATATATGTTTCAGTGAGCTATACTTATGAATTCAAAAATGATTTCTATACCAATCTTTTAAAGATCAAATGACTTAATGAAAAT